>JABTTQ020002525.1:0-600000 GCA_016081115.2 Rehmannia glutinosa | reverse complement strand
CCAAAAATAATGAAATAATCACATCCATTCATATTGAAAAATAAATGGCCCAGATAAGTCCCTACACCTATATATATATATATGAGTATGTCTCTTGTAGGACCGTCTTACGGATTCTATTCCATAAGACGGATCCTACAGCCCACCCACCTGCCCGTCTGCGGATCCTATAACCCTACATCCCACACACACACACACCCGCCCGCGGAACCTATAGCACTACCGCCCACCCTCCAGCCCGCCCGCCTGCTGGCGGGCCTATTATTTAAAAACAAACCTGCTCTACCGCTGGATTGGAATCGAACCCGCGACCTATACAAGCTTAAGGTGGTTTTCTATCACTACATCACTAGTTCTTGTTGTGCAATTTCAGTGAAACCATGTATATAAAGTCATTTATAAATACATCTGGTAAATTGAATAAAAATTAAAAACGCCTCTAAATGAAGAGGCTAAGAATCGAACCCAAGCCTATTAAAAAACATGATACATTATCTCAGTAAATGAATACTTATAAAAGTGTTACTTTAAGTACATCATATTTATTTTTTTATTTTTCCTCTTTTTTTGTTCCTAGTTTATAACTGTATTAAGAAATCTGATACTTTATCTCAACAAATGGATATTTTTACTTATAAAAGTGTTACTTTAACTATAGGGATAAAGATTGTTTACACCCCAAAACTATTCAGGTTTTCACACTTTGCAATCCGAACTTTGAAACGTTACAGTTTGCAACCTCAACTTTACAAAATTTTGCACTTTGGTTAAAATTTCAGATTTACCCCTGGTTTTATGAAAGTTGATTTGCAGTTTACCCTCTGAACTTTAAAGTTGTTGCACTTCGCAACCTGTATGAAAAATTTTATTGGATTTTCTACATTTACTTCTCAAGGTCTTGCGATTCTCGAAAATGGTATCAGAGCCTAGGTTTATTAAGAACTTTTAGTTAAATTTATTATATTTATGTAATTAACAATTGGTGAGGAGAAATTACTCCGAGAATATGGATCTGGACAATTGTCCAAGATGTACACCTTACAGGACTTATCGTCAAATTTTGACGATGTATGCACAAGATCACCGAAACAAGGTAGCATATTGGAACCACCAATATGAGGAAAAAGAACGCGCACAAGCTGATAGAGAAACCTTGAGACACTGCGAGAGACAAGCGGCATATTATATGGGTTTCTTTACAGTAAACCAAATATTATATGTCGATCTGATGAATCATCAAGAAGAAGTCAATGAGAATGCCCATCAGAATAATGATTCCTCATGGAGTACCAGAGTGGAACGATATACTTCCGGATAGATCTAAGATCTCAAAAGATATTAGGGAAGTCTAGAAGACGGTTCAAAATTATGGCAAACGCCATATTTATTTACCTACACAAGTTCATCAGATCCAAAACCAGATGGAGACGATGGTGGAATATCATAAGGAAACTCTTGCAATCCTTCATGATATTCAGAAATGAGTCCAGAATCTGGAGGACAGACCAAGTTCATCCGAAGGAAAGAAACATATTGATTTCGGGACAGTACCCTATTTACACCAAAAGGTGAAACCAACTGAAGTGGTACGAAAAATGACAGATGATGAAAAGCTTATCGCTATCATCAAAGGAAAATCCATCACAAATTAAAAGTGATGGATATGGAGAAAATGAATCTTAAAGATCTACATGACCTTGCAGAATCCTTCGCAGGATTAGGAATTGTAGATTTAAAGATGAACACAGAAGATGGAACAGCTTTGGTTACCTATGACCCACAAGGTAGACCAATTCCACCACCGCCACCAGTAAATCCCAACGTCTCAGAAAGTGCGGGTTTAAATCATGGAACCGAGAATGCATCACGTTGGAGATTTCACCACAGGGAATGAAACACTTTCAGGAACAGGAGCTCGACCCCCTCTTGGGGGAACTCGACAACCTTTTAGAAGGCCAAATGTTTATCAAACGCCTTATGGAAGATCACATCTCGGACCAATACATCCATATGGGTTGATGTTAAATCTGGCTATCCCAGATTTCAAAAATCGAGAAGTTCTCATTGATGAATGAGCATCAGCTATGAGGATTGCAGCAGGTACCCTTCTGATCTTATGAAAGATTCCTTCATTTTAATCCTTGAAATGAGTCTTGAGGGATCCGTAAGGATTGCATGGGATATGACTAAAGCAAGTATGAAAAGCGCGGTCACAACAGGAGAATCACTAAAAGGAATTATCGATGATATGGCAAAATTATTCAAAATCCATTTTATCGGCACAGGTTACTTTGAGGGATTAGAAGAAGAAAAAAGAAAAAGATATAAACAAGCCCTCTACAGCCTCGAGTTACATGATATTTATCATATTGACGAATATATCAAGTTATTCACCGAGTATCGGTGGAAGTCGAAGATTGGAGACAAAGAAGCTTCACAGCTATTCTTTGCAAAAATTCCAAGTCCCTGGAGAGAAATGCTTATTAGGGAATACAAGGATGCAGCGGATTTAGATACAGTGGCTAGAAGAATGTCTTTCTTGAAGGCCAATTTATCTTAATGGTGCTACCAAGCAGCACTATACCAAAATTACAAGAGATTACAAGGAATTAATAAATCAGTTCCTCTATGTTGTGTAGACGATGATATCCCAACAGTGGTGGGAGGTCAACCAAGGCGGCATAAAAAGAAGAAGGAGAGAAGCCATACATACCGCTGGGGAAGCAACAACAAAAGAAGTAGGTCTTCATGGAGACCTAGACGGTTTTGGTCAAAACAAAAAGCCCGAAGTTATAAATCAGGGCAAAGACCAGCACCAAGCAGGAGTAGAACCTCATCATCAGGTTCTAATCAAGCAAGTACCAGCAGAACCCCAGGGAGAAGAACTTTCATGCGAGCTCATACCAGAGCTAATGAAAGTTTTAAAGATTGTAATTGTTGGGCATGCGGAGCAAGAGGACATATCTCAACAGATTATCTGCACAATCAAAAATGAGGAGTCAGACAGTTCGAAGTGACACCAAAAATTCAGGAAGTTGTCTACTATCAAGACCTAATACAGTTGTATCAATTTGAGAATATCCCCTCAGATGAAAGCATCTATGAAGAAGAGATCTATTTGACTCCAGCTCAGAATCCGAGTGAAGAAACAATTCTTCAGCAGACGGTCAGGGAGGATATGTCAGGATTCCTCTCTCACACTACAGTTTCTCATAAAACTCTTATGAGAATTATGAAGGAAGATCCAAAGCTTCAAATTTATGATGGTTTTACAATTGGAGCAATGGAAAAGGCATTGTATAAGATTGGTTTTTGTAATAGAAAACAACAAATTATCCACAGGGTAACAACCGGAGAATTTTCCAGTCCGATGGAGTTTACCGGGAACCTGAATTAGATGCAGTTGGTCCCCTACCGAGAAGTTCAGGACATCAAAAGCAAAGTGAAAAGGGAAGTTGCAAATACTCTCTCATGGATTCACATCGTAGCCATAAGAGTCATCATTAAAGCAACATTCAAAGAAGGAATAGATTCGCCACTTAATCTGGCTATCTTTGACAAGCGAATCTCAAACCTCAACGATTCATGCCTTGGAGCGGTTATAGGAAATTTGTATGCTGGGAAATTGGCATTTAATGTCTATCCTAGAATTGCATACAATCTAGAAGATCGAGATTTCAACAGAGTCCTAACCCTTCATCAAGATTTCAAAAGAGACGATTTGATGAAAGAAAGGAACAGACCCTACTCGATCATATACAAGATATCCTATGCTCTCTCTAATACACATCATTCAGAAGTATTCTTGAGAAAGGAATTTACAGAAGTCCCAAAAATCTTCAAGGACTTTGCCAGGGTGGTTCTACCAGAAATTATTGAGTCTCCAACTATCAAGGAGATCGATATGAAGATATAAGATCAACCAGTCTTCAAAAAAAGTCGGTTGGAGAAGATCCAGCTACAGAGAAGATAAGTCACAGAAGTATCCAAAGTTTCAGGGACCACCAAAAAAGTAGATTCCCTGACAAAGTTAGAGAAGGCATGTGACTCAAGGACAACCCACTCAACAAAGAGACAAAAGGTGGGTCAGATCTAGTAATTGGCATTAAACTAATCAAGATGTTGATAATTTAAGCAAATGATGTAAGCAATGATGTCATAAGATTCCATCTAACTAAAAGACGGAAAAAAAAAGTCATCAGGCTTTGGAGCCTTATCAGATTACCTTGGATACCAGACAAGGAGGCTCCCAAGCCATGTGAAGATAGGAAAGCATCCATTACTTTCAGCAAGTGGATGTGAGAATCTAAGAAATAGAGGCATCACTTACCTCTATATAAACAAGAGTTTTCAGAAGGCTAAAGGCATCGAACATCTCCCTTAGTCTTCTAACAATAAATTTCCTTTGTAAAATTAGTGGAGTGTTTAGAATTTCCAGAGTGTTTTCAGTTTTAAATTTTTTAGTTTAATGTACAAGAGTGTGATAGCCTTTATGAGAGGCTAAACAAGTTTTCTCCTCCCAAAAGGAGATTACTGATGTAATAAGTTTTTCTTTAAGTTCTTAATAAAAAAGGCTTTTGTTCGACATGTGTTCATAGTGTCCTATTCATCTATCCCTTTGAAGAATTACTTATACGCCTGGAGCAGGAAATGAACCAAGGTTGTGCTGAGCAGTTGTTGAAGGAGTCGGATAACTTGCAGATCATCTTCCCTGAGGGTGAGGTTGAACAGTGAGGAGCTGTTTGTCAAACAATCTGGAGACAGTAATTTCCGACTGGTGATGTTGCGAGCCATCTCATCCGGTGCTATTTTGGTCAAAGAAGGTATGAATTTTAAGGGATTTATTAATTTTACGGAAGCATGTTGGGCGTGATATGGTCGTAATGGACTATTTTCATTTTCAGTCTAAAGGCCCAATTTGTATACGGATAAATATTTGAAATGAGATCTTGATAAGAGTATGTCTTGTTGAGTTTAGAACCTCTGAATAGAGACTGGATCTAAGTAGGTGTAACTATGCCACGAACAAAACAAGTTACAGAAATAAGGGTTCTTATTTCTCGAAAAAACCGAAAAACAAATTGATTATGGAGTAAAAAAATTATGTTTATTGAATAATGCAATAGAATTATTATTATGCAGTAATTTGCCACAAATTAGAGTTTAGAGGGATAACTAGAACTATTGTTATTAAAGAATAAAATTCTAGGGGCAAAATTGTCCATAGTGTGCAAAGTGTAATTATTTTCATAGTTCAGGGTGCAAAGTGTTACGAATTAAAGTCTAGGTTGTGAAGTGTAAAAAGGGGTAAAGTTGTGGTGGTTAAAAATAATAATCTCTTAACGATATCATATTTATATTTTATTTTTCCTTCTTTCCTTCATTTCTAATTTGTGACTATATTAAAAAACATGATACTTTATCTCAAAAAATAGATATTTTAACATGATACATGATACATATATATATATATATATATATATATATATTGTAATATATTCATAATTTGTGACTATATTAATAAATATGTTACTTTATCTCAAAAAACAAATACTTTTACTTATAAAAGTATTACTCTAACTCTATCATATTTATTATTAATCTTTCTTTGTATTTATTATTAAAAAATGTAAAACTTTATTTAACAAACAGATATTTTTACTCTTAAAACATGATATTTTGTCTCAAAAAATATATATTTTTACTCATAAAGGTGTTACTTTAACTCTGATATATTTATTTGTTCTTCAATGTAATGTAATCATAATTTGTGGCTATATTAAAAAATCTGATACTTTATCTAAAATAACCGATATTTTTTCTCATAAAACTGTTACTTTAACTAAGGAAGAAAAATAGGAAAAAAAAGGCAGCCAGCTAAGGTAAGACCCGTAAGACGGTCCTAAATTATAGTGTCATTTTTTCCATAAAACAAATGCAATTCAATACACTGTGAAATAATATAGTACAGTGAACAGGCCTTAACCGCACAGTAATATTAAAGTGAATAAACAGTATTATTTGGAAGGATTAAACACGTTCTTATCGACTTAGTATGTATATTGTATATCATCCTAAATTATTTGGAAGGATTAAACATGTTCTTATTTTTTTGTATAAAATAAATGCACGTCAATACATAGTGAAATTAATATATATAGTACAGTGAAATTTCGACATTTATACAGTACAACGCTCTTAACCACACAGTAATGTTAAAGTGATTAAACAGTATTATTTAGAAGGATTAAACATGTTCTTGTTGACTTAGTATGTACATTGTATATCTTCTTAAATTATTTGGAAGGGTTAAACTCGTTCCAATACAACATTCTAAGACTAATTACACAGTAAAACTGCACTAATTATACATCATTCTAATACTATGTACGCAGTAAAATTGTACTAATTATACATCATGTTACATTAACATCTCACTAAACACACGTAAAATCTATAGTGAGTATACATACATTCTTGTTTTGGTCTTACAGGATATATACATAGCCTTTCCACCCCAAAAAAATCTGGAAACATCTTTTTTCCCTCAAAAAAGCAGTAAAATTGCACTAATTATACAAAAATTATATTATATAGCTACCATGGAAATTAAGTAATGTTGAAGACATACACAAACTGTACTGCACGAAACAACAAAACCATATTAAATAAGCACTAAAACTAAACTAAGTATACAACATAATGCCAACCCCTTCCAAACCAGAAATCAGTTTCCCAAACCCAAAATTCCGACCGAGTTCATCTTTCAGCCAATCAAGAAATATACCAAAAATATAATGGACGGCAGCCATGGGCTACTCGACGTCGTTGCCAAAAAAACCAAAACCCGAGAAAACCCAACTAATCCCGAACCCAGTCACCGCGACAAAATTTCCCGAATCAGCCCAAGATCGAGTCGTACTTCTATTCAACCTGAATCAAACCTGTTAAGCCAAAAACAAACCCTTTCCTGTCCAAAGCTGCCAGAATTTGCTCGTCGTACTGTCGCGTCGTGTTCCCTCCTTGTTGTTGCTGTTGACGGGATTTACAGAAGTAGAAAAAAAAAAGAAATCGAAGGATGGGTGACGGAAACAGGGAGATAGAGAGTGAAAGTAGAAAGAGAAAAAAAAGAAAATAGATTGAAGAAGAGTTGGGTGTGCTGTTGACCGAAGGAGAGAGTAAGTGAGAATAAGAAAAGTGGGAAAGAAAGAAAAGTGAGGAAGAAAAGAAAGGAGAAAGAAAGAATAGTGAGATAGGAGGGGATAGGAGAGGACGTGTGATTTTGTTGATTAGGTTAGTAATTAAATCCCTATTTTGTAGGAAAGATATATGGAAATTTTGGATATCATATATATTGGCTAATTTACCCTTATAATTATCGGTTTAAATCATTAATTTATTTTTTTGGTCATTAAATCTACACCATCAATCAAAAAAATTTAATGGCTTGGATTAGTCCCCACCGTCTCATATAAGGGGGGTGTCCCATTTGAACCAATCCCTATATATATGTATATATATATATATATATATATATATATGGAGGGGATCCTGTGAGACCACCCTTCTAGGTAAGACCATAAGACCAAATCTACACCGTCAAAAACATAAATCAATGGCCAAGATCTTTTCAAATATATACAACTTTTCATAAGAAAATATACATAGTAGGGGGTAAAATAGGAATCTAGCAAAATATATTTAGTAACTGATCCCTAAACATTAGGGACGTGATCTTGTATTGATCGCGTCCCCCATAATCAAGGAAAATCCTCTGCATTAATCCATCTTCTTCCCCACAACATCTTCACAACGCCATAAACAACAATATCTTCGACCTGCAAAAAAAAAAAACAGAAGACAGTTTGACAGAAGGAAAAAAAAGACGATATATTTTATTAATTGTTGATTATTTGTCATCCATTAGATGCAAAGGAATTCTACAATGGTAGAAGATCTTGCTTTCCACACGATTGATGTATGTTTCTAAGGTAATTCCTTACGAGATACTTGCAAAAAAATTTAGGAGAAAAAAACTGAAACAACCATGGACGTCTAAACGAACCAATTGTATGTTTTTGTTGATGGTTTGTATGTTTAATGTACATATCTTGTATATGCAGTGTACAAACATTGTATACATAGTTTACATGTTTTCATATTGGCATTGTCTATAGATTGTATATTTGTTATTAGTTGGTATATGTAGTATAGAATGTTAGTATAGTTAGTATATACGTCTTGTATTTATAGTTTTATTTCTTTAATTATTTACAACAAGTCTGAAGATTGCATATTTGATCACAACTGTTTTGTGTTTATTTTATGGAAAACTTGTCTTGCATATTTATTAAAAAATACAGTAAATGTATGTGAATACTTGAATTCATATTGAATTAGTTAATTTTGATGTAATGAAAAAGGTTGAAAATTAACTAAATATTTTTTGCATATTTATAAGCCGAAAAGTTGCATTCTATAATGTATGAATATAGTTACATATTTGTATATATAGTACATCACTTTGGTATTATAATGCACTGTCTTTTTTATGTCAAAAATTACAGAACCAGCAAACAATCTCAATGGATGTCAACGGCTCGAAATCTCGCCAGGCTCAACTAAATATTGGATACCAGAGGTAGAACAAGAAAAGATTCCACGAGTGGGCATGCATTTCGCTACGTTGGAAACCGGTATAAAATGTTACAAAGACTATGGAGCAATTAGCGGTTTCGACATCAGAAGGAGCACAACAAAATGGTTCAAGAACGAAGTAATTCGTTTGCATTATGTTCTTTGCGATAGAGAAGGCTTCAAACACACAAAAAACAACATACCTATAGAACCTACAGATGAGCCCGAAAAACAAAGACTACACATGGGTCACGAAAGAGGACTTCAAACCGTGTTGGGTGCAATGCACGCTGTATTTTCGAGTACACCAGCACAGGCGCATATAAGATACGAAGTTTTGAAGAACGCCACACTCACCCAATGGCAATCGATACATTCAAGCAATTTCTAAAGGTCAACAGAAATCTGAACTTCGGTCACCAGCAATTTATCATTAATTGAAAGAAGACTAATATAGAGAGTTCAAAACAACACGAATTATTCAGGGAGATGGTTGGCGAATTTTCACAAGTCGTGCCGCTCAAGATTGATTTTAAAAACTTCAAACGAGACTCGAAATCCTACATCTACGGTGTAGACGCACAGTTGGTGATAGACAAATTATTTAAACAAAAAGAAATAAATCAATGGATGGCTTTCGAATACGCCGTGGACGAAGATGAACAACTGTCGCGTCTATTTTGGGCAGACCAAATATCTATAAGGAACTACGCCACATTTGGAGATGTGGTTTCGTTTGATGCTACATACAATACTAACAGGTAATGCATTTGTTGTTTATGTCGTTCCTTCTATTTATACAATAACATGTATACTTAGTTGAAAGGATATGTATACTTAGTTGATTCAAATTGTATACGTGGAAAAATTTACAAAATAACATGTAATACTTAGTTGAGAGGAAATGTATACTTGGTTGATTTTAAGTGCAAACGTGGAAAAGTTTTACAAAATATCATGTTTACTTAGTTGATGGGATTTGTATACTTACTTGATTCGAAATGTACACGTGGTTATGTTTTACAGTATATTTAATACAATGGGATCTTTATTTTTTCATTTAGAGTTGTATACTTAGTTTAGTTGAATTGTTTATATAATTGAGTGTCATTGCATGCGAAAATGCATTTATCAGAATGTGATTACTGTGTATTATCAAACATTGAAACAACTTTTATTTTTACCAAAAAAATCATGTTTACTTAGTTGATGGGATGTGTATACTTAGTTGATTCGAAATGTATACTTAGTTAACTTTTACTGTATATTTAATGCAATGTGATCCTATAGTTTGTTCACTTACAATTGTATACTTAGTTTAGTTGAATTGATTATATAATTGAAAGTCATTGCATGTGAAAATGCACTTATGAAAATGTGATTATTGTGTATTATCAAACATTGCAACAACTATTAGTTGCAAAAAATATAAAGTACAGAACTTGTATACAAGCTATTATTAATCCGTATGCTTACGTTTACAAACATGTGCATGTACAAAATGGTTTTTGCTCCATTTACTGGAGTAGATAACCATCGCCGATGTGTCACATTTGGAGTTGGTGTTATATTAAAGGAAGACAAAGAATCGTATACTTGGATGTTCAGAAAGTTCTTAGAAGTTGTTGGTTGCGAACCATACTATATAGTGATAGACCAACATCCGCAAATGAAGAATGCCATTCAGTCTGTGTTCAAAACGGCAATTCACAGATTGTGTATGTGGCATATAATGGAAAAGTTTAGTGTTAAGGTCAGTCATGCTCTGTTCAAGGATAAAAATTTCAAAAATCGCCTGAATTCAATCGTGTGGGACACCAACATTTCAACACCGGAATTTAAGAGTCAATGGAATGATATTATGGCTGACTTCGGTCTAACATCGCATACATGGTTGACACGTATGTATGAGCTTAGAAAGAGTTGGATACCCGTGTATTTTAAAGATGTGCCAATGTGTGGTTTGCTCAAAACTACGTCACGATCAGAGAGCACCAATAGCTGGTTTGGGAATTTTACAAATCCTGGTTCGAATTTGGTTGAGTTTTTCATGCACTTTCAAAGTGCGATGGAGTCACAGCGCCATTCAACCGATAAATTAGACCACACTTGCCAAACAGCTTTTCCAGAATGCAAGACATGACTAACCATAGAGAAGCATGCATCTTCAGTGTACACGCACACAGTATTTACGGATGTTAGCACGAAAATTGAAGCATCCTGCTATGATTGCACAATTACAGAGATAACTGATGATGCCACCAGGTGTTCCTACAAAATTAAAGACAAAACAAATAGCATATTTGATGTCGTAAAATATAAGACGGGCACAATGATAAAATGCACCAAAAAAAGTTTGAACAGATGGGCTTACTGTGTTGTTATGTTTTTGGGATCCTAAAGGACTATCCTGAGATTCCTAGGGAGTTTTTAGCTCAGAGATGGATGAAGACTGCATCAATCACACCACACACAAGAACTGGCCAGATTTATCAGTTCGCAGGAGGAGACGAAACTACAATCACGTTAAACAACCTTTGGTCCGATTTCCACAGCTGCATTGGTCTAGCGCAAGGAAATATTGATAAATTTAATAAATTTGTCACGTCTTGTGTCGAAAGAAAGGTAAAATTGTTAAAAGATCAGCAACATACACCATCTGTGGGAAGCAAACAGTCAGTAATGGGAACATATTGTGGATCAACCTCGCAGCTTGATATTTCTGTATTACCATTGAAACAAGCGAAAAACAAAGGCAGCGGTAGTAATGTGAAAAGTAGAATTCAAAGCCAAAGAGAGAAAGTCATCAAAGTAACCACAAAACTCAAAAGAAGATGTATGGTGAGATCGGAACACATAACAGCAAAACGTATCCAAAACGCAACACCACACCATAGTAGAATGATTTTTTATTGAAAAAGTGATAGGTGAACAATATGTTAGTGTTGGTTTATCTTTTATGTCAAAACAATGTGTTACCTGTTAATTTATCTTTTAGATTGGTTTTCTCTTATCGTATACATATTGCATAAAAATTACAACGAAAAACTATTTAACTATGTATACAATTCCAACTAACTAAAGATACAATTCTACTAATAATACGTCTAGTACTAGAATACAACTGATCCAAATATACAGGTCCAGTGTACAAAATATACAATACCAATGACCAAATATACAACTGAACGTAACTAACTAAACAGGTCCACATGTAAAATAGTACTTATATATCTAGAAATACGATTCAGCTGGTTTAATTATACAATTCCAATGTATTAAATATACAATTCTGCATAACTATTTATACAGGTCAACTACAGTTGTTCAATAATATACATGCAACCCCATTTAAATTATATCTATATCAATCTAATATAACATGCACTGAACTAAAAAAACAAAACCATTGAAATACCTACATAAACTAAATATACAGTTTTACCTAAGAATAAATTCCACTTAACTACGCAGAAAAGTAATTCTAAACTACATACACAACTAACAATACGAATCAATTGATGGAATTATACAAATCCAGTGCATTAACTATTCAATTCAATATAGCTGGGAAAATGATACAATGTTACCCCATGGAAAAACAATATTCCATTGCGCAAAAACACAAGTGCAAAATACCTTAATAATGTGTACCAACACTTTCCAAAACACCAAAACATTACCAAACAAAAAACATGAACAATAGTGTGTCATTACCATCATTACTAGTTTCCAAAGACTAAAATAAAAAAACCCCAAATAATTCCATCAATGAAAAACGAAAAAACTTCTACACTGACTTCTTTCCAGTCCAATACTTCTTGCATTCAACCAAATTTTTATCCTTTAACTTTCATGTCATCTAAGAAAATAGCACCAGTGTACTTGGAACAAAAAGTACACATTAGATTTGCATTGCCCTTCTGTAAACAAGGTGACCATCCTCTCAAACCTCCCCCCATGTATGTTTCCATATGCCGCATTGCAAAGATTCCGCAATCCACCTTGTTTCGTGCATCTCTCCATGGCATAGCTATTCTTGATGGACTAAGTTGCAATATCTCCTGTCCCATCTGCTCACAACCTCTGCTCATCAAGTACTGTGAGAAAACACGAACCTGAAACATAAGAAACAGATAATTAATGAATGTATACTATTAAACTGAAGAACTATGCATTTAAACATTCCTAAGTACACAAATCCACTGAACTAAATACACAAATCCATTGAACTAACTAAACATTTAAATATTCATAATTATTCAAATCAACTGAACTAAATAAACAAATACATTGAGCTAACTGTACAATTAATCATTACTGAGAATACAAATCTCAACAACTTTGCAGGCACATCTTCATACTTGTCACACTTGGTTCCCCCGACCGATGAATTATCCAAAATCAGCATATTCTTCCTCTTCATGTCGAACACGATAACAAAAAAGTGTTCGCTCTTACATATTCAAAAGAAAAACTGGATAAAAGAAAAAATATCATTCTTAAATCTGACAGACCATCGTCAAAAAAACAAAACAGAAAAAAATGAAAATAACTGTTATAGAATTTAAAGGAAATAAAAAATAGATACCATCTCAAAAGCCGACAACTTCATTGGATTAGCATCACCAATCTCGGCATCAAACTTTGAGAAAATAACGCAAAGGTTCTACTATCATCATTTGCCTCTGTAGTTGTAACAATGGAATACAGCTACAGGAAATGTGGCAAACACATAAACATCCAACAATTAATTCATACAAATATACTTAATTAACTATGCATTTCAATACTATTAACTATGCAAATCCACTAAACTAAATAAACAAATCTATTGAAGTAACTATGCATTTGGACATTCCTAAGTATACAAAACAACTAGGCTAAATAAACAAATTCACTGAACTAACTCTACATTTAAACACTGCTAAAAAAATAAACCCACTAAACTACAAAAAAATAATACACTGAACTAAGCAAAAAATCCATTTGAAGTAAGTAAACAAATAGACAGATCAAAGTAAACAATTTTCACTGAATAAACACACGATCAGACGTCAAAAGAAAGGAGAATAACTACCAAAGAAATACAAACATGCGCGTGCAATTATTTTTTGAATACGTGTATTGAAATTTAGTGAAAATAAAAAATGAGGGTACCATTGAATATGTGGTAGCAAAAAGTCGATAAGGTATTAACGACTCTTTTGCGTTCAGAATCTTTGTCCACGCATCAATCAGGGATACGCTCAGATAACTTCCAGGGCGCATCGTCACAAAATCTTTCTTGTTATGATCATGTCGCCAGCCTTGAAAATCGCCTCGTCCCTGCAAAATAATGTCCGAAAAAAAAAATAAAAAATCAGTAATTACAATAAAATTTATAATATATTTTAGCATGAAATAGAAAATTACTTTTCAGCTTCTGGATTCTCAAACAACCACTTCACAATCATATTTTGCGGCTCGTTTAACTTATACATCACATTAACCCGTCTTTCAACAAACGGGGACGTCAATGTCTCAATTTTCTTTTTCTTGCAAGGTTCATTTCGCCGATATACCGGCATCTTCTCGCTATTCTTGTTTAGTAACTCATTCCTACCCAAAACCACATCCATCCCACCATCAACATTCAGATTATTCTTTTCCTACAAAAACAAAATAAACTAAAATAAGAAACATATACAAACAAAAATTAAAATAACACATGCAGAGAAAATGAACAAAAATATTACCCCAACATCATCTACAGCCAAAGCATCAGCCTTCTCCTGCCCAGCCAGCTCATGCAACATATTCGCATCCGCACCCTTTTCATAAAATCGAGAAGTTTCAACAACAGTGTCCAATTTATCAGTGTTGTGTTCTTGGGTTAAGCCAAGACTAAAACTAGGCTTATCACCATTCTATTTCTCAAACTCGTCCCGCTTGCATATAGCAGCTTCCATCTTCTCAAGCAGAGTTATATTATCAGGATTGCTCCAAAATGCTTATGCCTGCTGACTCTCACTTCCAACAAGATCCTCTCCACCATGTGTGCCCTCAACTTGAACAGTCTTGTAACATATCAAATTCTTAGCAACCACGCCAATTTCAGAAAATTCAGGCACCAACGCCACATCGACGGGGCATCCTAAATCAAAGAAATAATTTCCACCACATTCGAAGCAAGACAAGTAATCCTTGACTTAATTTTCGCAATGTATTCCTGCCAATAGACAAGTATAACTAATCAAATTTGATGAAATATTGATATTTTATATAAAGCATATAAAAATAAAAGAAATGATAAAAGTAATATAAATAATGTATACATAAAGCCAAGTATACAGTATCTGTAAACTAAGGATACAACATATGTCAACTAATTAAACAAAAAACCTGGGTTGTTTATAATAAAAATGCTACACATAAAACTAAGTATGCAACATGTCTAATCTATGGATACAAAATATTAAACTATCCATGCAAAATAATTACACATTCTCTTCGCCAATCAGAATATGCAAGTCGATGTCTAGTTCAACTAACCATACAACAAATTTACACAATGTATACATTATGGATGAACTATATATACAAACTACAAAATAAACTAGACATACAACATGGGTAAAATACTTATGCCAAACAAATAAACTATGTATGCATAACAACAAGTATACAACATCTGTAAACTAAGTATACAACATATGTCGACTAAATATACAGAAACCTGGACTATGAACTATAAAAATGCTAGACATAAAACTACATATGCAACATATGTAATCTATGTATACAAAATACTGAACTATCCATACAAACATCCAGACTATTCAAATCAATATATAGTTAAACTAATTATACAACAAATGTACACTAAGTGTACATTAAAGATGAAATATATATACAGAATTTTGCCCAAAACACAACAATGAACTTAAAAATACCATTTTATATACCTGCCCACTGCTGGCTACCGACGAAGTCCCAGGAAGAGATGATGGTTTCCCTGTATCCCTGCCCAAAGCTACCATGTTGGAACTCTCTATAAATCCTTATCTTAACCTTTTCCATGGTCTATGAAGCAAAGGCCGGTAATGTCCTCGGCACATCTCTCTCTAAAACACTAACTTTGTCCAAATAAAACACCTGCAAATACGAATAACATTGTGTAAGTGACAACACAATAATACCTTAGAAAAGCACATTGATAAATTATAAAAGGGTAATAAAAGAGCAAATTACCATTAACAACAGCACCGGGCCGTTGAACTCAATCTTGTTCGTCTCATTTAATTTAACTCTTTTGGATATAAAGGTGTTCAAAGTGTAATCCCACCAATTAAACTCCCTGATTTTGGAAACATCGTCAAGGCAATTCAGAATAAGTGGATTAATGTATCCAGACTGTAAATTTCCAACAATTACGTTGTCGTCAAGTGTCACAAAATGCCTTTGGAACCATTCCCCCCCGCTCACGCTCCATCATTCTCACAACTAAATCATCGCATCACTCTAAGGAAATTCGAAACATTGTTTTCCACCGGTCATACAAATGACATTTTCCGTTTTTTCTTCTTCTCAATAACCACATCACCATTAGGGAAACCCGAACCCTACCAACATTTTCCCTTTCATTATGAATCTGTCTACCATCCTCAAATACCAGTTCACTACTTAATGCATTGAAGTTTTCAACTAATACGTAAGGTTTTTATTAAAATCATCGATTTTCACGAAAAAAAAACTCGCAAAGCCCATATCAATTCATCAGAGACTTCGTGTGTTTAAGAGAAGCAAGAGCATCTACAATAACCTTGGGTTTCGCCTATTTACGTTCGAGGTATGACCGATCAATCTTTTGCCTCTTTTTAGGTTGCTCGTCTCGAACTCTCCTCCTCACCACTACCAACCTCTCTTTCCTCTTCTTCGCTCGATATTTTATTAACCACAACTCCCGCTTAAAAAAAAAAACAAAAATTCAACTATCAAATACTTTATGCATCGATCGTTTTTACATTCCACTTAACATTGTATATTTAACTTAACATATCCGTATGCTAGTATTTGGCACGATCCTCACATAAAAAAAAACCTAATCCATGAATAATCTATATACTTGGTATTCCACTTAAATGTTCTATATTTAACACAACTTATCTCAGATACTTGGAATACAAAAAAACCCCACATAAGAAAAAAAAAATTCATATATCAAAACTTTATACAACTTTTCTTTTACATTCCACTTAATCTTGTATATTTAATATAACAAATCTGTATAAATAATATACACCACAAACCCCACATAAAAAAACATATGATTCATTTATCTAAAATTTATACAATTTCCTGTTTAGATTACACTAAATGATGTATGTTTAACATGACATATATATGTATACTTAGTATACAACATCTGTATACAGCTTTCTGTATACATTCCACTTAATCTTGTATATTTAATATAACAAATCTGTATAAATAATATACACCACAAACCCCACATAAAAAAACACACGATACATATATCTAAAATTTATACAATTTCCTGTTTGCATTCCACTAATGTATGTGTATTAACATGACATATATGTATACTTAGTATACATCATCTGTATACTTGTCGGTGGAGATGGGTTTCAAGTACCAACTACTTGTTTTTTATATATAAACACACCAAGTTTAATTTTTTGAGTGAAAAAATGCAAAATCCTACAAAGAAAAACCACTGAACAAATTCAAAATAATCGGATGAAATGCGGAAAAAAACTTCATTATCTAGTAAAAATCGAAAAAAAGCAGCCGAAAAAAAACAAAAAAAATTACCTTCAAGCCACAAAAATAAAGGACGTCGGAACCCCACCCTAAAGCTTCTCCACGAAATCGAGCACCTTCAACCACCAAAAATACTTGGTCGCGACAAGAACAAACGGGAATGTGGAGAGATTTGGAAAAATAACTAGAGAAAAAAAAATTGAGTACATAAAACGGGCGCGAATTTCCCTATCCTACTCCCTTCTTCAAAAATCGAACTCCTTCAACACCTAGATTCCTTGGTAGAGACGATAACCGACGGAAGTAAAAATTTGAGGAGAGACTGACTTCAGGGGAGAAGACCGAAAGATTTTGGGGAAAATGAGATATAGGGTTTCTTTGCAAAAGAGAAACCATTCAAGAAGGGAGAAACCAAAAGGGATCAGTTTTTGAAAAGACACGATAGGAATCAATGGGTTTTTTGCTCCTAAAAATCGGGTAACTGATAAAAGGAAAGATTATGTTTTCCTAAAAATTAGTAATTAATGTGTGTTTTCTTAAAACTGATTATATGTAAAAATACAATACTACCCTTATACTCCAAAAAATAACAAAAATTAATCTGCACCATTAAAAGTTTTAAATCAAGGGCCCATATGAGTTCTTATGGGCTAACCTAAAGGGATTGGTCTTATTTGAACCAATCCCTATATATATATATATATATATGTGTGTGTGTGTGAGTGTGTGTGTGTGTATAGGATTTGGATCCGGTGAAACCACGTAAATTATGTGAGTACGTGGGACCAAATCTAGAGCGTTGATTTAATTTTTAAATGGTCTAGATTAAACAATTTTTATTATTTTTTAATAGTTAACTTATTGAAAAAAAAAAGGACTTTTTGGTAATTCTAAGTTATATCAGTCTTTAGGAGGGAAGTTATTTTTGGTAGTGGCTATAATTAAGGGAACGGTTTTCTCTAACGTTGATCTTCCAAATCTTTTCTTCTTGGGTAATTCAAAAGTCACAAACTCCACACTCCATAGTGAATGAAACACCATCTCCCTCCACAGTGTATGAAATTCCATCTCCCTCGGTCACAAACTCCATCTCCATTGGTCGAAAATTGCATACCCATCTCCTCCGAAGAAAGACGAGAAAAATTGTCTCTACTCCATCTCCCTCAGTCGAAAATTGCATACTCATCTCCTCCGAAGAAAGAAGAGAAAACGTGTCTTCACTACATCTCCCTCGGTCGAAAATTGCATACCCATCTCCTCCTAAGAAAGAAGAGAAAAACCGTCTTCACTCCATCTCCCTCGGTCGAAAACAGGGGGTAAATTAGTGTTGTCATGTTTTTTCTAAGTCTGGGAATTGTTAGAGTGTATTATCTATGTTATTATAAATGCATAATTAGGATCTGATGTGGGTTTTGCTATTTTTTATTTACTGATTTTACTAGTTAAAAAACAAAATTGGCAGACATGGAGATTGCTTAACGAGGCTTTCAACTGCTTATTGTTGTTGATAATTATGGTTATGTATATTTTATATTATGATTATCTATGTTTTATATTATGCTCTCAATTTGGGGGGAGGGGGAGTAATTAGTATTACCATGTTTTTTTCTAAGGCTGGGGGACTACTTATTGATGTTTTCAACTGCTTATTGTTGTTGATAATTATGCTTATCTATAGTTTGGTTTATGCTTATACATGTGTTATATTATGCTTATGCTTGGTTGGTTTTATACTTATAAATGTTTTGTTTGTTAATAAATGCTTTATATAAATGACTAGTGTCTTTTTTTGATAGATTTTCTGTTAGAAATGACAAAAGATGTAATGAACGAGCAGAGGGAGTCAGTTTTGGGACGAGGGAAGGAGTTTGCTAAATCGAGTTAGGATCACAACGAAACGTTGTTGTTTCATTCTTTTGATCAAAATTTTGAATATTATAGTATTTTATAGTCATTTTAAATATGGTTGGTTTTGACGTACATGCGTAGTTGATATAGGAATATTTTCTAGTTAGTGTCGTATTTATTTTCATCATTTTTAGATACTTTAAGCAGAATTCAGTTGCTTTGTAAGCAGAATTCAATTGCTTTGTAAGAAATTATTTTCATGGTTTGATTGTATTGTAAACATAATTCAATTGTTTTCTAAGCACCATAACATCCTTTCACAAGCAATACTTTACGCGCAAATAAGCAATTGAACATATGTGACTGCAGTAACAAAATTTTACACGAATATCGAATTAATTGCTCGAAGAGCACTACAACAGTCATAAATAAGCTGAGTACATAGTAGTAATAAGCGTTATAATAACCACGCATAGGCAATTTGCAATATATGAATAAGAAGTATTAAACAAATAAATAAGCAGTCACGACATATTCTCGAACATATGCTTTTTTATTTATTAAGAATTATTTTTAAAATGGTATTCTGTTGTCGACATTATCAAAATTCATTCCTTCTTTCGGAGTCATATTTTTGTCACATTCTGGTATCCAGTTCGGAGATGAAGCCGATGTTATTACAATCCGTTGTTGCGCATATGTGCAATTCCAACTGAGTCAAACAAAATAAATAATTAAGCAACATTTAGAATATACATAAGCATATAGTTATGCACATGTAAGCAAACTTCTAGTCATAACTAAGCAAAGTACTGGGTTAGAACAAATGGGGACGTAATAAAAAATTTGAATACATACAAGCAAGTATTCGTGCATACATAAGCAACATTTTAGTATCACCCAAACAAATTTCTGGGTTGAAAAAACCATCAACGATTGAATGAATGGGAGTCAATATAAGTATAAGTTTTTGTTTTTTTTGCATAACATGATAGTTCTTATCAAACAAACTATTATTAATGTGAGAGTTTAAAACACAGTTAAAACTAAGCAATATTTTGCATACATGCGAGCAAGTATTTAAGCACACATAAGCAACATTCTGACCATATCAAGCAATTTTTAAAAAAAAATGGGAATGACAATTTTATGGGATTTACTGGATTTAGCACGTGGAGTTAAGGAAACATATCACCAAATTTGTTTGGAAATCAATTACACAACATGGGTTGGATGAAGGATGCCACTAATTCCACTAATTGTGGGTAACTCCCCTATATTTATGGGATTTAGTGGATTTAGTCAATCTTCCTATTTTTATGTGGACTAATTTGCCCTCATTTTGACTTTACCATATATTTTATTAACATTAATCATAATTAATAATAGCCATTGAAATAGGTAGATGAGTGTACTACAGGAAAAGTGCAATTTAGCGAGGGAAAAATTCCTCGCTAACATTGTTAATTTCTTCGCAAATATAATTTAGTGAGGAAATATATTCCTCGCATGTCTTGCTGCTATAAGACCGTCACAAACCTATATTGGCAGCATATGTTCAAAATTCCTCACAAACTTTAGAGAGGAGATTCTTGATTTTGCAGCTAAAGTTTAGAGAAGAAATTTTCAATTTCGCAGCTAATGTTAACAACAAGTTTATTGATTTTCTCGCTAAATAGATATACTATGAACATTAACCGCGGATTTTAAATTTCCTCGCTAAAAATGGATTTTATATGTCCTATGTAAATTTATATTTATTTAATTTTTAGGTTGTTTCTATCTATAAGTCATTCACTGTCAATCAATAATAAAAAAAAAAAGAAATTAACTACAAAATTACCACAATGCTCATTCAAAAGAAATTAAACAAAGAATCAATTTTTCCACACTGCCACATGGTAAGGCTGTGGTAATTTTGGGATATCATTCAAAACGGGCTGTGGGGTTATGGGGGGGGTTACCAAAAATGGTTGTGGTAATTTTTGGGATTTCATTCAATCTGTTCCCGCTTAATTGCAATCTCCATTTCCACAAAAAATCAAAATCCTTCTTTTCCTCTCTTTCTTCTTCACTTTTCCAACTGATCGTTTCTTATATTCCTCCTCCATTTTTCTGTTGCTCGCCGAGTACAAGAAGATTGTGTCAATTTTTCCATTTTTTCTGTCGGCCGCCGAGTACAAGGTCAGATTCTTGTCCCAATTTTTTTATGGTACTTTTTTGTAGTAAGGGTTTATTCATCATTGTTTCTTCATTTTTTCGTCGAAATCAGGATGATGATTTTCTGGGTTTTGGGTGTTAGTTGCAGTAAGTAGAGCAAGTACTTTTTTTATTTATTTTTTTAAGTTTTCTAGGGTTTTGTTCATTGATTTTACATAATCCATTTGTTTTTGGCTTATGGAATGATTTTTTGTGCGAAATGTGGCAAATTTTTTGGAGAGATAATATTGTATTAATTTAGGTAAAAACGAGGTATATTTAGGTAATGGATTGTGCAATTTTTATGTTGAAATTGGGTTTTCGTCCTTTCTGGGGGGAAATCATTCTTTTTTTATTTGGTGTATATTTACGTAAATGTATATGATATATCTTTTAGTACTTTTGGTATAACTCTTCCACAAAATTAGATCTTTATTTTTGTGTTTTTATTTGGTGAACCACCTTGTTATTTTGGTGTAAATTTACCAATGGAATGATATATGTTTTTCTACATTTCGTATATAAATAAATAGGGTTTAGTGTTAATGTATGACCACTGCACAAAAAAAAATAAAGGCAATGTATATGTGTATTGGTGTACATTTAGTATTGTTATAACGTCATAAATATGTGTTTTGATGCATTGTTTTTAAGTGTGGTAATTTGTATATAATGCACACACAAATGATGTTTAAATAGTATTAGTTTCGCATATAGTTAGAGTACATTCAGTGCACAATTTAGTTTAAATGTTGTATTCTCTTTGCTACATTGCAGAATTAGTATAGTTCATGCACACGGTGCAAGGTTTCACAAATGTTTTTAAATTTCAGGTTTAATGGCACGAGGAAACAGGAAGAGACATGCATCTCCAGGGCCGAGCGAGGGTGCGAGTGATGTTAATCAGAGGTCAAAGACTGAGGATTGTGGTTTTGACAAGGTCGACGCTGCGGAGTTTGCAAGACTGAGGACGTTATATTGCCATGCAATTCTGATGCATGACTTGAACCAAGAGAAAGGCAGGGTGCTTGACTTGGCTAAAAACTTTGTTAGTGGCAAGTAGTTGGTTATCTATAGGGGGTTCGTTTTGTTAGACGTAGTGTCTAAGTATATTTTTATTATTATATTAGACTAGAATATGTTTTTCCAGTGCAAAACTATCAACATTTTGGTTACTTATTTTAGAACGATCTTAAGCAAATATGTTCTCTATTTTTTGATCGGTGAGCGTTTTTATGCCATATGGTTAGTGGTGGATAAACAAGACACAATTAACAAAGATTATGCGGTACATGTTTATTAATTTTTTGGTATAGATATTTTTATAATGTAGTTTTTGTTATTATGTTAAAGGTGTTAACGAATCGTGTGTATGTATAATTTATAAGCATTTTGTGTTGTAGTACTACAATTATTCTTAGTTTTGGAAGTCAATGTAATCCATTGAAAATTTAAAACTTAATTTATATTAAAACGTACAATTAAGGTTGAGTTAGTATAAATTTAGCAGTATCTTGGCAGACGCATATTTTTTAAAATGAGAACGGTATTAAGATACCAAAGTACAAAAGGCAACACAAATTTGTGTATATTTACTAATTATGTTGTGTATAGCAGATATCAATTATACTCTCAAAGCATTTATGCTTTAGGTCAATTTTTTTTTATTAATTCTGTCATATGGGACTAAAAATAATGCACATTTATAATAAAAATTGCATCCAAATACACTATAAAGATATACAATGGACACAAGTCAAATATTTGATATCAGTTTTTTGAAAGCACAAAATTGAAAATGTAGGAAAAAGGTTCTCTCATTTTGTAGGTTGTTCGGGACATGTACGACTGTTGTGTGATGCAATTTTGCCGCATGTGCCACACTTTCTCTTTAGTTTGGTGCTTGCACGGATTGCCTTTTCCTTTTGGCTTTGTATTCTGCTTTCATCACTAGCATCTGCAAAGTTTTTGTACACCAAATAAGTGAAAGGTATACACAAAATAACTTTCAAAATATACAATAGTTTCAATATTAGCATACAATATTCTAAATTAAACATGTAACTATGCACTACTGAATGTGTATATTATCACCAAATATTGGTCACATGTATACCAAAATAAGATTTTATGATACTATCATGGAATTATTTGTACACCATAAGTTTTTTTGTTATAAAACACCGAAGTATGCACATATAAACACCAAAATATACTTCTAATATACAATATTATCGATATTTGTATACCACTCTAAGTATCAATGTTTAGTCTCAAATAAATATTCAAACACGTCATATTCCATGTTAAATTAATATGAAAATATACATATCTATACACGAAAAGTTGATTCTAGGTCACAATATTGCAAACATTTGGACACGACATTACGTAAAAGGCTCAGCATCACCCGTGCCATCCACCACCACATATTGCATGCTTATATGTGCACAATAGTATACATATGCGTACACCAGCATCACATTTACCGTGTACAATTTTTTTTCCATGTTTTTACACCCGAGTAACAATTAACGTGTACCATATCAAGAAGCCAGCAAAAAAATGGCACAATCGTGCTGCTTTATGAACACAATACTTTTCGTTTTTATACACCAAAATAAACCAAATTTATGATGTGATTTTTTTCTCACGTAACGTGGATAAGATGAACAAAGATAATTTGTGATTTTTCGAAAGAAACACACATACAAGGAAAAAAGCACCTGAAACCCAGCTTTCATCAGGATCGTCCACAAACATTTCACTTTGGGTGATTCAGTGTACTCATTGCCCATGTCGAACACCTTATTTGTTGTTTAAAAATGGCCGATAGGATGTATTTATGTGATTTTGGTTCAGTTTTATCTTTTTCCTGATGCTTATCGTGAATGTAGAGTGAAGAAGATTACAAAATCTGTTTTGTTCGGTCCTAATTCAGCATTTTCTGTTATGGAAAGCTGACAATCAATAAATCCCTTGATTATAGGTAAATAATTATGGTATTTTTTAAGTCAATTTTTGTAATTACCGATCTGCCCTTTTGACATATAAAATAAATGTAAAATGGTGTATTATATGCCTAATCTGAACCATTGATTGATTAGGATGGATGGATGGGATCTGTCCACACTGCCACATGGTAAGAGGCTGCCACATGAGATCACATCCCTATATATATATATATATATATATATATATATATATACTCCAATTGGAAGTTTAGTTGCTCATTTCTCATTTAGAAACGGAGGCAACTCTTCTAATTCAATTTCCCTATTCTGGTTAGCATTATATCTCATGTGTACATGTTTTAACTATATTAATCATTAACATGGATCATCTTTACAATACAACTATATTGATCTAATCCATAAATCTTAATCAATCAAACTTTATTCAGTACAAAAAATTACAAGAAATATTAATGTATGGACAGAAGCAAATTTAAACTTTAGAATCTAATAGTAAGTCAAGATTTGAAATACTTACTTTGAATTATAGTGATGGTGCAGAGAAGGATGAGGACTGGCCCATCAATGATTGTAGTACATCAGGAGCTATCTTTTGAAAAAATTGCATCATCATCCTTTGGTTTCCTTCTACGGTACTCTCAAGGCTTTGTATTCTATCCTGTGATATTTGCAAAGCTGTACGAGTTCTCTCTAACTCTTCTTGAGTAGTTGTAAGCTCCTCTCTAAGTTTTGCATTAGTCGTTCTACGATAATCGACATCACAAGAAGCTGACTTGGAAGGCTTCGGTCCCAGTCCAAGTCCTTTAATGTATCCAGAGCGTTTCCCCAAAACTTCATCACATACTAAGGACGCTAGCTCGAATTCATCCATAGCTTGTAACCCATCATCCACACGTTTATGTCGGTATCGCTCTCGAAGTTCATCAATTTCATTCAAAAACACAAATTATATTGTTGTTACAAGCAATAATATATATATTGTTAAGAATAAAAATAAATGCACACAATGACGTACATAAATGGCTTCAGTCCCCTCTGCCCATTCTTTTGTACTTAAGTTAAAATGTGTTTTTTTGAACAAAACAACACGGTCCACACAAGCAGGACCACCACCCTACAAATAATATGAGATTAGATAAAAATTACAATAATAAGTATTAGATAAATATGAAATTCTTGTGTTTATGAACTAAGCCCAACAGTAAACTTTCTATTTTCAAGGTTCAAAGTTTATGTTATAGGTTGGATGTTAGAAACATCATTTGTCTTGATTTAAAGTCTATCTCATCTCTATCACACTATTCTGAGATTTTGACATGTTCGATTCTAGTCTTCTGGTCTAGCTCAAATGTTGACAGATCATTTTTGCACTCATATTTTTACTGTTTACATGGAACTCTAATTAAAAAAAAAAAAAAAAAAAAAAAAAAAGGTATTTGAATGGCAACTTTAATACTTACAAGCTCATAACTATGTTGGACGAACGACTTGGATCTGCCACAAGGATTGAAAGGCATTTTAGCTCGATTTGCAGTATTTTTTACAGATTGATCCTATAAGAGAGAACAAGAAATGCAATTAGCTTAGCTAAAACTTTTAACATAAAAACGTAATTCTTACCATAAATTTGTCATTCTCGAACAAAGTGCACAAGAATTTCCAGTCTTTTTCATCAGTGCAATATTTCTCCGGCATCTTCTCTAGTCGCTGCTCCCATGATAGGTCGAGAAGTTTCTTGTAATGATTGTGCATTTTCGTTCTGTTATTACTATATCTACTACCCATCATCTTATTAGTCTCATCCCACACAGAATTGGCAGATTTCGGATCCTTGCTAAAGTCCACATCAAAGCATCTCTACAATAATTGATATCAACTAATAAATATTCCTATAATAAGTATCCGCTATAGGTAAAGTGTGATCATTGGGAAAAAAACATACATAATAGAATTTTAAGCTTCAGATTCAAACTTCTAACAAAGTACCCAATCTCTCCAAATTAATCAACACTTCACATGCCACAGATACCATTAAAGGCTATATCCCTATAATGATGCTGAGACACAGCATAAATAATGGTGCAATTACAGAGTTACAAATAAGTAATTCACCAAACAATACCTCCTCTAAGCCATATTAGAAATCTGCCTGAGAAATGCGCATGCTCATTAAATGCATCACAAGGTCTAAAACAGACAATTAGTCTTCTCAATTTCCTTTTGATTAGTGACATGAGAACATATAATTGACATTCACATCATCTTCCATGTTAACAAAATCATGTATGTTTCGTATACAGAAACATAAAAGACCACCATATACATTGTTTGATATTATTCAAATTGATAATAGAGGAGAAAAAGAAAAGGATGACAAAGTGACGGATCCATCTATGAGCAAGGCATTGTATGAGAAGGCCGGCATCATAGACAAGATGCTTAATATGTACGACGATGCCTCTCATGCCCTGCTCCAAGGGGAGACCGATGATATGATATTAAGATTTTTTGGTGATATCATATCTTGGCTTGACAAGCACTGCTGATCAAACCCACACATTCTGCATCTTTTCTGCGCACATTCATTTTCCAGAAGTTTGGGGGTCGGGTTAAAGGGTTTGAGTATTTAATTACAAAAAAAATACATTTAAAATTCAATCTAATTATAAATAAATAAATAAAAAACAGTTGTTTTTCAAAATATACAAATACCTGTTTGATACTTGTTTCTATTTTACAAATGGGAAAATAAGATTTTTAGTCCTGTAAGTTGGACATGTTTTAGAATTAGTCCTCTAAATTGTCACATTCATTTTTTAGTCCTTTAACTTTCAAATTTCTAGATATTCAGTCCTTTAACTTAACCATTTTATTTTTGGTCCTATAACGTAACATATTTCAGAAATTTGGTCCTATAACTTAACATATTTTAGAAATTTGGTCCTGTAACCTTTTTTAGGGGAATTTAGTAATATAACTTAACAATAGTTAAATTTAATTAATTTATTAAAAGGTTATTTCTAAATTAATTTTATTTTTAAAATCGAATGATTTTAATTAACAATTAATTTTTTAAAAAAATAATTAATCATTTTTTAATTTAATTAATTTTTTAAAAAAATATTTAAGCATTAATTTTTTAAACATTCTCAATTAAATGCATCTTGTACAAGAGTCTGATTTACATTTCTTGGAGATAATTATCCTCACCAAAGGTTAATTCCATAAATATGACAAATTATTCTTAAGTTACTAATTTGATGTAATTATTTTAATTTTCCTAGAATTCATTAATTATTTTAGAAATTTCTATTTATTCAAACTTTTTATTAATCAAATTAATTTAATTTTAATTATTTTTATAATTTAATTAGTTTCCAAACATTGAAATTTAATTATTTTATATTTGGTCCTATAAAATAGTTAAATTTAACTATTGCTAAGTTATAGGACTAAATTTCTAAAATATATTAAGTTATAGGACCAAATTTCTGAAATATGTTAAGTTTTAGGACCAAAAATAAAATTGTTAAGTTAAAGGACTGAATATCTAGAAATTTGAAAGTTAAAGGACTAAAAAATAAATGTGACAATTTAGAGGACTAATTCTAAAACATGTCCAACTTACAGGACTAAAAATCTTATTTTCCCTTTACAAATTATGGCATTCTTGGGTTGCTTGTTATGTAAATATGAATTTGCCAAAAAACTGTCAATATTTTGAAGTGTATTGTGATTCTTGGAACATCTTTTGCATTAAGCACTCAGTGTGTTTGTTACTTTATAGTTCTTGGAACATTTTTTGTCTTCGTAGTTTGTAGTATAAATTAAGGGATAATTACAAAAAGTCCCTTAAAGTTTGGGCTAGTTACAAAAAAACAAAGAGGTTTTTGAAAATTACAAAAAAAAAAAAAAAAAAAAAACCTTGAGGTTTGATTGTGTAATATTTTGATAAATGTGAGGGGGCTTTTGAAAAGTTTTTTGCATATGAAAGGGGGAAATGTAAGATGGATCAAACATAAAGAGAATTTTTGTAATTTCTGAAAATCTCTGGGCTTTTTTGTAAGTAGCCCAAACCTTGGGGGAACTTTTTTAATTATCCCATAATGTAATGTTCACAAATTTGACTTGGATTATTCAACTTCCACAATGGACCTGATTTTTGTTTGCCAGCTTACTCTCAGATACAAATAATCAAATGATAGGCATTCTCCATTTTCCAATCACAATCTGACACACACTAACACTCTTTTTGTGCACAACTTGATGTCATAGTCTTCAAGACATCCTTTACAAACCATTAAAACTAAAAGAATTATATCAGAGCAGAGTACTCTGGTTAACAGAAAGCCCCAGTTTGCTATGATTTTGAAACACTCAGAAAAAGAAAAACAGAAAGAAAGAGAGTTAAATAGAAAAGGAAAAATGATGTTACCATTTATTAACTATCAACTATTAAATGTAGTCATTTTCAAACCATTTTCAAGCAAATACTGACACTTAAAAAGTTGCATTCTACTCAGATTTTAGATTACTTGGTAAATTATGAAAAGAACATGAAAATACAGATCCAACATTTAAGAGCTCAATGACTAACCTTTAGTCGATCAAATATAGGCATTTTTCTTTCAACTGGTACTTTTGACCAACTGTCGAAGCTTATGGGAGCATGTGCTTTGACAGCAAGACCAAGCTCAGTTGCAAACATTGCTGCATACTGTCCGGTTGGCCGACCAACACATTTATGAAATGTGAGTGGTAAAGGTCCAATTTGATCTACTAGTTTTCTGAGCTTCGCATTTTGAGTTGCTCTAGTCTCCTTTATTTCTTTTTGGACAAATAAATAAACATACTACCCAATCAAATGAAAACTTTGGATTACACAAATAAAAAAAATTGAAATACACATAGAATGAAACAAACCATTGTTAGATGACTCTTCATCACCCTCCTCAGCATAAGAAAAGCTTCCACTTGATGCATCAGCACTAAGTTCATCTAGAAGTCTTTTAGGCGGCATATCTGTATATAGAAAGCACATTCAGTCACAAGAGCGATCCACAGAATAAAGTGGCAGTGGAACTATAAAAATTACACTAGTTTCAGCAACATGACTACTATCAATATCAGTATCAACATTTCATCATCCCACAAATGTTATATATCAGACTGAAAGAATAGTGGTATTTTATTCAGTAAATAGTGGTATACATGAGACTGAAAGAATAGCCTGCAACAAACACCATCCTTTTCAACTAGGTAAAAAATCAACATCTGGTCTAGCAAAATTACCAAACAAAATCTAGCATTAGCAACTAATGAAAGTTGAGCAAAACAGATATTGTCGTTTAACTTATCGACCCCAGACAAGCCAACAGAAACAATATGTGCAAAATCCATTCACAAAACCTCAGAGAATTTATTACCACAAAAAGGAAGAACTTATTTCCATGCTAGACCCATCTTAAAGTCAAAATTTAAGATCAAAGGTTATGAGTTACAGACGCCACACACAGATAAGCATCGAGTGTGTAAATACTGAAAGCAAGCCCCTAAAAATCCTTTTACAGAATTTGATTATCAAATAAGCAGTAGCTGAAATGCGGTCATGCTCTCTAATTCAAAACATTTATAAATATCTGTATCCCCTTGTATACCAGAATACATGAAATTAACTAAAAAAACGACTAAACCAGCAAATCCAGATTAGAAATCAATGACATCTAAGACAAAATACATGATTATAAGGTGGAATTAAGTTATCTGCACAAGAGATAAGATAACTTCATTCCAAGTGTTTACTGAACCGATTTCAAGAAATTGGAAAAATTGGAAATATCAGTGAAGATTACCACTAGATTGATGATGCACCAATACTCATAGTTCATTACTTTGAGTAAGAGGGGAGACTTTTCATGCCAACTACAAACTCAATAAGATACTGAAACACACAGTTAATAGAACTAGTGTCTGCTATTGTGTGTTTGATTAATGTCTGTAATATAACAGAACTAGGGTCTGCTAAAGCTGATCAAGCCATATAGGTATTTTGCTGTAACCAATCAAGCAATACAAGTATAATGTATCAAGAATTTGAAGCCAGAACCATTGACACTAGTTGCACTAAGGTATATCACTAATTTGAATTTGGATATCATACAGTGGAATATCATAAGGTATAACACTAACTACCCATTTAGATTTAAACTTGCACTTTCAACATGCAAAATAAGCCATTGACAGTGATATCAAAGAGTGTAAGTAAAGTAACAAGTGTAGAGGATATGATAGTAAAAAACCTAAGTAATCCTGTTAGTACACTGCTCAATTAAATTGGAAAGTCAACATATAAATTAACAAAACATCAAAGAAAACACAAGGATTAATGAATATCAAGCAAGTACATCAAAGAAAAAATCAGCCATTCACAATTGTAACTCAAAAATTCCAAAATGAAAAAAAAAATGAAAAATTACAAGACACTATAGAAATCAACATTTACCTTAAACCTGCGGTCACGCTTGACAATGAAGAGATTTGCCATCTCTCTCTCACAAACACAACGAGTTAGAGTTGTACTCACCCTTAAGGTTCTAACACCGTCTGTCTCTGATTCTGGTGAGTTGTGGGAAGCTAAAATTCCAGTGTTACTCGACCAAATCACCACCATCAACCGATTTTTCAATGATAAGGTAAAGAAGATCGATCTGAAGAGGATTTTTCAAATGAGAAACCACAAGCAATTGAAAAACCTAGCATAATCACCACAAGTAAATGAAAAACCAAAATACCTGATTTAAGAAACGTGAATTCGGTTAGGAATTTCGGATAGAGTTTGTAAGTTTTTTAGAGAGGAATTTAGGTCACGTACCTGAAGGAATTCGAAGGTCCTACCGATTGAGAGTTGAAGGACTACTACAAAAAGTGTTTTTTAGGACGAGAGTATTTGCAACGTCATAGTGTTGTTGTAAAAGACAGGTATTAGGGACGACAAATCTGTTGCTAAACAATTTCGTGATTATTTTGAATTTTGGTTCATTAATATCTAAAGCGACGATGTACAAAAAATAGTCGTTGCTAATAGCAATACATTTCCAACAACATTTGACGTCACTAAAGTTTTCGTTAATTTTTGGAAACATTAGAGTTGCTAAAAGAAAGTAGCTTTTTGAAACGATGGTATCGTCCCAAAAAGTTCATCATTTGCAACGACTCAGTTGTCATTACTAATATTAATTCATTAAAGAAGATATTAGTGGTACCACCTACGGTTTCCGCAAAAACCATTTCCCCGCCCGCGCCCTAATCATAATCTCTCTCCCTCCATCTGCGTCGATCTTCCTGCCATTGCCGCTGCCACCACCGCCATTGCCACTGTCACCACTAACACCGTGTTCTAGGCAGAGGCGGATCTTAGAGAGGGTAGCACTGGGCTTCAGCCCAGTGCAAGCCACCAAGTAGCCCATATATATATGTGTGCTATGTTGTATTTGTAGATTAAACTTAGGGCCCAGCCCACACCCACCATTTCTGTTAATTTTATCTTTGAGCCCAGCATACCAATTCAATTGTCCAATTCAACTAACTCTTATTTAATAAAAAGGTTCATTATTTAATGGTCTTAAAATAAGTAAAATCACTTTTCCAATTTCCCATTGAATGGAGAAAGACCAAATACAACACCACAAAGCCAACGTTTAGAGTTTCTTCCTCATAATTCCTTTTTTTTCTTGTGACCGATGTATGAAATTTCACTACAAAAAAAAAAAAAACACAGTTTATCTAAAAATAATCTGTAGGTAAATCATGATAATTGTAAAATTTAGGCAAAATTGTTATAGGTAAATATTTACCTAAAAATCTAAAACTATTAGTATTTACCAATAGTATTTTTGTCAATAAATTTGAAACCGTCGATATAATTTAGGGGAAATTAATATTTTTATTATGTAGGTATGACAAAATATGCATCTCTTTTCTTTAAAGGATTGTCTTTTTCCTCTATTGAAGATACTTAGATATTAAAGAATAATAAAATGATTATTTTAACATCTTCATTGTATTAGTTAACATTGTTGACATTAGTATATATCTTGTTGTATGTTGGTATTCTAATGAATTACTACATACTAAATTATAATTCTCTTTGAAATTGTAATTGATATTTTTAAGTGGTAATTCGTAATTAAACATTGTTAGGCTAAATATTAAAGTCATTCAACAAGGGGCAAAACACTTTCTTATGCTACCTCCAAACAACAACATTTTCTTAAGCAAAAATTTAATCCCAATGCATATCAAGAATATAGCCAGTGACGTGACTTTATAAATATTCAACTTCAAAGAATATTGATAAAAAAAAAATCTTTGTTACACACACACACACAAATATATATATATATATATATATATATTGTAATTAAACGTTACTTTTTAGCCCACCCTACTACTAATTCCTGGATCCGCCACTGGTTCTAGGTTTGCCCCTTTCCCTATCTTTCTACTGGGACTCAATTCATTCCCCTTCAATCAATTGGTTTCGATCCTTGGAGAAATGTCTTCAAAGATTGCGAAAATGAATGTGAGTTTCATATAATTCTGTGTTTCCGTTTCAAAGAGTAATAGATGACCGTCGATTTTGAAATTTAGTTTGTTTGTTTCTTTATTTGTTTTTTTTACTGAATTTTGGTGGGGTTTGAATCAGGTGGTCGATTCAGCTCCAACTATGATCAATTTGACCGGCTCAGACGTTGATTCTCAATGAACTCAGTATGTTTTCTCTCTCAAGTAATGCACATAGTTCTGTTCTGAAGACCTCATAGTTAAATTTTGACAGGGTGCCATGGAAACTAGGGATTTGGCTTATCGATTTTGAAATTTTGGATTTTCTTTTTCGTGTAGACGTAATGTGAGCACGTGGCTTCTTTTTTTTTTTTTTTTTTTCTAGATTTTTTAATGTGTAGATTTCATGGAAACTAGGGGTTTAGCTTATCACATGGATTTGTGGTATAATGAAACTTTTGGTCGTATATTTAATTAATCGATGAATCTTGTGATGCATGTGGTCAGTGGTTTCTTGATATGTGAAGTCATTCAATATTTGAAAATTTAAGGAGAGAATGATCTTAATTTGGAGGTAATGCCTTTTTTGTTCTGCCTATTTGAGAATATTAAAGAAGAATAAAAGGATGATTACATGTGATTTTTCCTTTTCCGAAAGTAGAATTTGTGTATTATGTTGCGATTTTGTCCGATTTCTTTCGATCAACATGCAGAAATGCATTTTTTTTTTTTGAATTAAGGATGATGATTGCATTTTTATTTATTATCTTTTTGAAAGTGAAATTTGTATAACGTTGTGAGTTGTCCAATTTCTTTGAGGTTATTAATGTGCCGGAATGCTCTTTTTTTAATTTATAACCGTGTTATTCAGTTCTTACAGTTGTGAAATGCGGTAGTTTCTTGCATAGATTCATCTGACTTCTATGGGGTTGCAGTTTAGTGGAATATTGTTCTTGTGGCATTTTTAATTAATGGAATATTGAAGTTTCTGATGAATTATGGTTTAAAAGCAAGACTTTTCTTATTTTTCTCTTTTTTCTGTTAATGACTGAGTAAGATGTCTTACTAAAGGGACAAAATCAAGAGCTTCAAGATTTGTAAAAGTTATAATGTATGTGGACAGCATTTTTCTGCACTTTGCTAGTTGATAATGCGAATAATAGTGCCACATTTTCATATTTTGTTTGGGGTATGGCATCATAATGTCTAAAGGTGTGAAATTGCACAAGGATGTTGACAAATCTAAGACAAATTGAACTGGACTCTATTGAGGTCAAGTTAAATACACTAATTCCTCGGCATGATGGTGATTCTTTACTTGTTTCTTTTGATATTAGTTGATCTTGTTCCCTTTGATTTTTGTAACTTTGAAGGATAATCATCATAGCAATCAGGCGAAAATTATTTATTAAATTAGCTTGATTCTTGTAACTTTGCGTGGAGAGATGTATTTGGTATTTAACTATTTAAATGAGCTTCAGGTAGTTAGTCAAGTTACTCATTTGAATTTTGTACTTTTGATATTTTGTTCCATGAATTCTGAGTTCCTTTGCCTTTGTATGCCATGTTACTGATACATGACTTGCAATAGAGGCTAAAGTAGTCCTGAGAAGGTGGAAATTTGATAGCATAGCACAAGCAGCAAGGTCCATGTCTTCATGGTTCCCAGGGACACTCCATTAACATATTCTTCTGAAAGAGCATTTAGATGCTATATTAGGTATTTCATAAATATATCTCCCATCATTATTTCTTTTTAACTTACTTAATTAGTAGTTGTCGTCTTCCGGATGGGATCTTCTATTTTAAAACCGTGTTTCATCTCCTATTCCAACCGTGTGGATGATTGACACGTGTATTACACTTACCATATTAGAACCCCACAATTTCTGCTTGATTTATGCTTGAAAATTAAAATGGTAAGTGTAATACACGTGTCAATCATCCACACGGTTGGAATAGGAGATGAAACACGGTTTTGGAATAGAAGGTCTCATCCGGTCATCTTCCTGCTCCATTCACCCAACTTTCATCATTGATTCAAATTTGAAGTGATACTATGCTTAGGGAGGCAAGAACAGTATTTTTTATGCAAATCTTTGATGGTTCTCTATGACGTTTGCTGGTATTTAGATGCCTTCTGGAAAACCTGTTTAATGTTTTGAGCAAGTCTCTTGTGACTCAGCTGCCGTCTTATATATCGTTTTTACCTAATGTTTTTAGTTGTTTTATCTTGTCTCTTTTCGTTTCTATTTTCTCTCCGTGCTATTACTCCCTTGTTTTTTCTTGACATTTCAAGCAACTGACTCAGCTGCCGTCTTATGTATCGTTTCTATCTGATGCAGTCCCTGAAACTACATGTTTTAAAGCTCAGCATGAATATTGATGAATTGAAGCTCAAAATGGTACATTTCTCCCAGATTTACTAATTTTCAGCCAATTAATTTAGGTTATGAATGTGATAGTAAATTTAAAGCTATATCTTATGCCAGGCCAAAGATATAGATTCAAGTGATATGCGGTTGACAAAAAATTTGAAACATGGATTTGTAAGTTATATTTGATACTCTGAAACATGCTGAAAAAACTCGTGCATTGGTCAACAAACTTCCTGGTATCATGTATGGATTGAGTTTTATGTTTGGAAGCTTTCTTTTTGCTGCAGCCTTAATTGGTAAAATATTGTGACTTATATTGGCAATATACTGTAAGTCCAAGCGGCTACGATAATCTAGAGGGGGTGAATAGATTATCTCTATTTTCTGGATTATGCCCTCTTTTTCGAATCAAACAAGCCAAGACAATAATAAAGGTGCGGGAAGAAAATAACACGCGTCGATTTATAGAGGTTCAACCCACCTAGAGCCTAATCCTCTACCACCCCAGTATCTCCGGGATGGATTTCAAAAAGAAAAAAAATTTATTAATTACCAAAATTAATACAACACCTTACAACATCACCTTGAAGAGCACCACACTCTTCTTCAACACCACCTTTGAGATTACCACAATCTCTATTGAAGATTACCACAATCTCCAACGGCACCTTGTGAAGATTACCACAATATTCAACCTTGAAGAACACCAAATTCTTCAACACCTCAAAAGCACCACACTCTTGAATAAGAAGATCACCACAATCTTCTTGCACCTATCACGAGGATCATCCAAGTGAATTCTTACCACAAGAACACTCACAAGGATATTTTGTATTGAATGATAACCCAAATTCAAGATTACAACTCGATAATGAATAATACAATTTGAGTGCAAGTGTAATCAAGAAATAAGCCTAGACCTCAAGATGTGAAAGTGGAAGACATTAGGCTATTACAACAAGAATAATAACAATGAAGAACAAATATATTTGCTTGAGTGTATCTTGTTGTATTGTAGTATTCTCTCTTATTCTGTTGCTTCAATTCTTCATCTATTTATAGAAGATGTCTTGAACATGATAGGCTCCTCCTAGGAGATTGAAATCTGTAAAAAATTACAAGACAAATGAAGAATATAGCTGTTAGAAATCAATCCCACAAATTAAGGAAATGCTTTCTGCAAACTCAACGGATAGTTTGCTGATACAAAGAGGGGTTCGACCGGTCGCGCAGAGATAAGTTTGAAATGAGTTTTCTGCGAAATTTACACAGGGGGACTGGTCGACGGGGGGTCCGACCGGTCTCCCCTATGTCTGAACAGTCGGGGGTGACCAATTTGAAGAAGCAGAGTGTTCTGTTCTTCGAGGGGGTGCTCAGGCACCGGTCGCCCTAGGGCCGACCGGTCGCCTCTACTGGTCGACCTCTGGGTCAACCGGTTGCCCCCTCAAATATCCCTCCGGCCCTTTTTCTGTTCCAAAACTCAACACAGGTACGGGTTGCCCTATAGGGCGACCGGTCGAGCCTGAAACATAAATGTTGTCCAATTTTTATCGAAAATAAACTTCAAAAAATACTCCGAAAAATAGTAAAAATATTTCAAATCGATCGGAAGTATTTAGACAACATTCAAGGACATTGTTTTGATATTAACACAAAATCGTTAAAAGTGTTGTCCAATTTTGTCGAAAATAAACTTGAAGAAATACTTCGGAAATTTGTAGAAACAATTTAAATCATTTAGGAGTATATGGACAACTTTTAAAAACATTATTTTGGTATAAAACCAAAATCATCAAAATCATGATAAAACTATTTATCAAACAATCTCCCCCTTTTTGATGATTACAAACCAAAATAATTTAACGAGGTCGATTTTGAAAACAAAATAATTTTATCGGTTAAAAAAAATCTATCCGTTGAGAGCGACAACATTCCACGCAACATAAACACAAGGATGGGAGTATAGATTTTCAAAAATATTTATGCAAAAGCTCCCCCTATCAATATGCACAACAAGAGTAATATAGAAGCAATTAACCAAAAGCTAAAAGCTCAGCTTTTACAACTTGAGCTTAAATATCAAGAGCTTATAAGCTCCCCCTGTCAACAAAACATCATTAGACATGAATATGAGTCCATACTACAACAAATGGACTAAGTATAATCCACAACTCATGGTTTTTAATAGCCACGACTTATAGCTTCTTTCTTGAGCTTATTTTAGCTTCTTTGAGCTAATAAGCTTATAACCTTTTTCTCCCCCTTTGGAATCATTAAAAAGAATGTTAGCACGATAAAAACATCATATATTCATATCAAAGTGCGCAACTAAACCGATGTATCGAGCTATTTAAACATTGAAGCTTATAAACCAAATAGGAGGGAAAAGCCAATCATATGACTTGTAGAAGCTTATGAAAACTCATTTGATTTGCAAAACATGATCTCTATAAATATATAAGACTTTTGAAATCGAGAGAATCATGTAGGTGATGAATTTTTCATTGAAATATTTTATCGAACACTTGGCGGGAGTCAAAAATTGAAGAAGATATATATAGCCCTTGTAAATGTAATCAAGCCAAGTTTTTCATCACCAAAAGCAATTTTACAAATATAATCCAACAACAATCATTATGCACAACACAACTATGCAAGAATTCCAACAAAAAACAATACATAAGCTTTTTCTCAAGGGTTCCACCCAATTGAGATAAAGGAGTAGAATTCTTACCATTTAATCGGTGAGGATAAGTAACAATGATGATAAACGAGCTAGATAATCCCCAGAATATATAATTTATGCAACAAACTCATTTGAAGTGAATTGTGTGTGAAAATTGCAAAGGAGACGAAAAATGGAATAAAAGAGCCAAAATGGCTAAGCACCGAAAACAAAGAGATTTAAGCACAGAAAACTTGTCATGCGCGACGGTTGGGGCTAGGCGGCCGGTCGGAGGTTGGGCGACCGTCGGCCTTAGCCTATTCAGCCCACTATCCGTTTTGATTTTGCAAAATGCGAAGTTTGAACCAAAAATCCGATTTTTCGCCCCTAAGTTTTAAAAACGTGCAAAATGCAAACGTAGACCTCATTCAATATACATTATGTCATAATAAAGCTCGAAATGAGGTAAAAGACTTCTACGTGATAAATGAACAAATGTCCGCGAGTTATTTTTGAGACAGAGTTAAACACATCTCAAATTTTTGTTTAAGAAATACAATCCCTTAAAAAAATATCGAATCTCAATATGTTTAGTTCGATTTTGACGAACTATATTTTGAGAAATTTTAATCACCGGACTTGTTATCCCGAAAAAATATGAACGTTTTTGAAATTTTGGATATACAAGCCATAAGAAGAAGTGCCTTTCAAATATTTGAAAATTTCTTTTAGCGGCACTTTAATGAGATTCGTTGGGATTGTTTTGAAGTCGAGCATATAGACATAAGTCATAAAAAATGTCGAGTCTAAAAGAGTAATAAGTAAAGATAAACATACCTCGAATTTGATTGTTAACTAATATTCCTTTCTCAACTTCTGTCCATCTTGATATTGTTGCCATAGGAATAGAAATTGTTCTTCCTTCTTCCTAACTTCTTCAAAGGTTCTTGTGTATGCTTTCGTTGTGAAATATAACCACCTTCATGGCATTGTTCAACTTGAAATCCAAGGAAGAAATTGAGCTCCCCCATCATGCTCATCTCAAATACACCTTGCATCAACTTAGAAAATATCTTGCACAAAGATTCATTAGTAGCACCAATAATATCATAAATTTGCACAAGGAAGCAATTTTGCCCCTTTTCAAAAATAAGGAGAATAGATCAACTTTACCTCTTGTAAAATCACTTTAAAAAAAATAGCTAAGTCTATCAAACCATATACGGGGTGCTTGTTTTAAACATCCGAGGCCTTTTATAAAAATTATTTGGCCTAGAAAATTTTTTCAAACCCCGGTTGTTTTTCATAGACTTCTTTTAGAATAAAACCATTTAGAAAAGTGGATTTAACATCCATTTGGTAGAGCTTGAAATTTTCTTAAAATAAGAATAGGCAAGTAAAATGTGAATAGCTACAAAATGTGCTACGGGTGCAAATATTTCATCAAAATCAATACCTTCTTCTTGACATTACCTTTGAGCTACTAACCTCCCCTTGGTCATCAAACTTGTTCCAAAATACCAAAAATTTCTGCAAAGTCTTAACAAGATGTCTTTGCACAAAAGCATAGTAATATCGAATAATATAGATACAATAACAAGTAGCACATACTATGCTTTCCAACAATTCATCAAGAGTTTCATAAAACATGTAAGTTCAACTAAGCTTATAGGAGGCTATATAAGGTCTTTTTTGAATTATGAAAATCCAAGAGCATATAGTTGAGACCTCATGTAAAAGAAGCATTTGAACAAGAGTTTTGACAAGAATGAATATGAGCAATCAAATGCATAATTTTGATATAAGGAGAAAATCAAATGTTTTATCAAAACAAAATATAATCCTTTACGAGTCTCGAATAAAACAAGCTTTATCGAATAGTGCCTTTCAAAAAATCGAAAAATCCTCTTAATGGCACTTATATGAAATACTATGAAATATCTTGAAAAGTAAGCACATAGGCATATGGCAAAAATACATCGAGTCTAAGATATGAATAACAATGGTGAGCGTACCTCCATATCTTAATCATTTCTTGATGGATTATGAGAAGTTAACCAATGAAGAAGAGATATAAATCCTACACAATTCTTAAACAAGATTTGCACAAAACAACATGATACAATTGTAGGATAGAGCAATAATATATGTCACAAGTATGCTTATGCCATGAAAATCCATAAGAGATGATAAAACACTATAGTTTAAACCAATGCACAAGAGTTTTTATAAGCAACATACAAGGTCTTTTTTTCAAAATATTTTAAAAACACAAATATATATTGAAGACCTTAATTTTAAAAAAATATTTGAAAACTCATTTTACAGTTAAGACACAAATAAAAACATGCATAATCAAAATAAAATGCATATTTAAATAGGGAGATACAGTTTACCAATTACGCCATTTCCATGGATTGTGCCGTTCCTTTTGTTGTTGATATCTTCCTCTTTGAAAATCATCTTGTAGATGATAGCTTCTCCAATTACTCCATTTCCAAGGATTATGTCCTTCCCATTGTTGATAATGTCTTTCTCTTGGAAATTCATTGTGGTGATGTCTTCTCTTTTGATCAAATGAAACAATCATTTGATGTCTTCTAGGCAGTATGAATTTTCCTTGATTTTTATTTCACCGGGTACCTAATATGACATCGTTTTGTGATACCCTCAAGTGTTTGGGTCCTTTGGGATTAGCTTCAGACTTTGAGGTCTCCAACAATAATCAGAGCTATTTGTAGCCCGACAAGTATTTACCGTATGACCCATTTTACCACAATAGAAGCATGTAATAATTCTAGAAGTGTAATGACCAACATGCTTAGAGACTTGACTATTTTTCATATGATTAACAACATTTGGCTTATGATCAAGTCCTTTATCACAATTATGAATATCAACAATATTGGACATTTTATTGGTACTCAAGTTGAATTTTGATAAATCCTTTTTCATGCAATTAATATCCTCAACAAGAGTACTATTTTCTTTTTCAAGGTTTCTAACCTTGTCAAGTATGGTGGTGTGAGCACATGATAGTGATTCATAAGAAACAAATAGACTATCCTTATCATTTTTCAAAACATTGAATTCCTTTTTCAAATTTTTGTATTTAACAAGTAAACTTTGGAATTCATTTTGAAGCTCATCAAAATCATTTTGCAAATCACTATAATCATTATGTAATTCATTATCATAGGAAGTAGAAGGTTTAAAACTTACCTCGTTTTCTTCGAAGCCCATAAGACAACGTTCGTTTTCATCGTCGTCGAAAGTTGTAGTAAGCTCATCCCATGTTGTTGGGTTTGATGTTGTACCCATTTGAGAAGTAGATGCTTTTGAGTTTCTCCTTTCATTTGCATATACTTCATAGATGACTTCTAATTTTTGTCATACTTCATGTGCCGAACGAATTCCTACAATATGATCAAATTCCAAAGTGGTAAGTGAACAATACAAAATATTAAGAGCTTTACTATTTAATGATATGATTTTCTTCTCTTCATCATTGAGCTCCTTGATAGCTTTGGAGGTGTGAGGTGTGTTTTTCATCGGAATGGATTCTCCATTAATGACCGTGTTCCAAATATCGAACCCGCAACCTTGTAGATAGCATTTCATTCTTTCTTTCCAAAATGTGTAATTTTTGGAATCAAATAGTGGTGGAGGCACCGGTAAGGTAGACTTCATTCGTAGCCGATGATCGTTCCTCTTTACTCGCGATGTGGAACGAGCTTGCCAAAGAGTTTGACTTTGATACCACTTGTAAGTCCAAGCGACTCTACGATAATCTAGAGGGGGGTGAATAGATTATCTCCATTTTCTCGATTATGCCCTCTTTTTCGAATCAAACAAGCCAAGACAGTAATAAGGTGCGGGAAGAAAATAACACGCGTTGATTTATAGAGGTTCAACCCACATAAGGCCTAATCCTCTACCACCCCAGTATCTCCGGATGGATTTCAAAAAGAAAAAAGATTTTATTAATTACCAAAATTATACAACACCTTACAACATCACATTGAATAGCACCACACTCTTCTTCAACACCACCTTTGAGATTACCACAATCTCTCTTGAAAATTACCACAATCTCCAACGGCACCTTGTGAAGATTACCACAATCTTCAACCTTGAAGAACACCAAATTCTTCAACACCTCAAGAGCACTACACTCTTGAATAAGAAGATCACCACAATCTTCTTGCACCTATCACCTAGATCATCCAAGTGTGTTCTTACCACAAGAACACTCACAATGATATCTTGTGTTGAATGATAACCCAAATTCAAGATTACAACTCGATAATGAATAATACAATTTGAGTGCAAGTGTAATCAAGAATAAGCCTAGACCTCAAGATGTGAAAGTGAAAGACCTTAGGCTATTACAACAAGAATAATAACAATGAAGAACAAATATGTTTGCTTGAGTGTATCTTGTTGTGTTGTAGTATTCTCTCTTATTGTGTTGCTTCAATTCTTCATCTATTTATAGAAGATGTCTTGAACATGATAGGCTCCTCCTAGGAGATTGAAAAATCTGAAAAATTGCAAGACAAATGAAGAATATAGTCATTAGAAATCAATCCCACAAATTAAGGAAAGGCGCAACGCAAACTCAACGAATAGTTTGCTGATACAAAGAGGGGTTCGACCGGTCGCGCAGAGATAAGTTTGAAATGGGTTTTCTGCAAAATTTACACAGGGGGATCGGTCGAAGGGGGGTCTGACCGATCGCCCCTATGTTTGAACGGTCGGGGGTGACCAATTTGAAGAAGCAGAGTGTTCTGTTCTTCGAGGGGGTGCTCAGGCACCGGTCGCCCCTACCGGTCGACCTCTGGGTCGACCGATCGCCCCCTCAAATATCCCTCCGGCCCTTTTTCTGTTCCAAAACTCAACACAGGTACGGGTTGCCTTATAGGGCGACCGGTCGAGCCTGAAACATAAGTGTTGTCCAATTTTTTTCGAAAATAAACTTCAAGAAATACTCCGAAAAATAGTAAAAATATTTTAAATCGATCGGAAGTATTTGGACAATATTCAGGGACATTGTTTTGATATTAACACAAAATCGTTAAAAGTGTTGTCTAATTTTGTCGAAAATAAACTTGAAGAAATACTCCAGAAATTTGTAGAAACAATTTAAATCATTTAGGAGTATTTGGACAACTTTTAAAAACATTGTTTTGGTATAAAAACAAAATTATGAAAATCATGATAAAACCATTTATCAAACATATACAATGATTGTGGTAATGGCTGTTTGCTAGAACAACAATGGTGGACACGTTGACTTCAAAGACTTCAGCATGAGAAAATGAGAACGGAGTCCATTTTGCTTATGATGGCATAAGTGTTCACTCCATCTCCCTCTCTCTCTCTCTCCCTCACACACACACACACATTAATATCAAGATTTACCGTTGGTTCTAATCTGTGATGTATAGGCTCGTCTGCTTTCTATGCTTGAAGATTACATAGTTTTACGGCAAGAAAAAGAACTAGAACGCAAGAGGCAGAGGGTATACACCTTTTCTTTGATTACATGCTAAATATCATTTTCAAAATTATGATATGCTCTCTGTATCTGACTTTTTGCTACGCCTGTATAATGTGTTATATAATTTATTAGGACCAGAAGAAACTTCAGGGACAATTACAAACAGAGCACAAGGCTCTTTATGGTTCAAAACCAAGCCCTATGAAGAACCAGAGTGTGAAGAAAGGGCCTAGATTGTCATGTGATGGTGCTGGTGCAAGCAATAGAAGACTTTCTCTTGGTGGACCTATGTTACAGACTCCTAAGCCTGATATGCAAGAAAGGGTCTGGTGTTTTCGTTTTTCCTCTCTGTTTCTTCTCTTTACTTTTCCAGATTACAATGCATCCCCAGGTCCCAAGGACGAGATAGTTGTTATGCAGGAGATGATTAGGACTATCACATTTAGACTATAACTCATTTTTTTGTAATACAAGTATATTGTTTATATTTGTTTAAATTTTGTTTATTTACTGATAATATCGCATTTGTGTTATATAATGTGTTTGGTATAAAGAAATACATGATATATTGTTAGACATGTTTATTACAGATTTTTTTTGAGAGCATGTTTATTACAGGTTTTAAAAAAACGTAAATCCAAGAAATTGGGGAATAAAAATTTTTTGGAGTATTTGCAACGACTTACCGTTGCAAATAACAAAAGTCGCTGCAAATAAGCCAAGAAGAAATAGTACACATGGCAAGGTTTTTGTGACGACATGGTAATCCCAAAACAGTTGGAGTATTTGCAATGACTAACCACAATACTTAGCACAAACGATTAGGTTTTTGCAACAACATAGTCGTCCCAACAAAGGGAGTATTTGCAACAACATTAATGTCATTGCAAAACAATGTTTTTGAGTCGCAGTATTTGGCTCGACTTTTTTACCACGACGAGGCGTTGCAAAAAGAGTATTAGCAACAACTTCCAATTTTTTGCAACGACAAAATGTCGTTGCAAAAGCCTCTGTTTTTGCAAAAAGAGTATTAGCACCAACTTCCAATTTTTTGCAACGACAAAATGTCCTTGCTGAAGTAACTTTGGATTTGGGAGTGAAGGACTTCGATTGAGAGAGAAGGTTTTTTGCTGAAGTATTCCGCGGGTAGAGAAGAAACAGAGATTTTGCGGTGAAATTTGTGAGGAAAGATTAATATTTTGGGGGTAAAGAAATTTGGTGACGAATTTATCTTTAAAATATTCATTGCCAAAACTTTTAAATTTTTATTTTTAAAGAAATGAGGGTTTTAACAACCAATAAGATCAATTCCTCTCAAAGTTAAGATAGGAAATTGATATTTTCGTTGCTGAGCAATAATTATTGCGACAAATTTAAACTTAGTTGCAAATGTTCCTCACTATTTTCTATTTTTCTTGTAGTGGTGGTCCTGATTTGGTCCCTATGACTTTATATAAAATAGAGAGTCCTATATAACCCTCCCTATATATATATATATATATATATATATATATATATATATATATATTACGTAATAGCGGTTACTGTCCCCGAAAACATTAAAAAGAATTATGTAATCTATTTTTACTAGTATACATACAACTCTTCCTTACCATGTTTAAACGGAATAAGCAGCACGAACAAGTATTATTATAATTAATGCAATCATATCGTTTATAATAGACGCTCACAATATTTGTGAACTTATCTTCTTGATATTCCGAGAAAGAATTAATGTTGCTTTCAAAAGTAAAAATGATATTTTTGTTCTTTTCTTTCTTTGGCTTAATTTGACTTATCAATACAATCGGCTTAATTAATACAAATTGAACTTATCTGGATAATATACTCAATATAAAATATTGACGGAGTAAAGGGAATGGAGGATTAATCTTTTACTTTTATGTTTTATTACATGAAAAAATAGGGAAGAAAGAAGGTCAAGAAAATGCAGTAGTGGATTTCCAAGCAAAATACTTAGTTGCATTTAGAGTTGTAATTTTTTTTATTATGCATTCTAAAACCACTAATAAAAAACGGATATGATAACTTATTTTGGGGTCAAATTCTTTTTTATTACTAGACAGGGGTTTAAACCTTCATGATTTTTTATTTTCTCTTACTATATCTTTTTCCTCCAACTACAATTAACCAGTTCTGAGAGTGAAAAAGTTGACAAAAGAAAATTCAATTTTTTCTTTAGCGTGAAACACAAGTTCTTCATTAAGTCAATTATTCAAATGGAAATTAGCATTACTAGTAAATTCTTTTTCCTTTTCTTTTTATCTTAAAATAATAAGTGGACCAATTAAATAGGCCGACTTCTGAATCGGGGTTAATATATAGTTGTAGCTAGACTGTTGGGCTTATTTATTTAATTTGTGTTTGATTATGTGAAGGAAAAGATAAGAAATGGGCATGATTCGGTTGTTTTGGGGTCAATGACTTAATTGGGCACAGAAAATGTGTGATAAGTTATATATACAAGTACCATTTTACATTCTGTTTCCGGTTTCATAAGGGGAAAAAGAAAAAGTGATATTGAAACAGTTGTAAGTTTCTAGTTCTGTAATTCATCCGGACAAGTTTACTAACTACAGTTAATTTCAATGAAACCAGCATAATAATAATCAAATAACTACAATATGAATATTGCCCATATAAATTTGGAAAAAAAAAATCAACACTGAAGTACTATTAATTATGATCATAGTAACATCATTAACTATATTCAGAAGGGCTAGCTGGCTGCTTGTTTAATTTCAACTTGATTAATTTAGGTCAGAGCTCGTCATGCTTGGGGGATGATATTGGTACTATATGTAATTTCTTCATGACTGGGTAGGATGGGTCCATTGCAATTCCGCATTGGCCTTCTTTCTCGTCAATGTCCCGCAGCATTCTGACATACCCATTTTCGCCCCAATTCGTTCCCCACGAATTTTTCACTAACCAGTATTTGATACCATCACTCGTGGTTCCGTACCCTACAATTGTTACTACATGGCTCAAGTTTCTACCACACTCCCCCGTGAAAAGCCCCTGTAACACAAGAAATTAATTTAAATTAAATAATCTATCTCAATTACGGGCATGATCTTTCATAAAATGAGAAAACCAACAACAAAAAAACAAAACTATTCTAGTGTGTCATTTTATTTTAAATTATACCTTTCTGTGATTTCCGAACTCAGGGCTGATTGGCCACGGCTTTCAGCAAGGCGTGTTCATTGTTACGTGGAACATTCCCACGCCCATCTATTTTCACTGCTGGTGACTTCATCTTCTTTGAATCACATTTTTGGACCTCACCGGTGTAAGGATAGTTCTTGCTCGTTGTAATTCCATTAATTTTTATGAAGTCGAACGCTAACTTCACGTACCCATACCGACAGCCGTAGCTCCGTTTGTCGCAATCGACGAGCTCCTGCTCGGATAGGGAAATCAGCTTCTTGGTCCGGATGTAATTGATTCCCTCGACAGCCGCCACTGCTGAAAAAGCCCAGCAACTACCTGCAAAACATACATCACCCAAAATTTAGTTAGTTAATGACACATTTCAAAACATGCACAAATGTGTAAGTGTACGCATGCATCGGTGAAAACAATAATTAATTAAGTTATAATCTAATTACCACATCGGAATTGATTTTTGATAGGGGTAACAGCCCCCTTCTTTCTCCAATCTATTGAGCGTGGAACGTTTTGTACAGTCTCGTACATGAACGTTTCGTCTCCTAACTCATAATGCTCCTCGGCCCTTGAGCAACTGTGGATGTTGTTAAACTCCTCAGTCGTCAAGTCCGCAAACTGGTTCAATCCCAATTTGTGTGGCTTGCCTTTCTTGTTGTAACTGTCAATGAAGAGAGCATTGCTCTTGAAAGCTTTGAACCGCTCGACTTTGTCTTTTGAGCTCAAGGAGTCGGGATATTGTCGACCCCACCGCTCAAATAATAGCCATAGTTTGTCATCGGTTTGAAGCTCATCCTCGTGGAAATCAAAACACTTTGTACGTTCGATGGCTATAATAACAAGTACTAGAGAAACAAAGAGTATGGTGGATTTCTTCATTTAACTTTATTTTAAAGTAAGGATTGTTTTCTCAAAAAAAAAAAGTAAGGATTGTTGTTTTTTTTTTTAACAGAGAAGAGAATGCATGCGCATGTGATATTTGTATTTAATTGCATGTGTAAGTGCCACTATTTATAACTGATCAGGATGTCATCTTTAGATCATCTTATTTCCCATTGTTCAAAATCAACCAAGCATCAAAACCGGCAAAAGTCTATCCCTAAATGACCTTTTTTGCTTTCAAATTAAGATGCTGATAATATTCGAAACTTTACAGCGGCATGAGTTTTTCATTTTAGCAAAAAGAATATTCAATACTTAATGCTGTTATTTATTTTATCGCCATTTTAACACTCTTGTTTGTTCTAATTTGGTTATGCACCACCGACAACTTTCTGACTAGGCAAATTTTACAAGATGATATAATCAACTATTTCGGTAACCAAATAACATGCAATAAAAGGATTGCTTGTCTGTTGGACAATTAATGTTTTTTTATCTTCTAAAATTTTCATTTTTGTATTGATAATTTTCATTTTGGTTAAGGATAATTGATTTTGAAGCATCGCATCTTAAAAGTAGTACTGTTGTCAGTTCGTAATGTTTTTATAACATGTAAAGATTTAATTTCATGATACATCATTATATTTTGGTTAACTAAATAAAATTAAAACTAAATAATATGATATATATTACCATCTGATATGTGAATTACGTATGTGCAGCTATAGTTATAGGGTACAACACATTATTTATACAATCGATTTTATTTTAGTCATTCCCATCAAACCAAAATGTTTTTAGCCATCTTTTTCAAACATATCTTTTTTAGTTATTTTGGGGTGTGAAAAACCCAATTTGCCCTTCAGTCAATTTAACTGCACAAAAACACACATCCATGTGACTCGATGTCGAAATTTGTGACTCGACATCGAAGTCTATCAGAATCGTAATCACGATCTTGAGGATTCTGAACATCCAGTTCTCTCATTTATTATAACCTAGTTATTTTTTTTCCAAAAAACTTTGAATTCAAATAACGTTTTCGATTTTAATCCGTTTTGCATGTATAATATATCAAATTAATCATCTTTTCGATATCTATAATTCAACACCCATATTGCATATTTAAAAACGAAAAATACAGGTTCGGTTTTTTTAAAAAAGTTTGAAAGAAAGAGTAAGAGGATACATAGAGATCAGTGAAAGAGAGAGAATAATCCAAATATCAAACAAATATGATAGAAGGGTATGAATGTCATTTTACATCCCAAAATGACTAAAAAATGTGTGTCTACAAAATATGGCTATTTTTTATCTTTACATTTTGTAAATGGCTATTTTGTACCATTTTCACTTATATATAACTATAAAATCACAATTTTTTCTGCTTTGTAAATATTTTTCAAGGGATATAAATATATTCAGCTTCATGATAATTCTTACTAATATGCAAATAACATAGAAGGATTCACGCCAGCCGGCTTCATGAGTATAAAATTAGCTTGGGTCATAAATCCAGGTTTCCAGCTAATGCAACTGGCCTAATAACCTGGGCTCTGAATTAAGAAATATATGACTAAGCAAAGGATCTTGGGCATGGTAACATGTCTTCTGCAATTAGCCCAATTTTGTAGTGAACGAACCTGGTCCACGAATTATTCTAGACAAAATAGGGCTCAGCATTTAAAAAGCACTTATACTGTACGGACAAACTTGGGCAAATTACACAAAATACCCTCCCTTTCGCACAAATCCCGATTTTACTAACATTTTTGTGATACATACAATGAGTGCTAAGAGAGATGAAGTGGATATTATTAACGAATAATTACTATGAAAAAAATTCCAAATATGAAGTTGATGATCTCCAAGAATATCCATTCATTCACCTAGAAACGCCCCTGCTTACTTTGTCTTTTAGTATCTCTAATCTAAGTTGTTTGCCAAGTAGACAGTTAAAAGAGCAATTAAATTCTGCTATCACACAACTTATCCTTCAACTGTCATGATGCCCATGCTGCAAGGGCACTGTCAAACAACACACACTGAAAATAGTATACTTTTGAATTAAATTCGGACTATATATTTGTTTATTAAGTATTTTTTTTTACATATACGAGTCAAGATAATCTAAATTAAATAGTACAATCCATTGAAAACTAGAAAAAAAATCTTGAATTTAGATAACTAGCAAAAAAACAAAAAGAAAAAGCAAGAACAATCAAGAAGTCAAAAAATCAGTCTTTCAAGACCCAAAGCAATGGTTTACAGTAACTAGCACGTGTATCCACCAATTAAGAATTCATGGAAATCAATACAAGAATCCAGAAATAAAATCAAGAAAATCAAGAATTTAATTATAACTTGAATGAAAAAAATTAATGGAAGTCATACAATGGCGGAGGTTGAAACTACTAATATATAAAAAAATTAACATGTAAAAGAAAAGTGGGGGCTAGGGTTTCACGTACCAGGGGGCGCGGGAGTTTTAACAGAGGAGACGCGGGAGTTTCAGCAGCGGAGGCGATTCGGTGGCGGTGGAAGAACCCTGGCAGAACATTAATCGTCGATCGAGTGGAGAGATTCGAACGGAAGCAGAGTAGCGGTATCGTATCGTCTTTTGAGAGAGATTTTTTTCCTTAACCGTGTTTTGTTTTTTGTTAACCGTGTCAATTATTAGAGATAAGTTGGGTTTAATTTTGTTATTAAGGATGGATAAAAATGTGTGATGTAGAAATTGGGGAAAAATCACAAAAACGTTTTAGCACTTTTAAATAACGTGTGTGAAATAGAAATGGGGAAAAATGACAACAACGTTTTCACACTTTTAACATCGGTTAAAGGAACCGTTGTCTATAACCTGATGTGAACCAATGTTATATATAACATCGGTAATACACATCGGTGTTATATATAACCAATGTTAAAACACATTAGACAACGGAATAATTTAGGAAACGATGTCATTTTGGTGATGTCTATTCGCATTTTTCTTGTAGTGACCTTTTTGTGTACTTTTTGCATGCTCGTTTTTTTAATTTTCCCCCTCATTTACGCTGCAGCCTTTTCGTGTCCAATCTGTCATTTCCTCTCTCTCTTTCCTCTCGACGTTTGAGTTTTTTCCTTTGCATGTCCGCCATTGTTGGTTTGTTTTCTCTTTGATTCCTGTAACTTCTTGTTCAAGCCCTAGTTTCTTCATCTTCTAAAAAAAAAAGATTAAATTTGTCGATGTTGATGAAAAACAAGTTGTTAAGGGAAAATCATCCAAAAAGAAAGCTGTTGGATTTAGAGGCGTTGATGCTGCTGAGGTATGGTGTTTTTTCCTTTATATTACTGGATTTATTTTGTTATTTATTATTTATATGGATTTTTTTTTTCGTTTCTGTGTTGTTTCTGTTGTGTTTCTATGTTGTTGATCTTTTGTTTTTATTATTTTTCAAATTTTTCTGTACAAGATGTATTGTTTATTTTTTGTTTCGTTGTTGTTTTTTTGTTGTTCTATTTGAAAATGAAAGAAACATAATTGAAACAAATATGAAACAGTGTTCATGTACAGAGGAAGCAATGTGCTGTATTTGGGAAGTATTAGGTGCAATTAGATTGCATCCATATTTGAGATAATAGAAGTCTTATTTAGATGAGTTTTATCTAGAAACCTCTCCCATCAGGACTCTATATGGTATATGGGATTGAGATATATATTGATATATCTCCCTATAATATCAGTCCAAGCAGTTAGATCGCCCCCTACATAGAAAAAGAATAATCTCTCTCCTAAAATTTCTCTCTATAGTTTTCTTCTTGGACCATCACCAAAGTTCTCCAAGGGTTTACATTGTGCATATCCAAGTTCTCCAACGGTTTTCTTCTTGGAGCATTACCAAAGTTCAACAAACCTACGAGATTCGTTCGTTGTTCGGGATTCAAATAAGCGAAGGCTTGTAGATGGCTTAATCAAGGATCAAAAGGAGGCTTGTAGACGGGTTCAATCCTGACTACGTGGATCGATAGTTCCGCTGCAAATAGGTATACTCGATATTTGCTAACAGTGGTATTAGAGTCATTAGGGCTCGATCTCGCCTATTTTATGTGCTTGAGATTGATGGTACATGTGATTTGATTTTTTATTTAAAATTTTCGTATATGATTTTTCCATTTTTATATATGCAATTTTGGTCTCAAATTTTAGATCTCAGAAAGACGATTAATTTGATATATTATTCATGTTAAACGGATTTGAATCGAATAAAATATGGTGATTCAAAGTTTTGAGTTAAAACAAAACTTTGCATAGATATACGTGCCCAGAATTAGAACCATACCATGCAATTACCTGCAGTTTTTTGGTGTAAAAACTTAAGCACTGGTGCGCTGACAAGAACATGCGATGCGCTGATGTAGCGCCTATGTCAGTAATTTTTCCTTTTTTATGTGTGACCACGCGGCAAGACACTGACGTGGTGAAGCACGGCTGACATGGCGCATCAGCTGTGCCACACAGGCAGTTGACGTGACACTAGTTTACCCCACATGGGTGTTGACGTGGCGCTGAGTAGCTGCCTAAGTGTGTATCCTTTGTTATTAATGAAAAAACAATTGGAAGTTGTTTAGCATAGATTTGAACAGACCATTTGATTTAACTTTATGTATGCTCACCACCAGGCCAAAATGATTTATTATTATTATCCCAGCATGTTTTCTAATTATGTAGAAGTTGGATAACAAGTTTTTTTTTTTGCGCGTTGGGACACTTGCAAAATTATTTTTTGTGCATTATTTATTTGTTATAGTTTTAATGCATGTAAAAATATTTTGCGCAATTTAGTGCTTGCAAAAATTATTTTTTGCACATGAGAATACATACAAAATTATTTTTATGTTTTATGATATATGCAAAATAATATTTCGGCACATAGGGTGCAAGAGATTTTTTTTCCGCATAGGGTGCAGGAAAGAAAGTTATTTTTGCGCATAAGATGCTTGCAACAATGTAATATTTGTTTGTGCATTGTGATGCATGCGAAAATTATTTTTGCACATTGGGGTGCAAACAAAAATATTCTATGTGTTTTTTAATTTATAAGTTCCATGCTTTATTAATTGCTTATGTGTATGCAATTTATTTTGTGCTGCAATTAATTTTGTTGATGTGATAAGAATTATCATGTGTTGGGAATGAATGAACATTGACATACGAGTGCTCATGTATATAAATGTTTACTTTCTTATATTAATATTATTTGTGGGAGTTAATTTTTGAAAATGGTGGTAATTCAGTATCCTCATTTATTTTTTTTACTTTTTCTAGATTGATGTAGTAGGCCTTGAAAATATATTGTCTTTTTTCGAGGCATGTATTTATTGGGCTGATTTGTGGAGGCTATGTAACATCAATTTTACGAAGATATTTTTTATTTTACCACCATAGGTCTAAATTATCTCCACATGAATACATGATGCACCATATGTCAATGTCGCCCATGGGGGCTATATTTTTTTCATAATTACTTATATCGCATGGTTGCATTCAAGATTTATTTATGGACATCGGTAATTTTATTCATGGATCAGAAATTTTTATTGTGATCTTCAATTCAATGGGAGATGATTACTAGCCTTGGTGGCAAATTTTTGATCTCATTGAATTGTAGAAAATAATAAATATTACTTGGATCTAGAATAAATTTTTTAGATCAATACCTAATTGTTTGCGCAATTTATTGAAATGTGTTTAGACCAAACTCACCAACTTTAGTTTAGCCAATTAGCATGAAAATAGACAAAATATCCAGTATTGTCGCGACTAAGACACATACAATATTTTTGTGGATTAAAGAAAGTATTTGCGCTTTATTGGTCTAAGCCACAAATGTAAGAACTTAATAACCCGAAATAATCACAGTTGAGATGCCGATGATATACTTATGGATCAAGAATTAATTTTGCGCTTTAATTTGTTTAAGCTGCAAATTTAATAAAAGAGTTTAAGCTCTATTTCTGGATTATGAGCTTACTCTCAAGTAAATAGTAGAGATATCCAAGTCGCTATTTGAGTTGAATTAAGGATATTAGTAACTTGTGTTATTATTAATGAAAATTGCCTATCTAGAGGCTGATTATAAAAAGTTGAGAAATACACAAGTGGGTGCACTCATCGCTTGTGCTGACTGACATAAACCAACTCGGGTGAATGTTGAAACAAGCATAATATAGCTTGACGAGAGCAAAAGCTAAAACTAGAACTATAAATTGATCTATAAAATGACAATAAGTCGTGTCACTTTATTGAATGAGGCAATTAAGTATCAACAATTATTAAGTGCGCTTATGAGATTGGTAACTTCGCTCTAATTGTACTAAGATGAAGTTTGACTAATTAATTGCTCTCTTACTTGTTTGCTAATATTTCTAAATCTCTCCATGGGTGGATTGTAGATAGTGGTTGACTTAGCTTGTGGTTTGAGATTGAGCAAATGTGTATGACTATTATCAGGTTGTGCAGCTATAGAACGCACAAGAGGAGGCTAAAAAAAGTCACCTCAAGCTCAACAGTTCGTATGAGCAACTTTATGTGTTGATGTAGTCTTGCTCGGATAAATGTACTTGTAAGATATTTATTTAGTGAGAAGACTTTTCTATCTTTTCTTTGTGATGCTTGGCTTTAGATAGTATTTCTTTTAGATATTCTAATGATATTGTGGCACATGATGTTAGGAAGACGACTGTGTTAGCTCTAGGAGGCTTTACTGTCTAACTCGCTAAGGCCAATCTCCCTCTGCATATTTTTCCAGCGGGATAAGCTTGCTGGAAGAATGAAGATGACTACTTTTCCTTTAAAGCTAATTCCACAAAATTGAGTGCAGACTTATGGGTTTGAGGCACAAATTAATGCATTATATTTTCCTTTATTGCTATTTACTATATTAGTTAGTACATCCCCACTCTCATCAATTAGAAGCGCCAAACTTCTTTGAGCGCTTCTTAATAGATAAAGATGTGCTAATAAGGAGCGGGGATAACGTGTCTAATTAGTTTGGACACATAGTTGAAGGAAATAAATGCAAGTTGAATGATGGTTCTAAACACTTTGCAGCTATATGAGCTTGCGAAGAAGGGACAATCACTTCAAAATGGTTAGATTTATGATGGTGCAAATTGATTTGTGTATCTTGTTGCTGCCTACATCATAAAATATGCGTCTCTAAATGATTCTTCAAACTTACTTGAGCTTTAATTTGATAACAAGCCCAAATTAGTGGGTCTGTCCATGTAAGTTCAAGAATATGTGTTCTCACGTGGAGAATAAAGTCGCACGATTTAGGTATCCCCTCAAAGGGATTTCTGGAGCATATGTGAAGTCTAAAGAGATCTTAAAACTATGTGAGTTGCAAGATCCTTAGGAGGTGCTCGTTTCTCTAGCGAGGATGTTGTATTTTATACTCATCTAGTAATCACTAGGATAGTGGGAGCGACACCAAGTCAGTGGGAGCTAGTGTCTCACACGCAAAGGATTCTCAAATTCCACGAATAAAATGAGTGAATATGAAATATTCCCCATAATCAATATAAGATTGAGTGGGCATCTTTCCAAATTACTTTTGTGGATGTTAATTAATCGATAGAATGTGTGACTTCACTTGGTGCCCTAAGTGGATAGTTGTTGCGAAGGAAAAGATGAGCCGAATGACTAAGAATAAAGTCTAAGAGCTTGTTAATATTCTATCTAGATGCGAGACCATTTGAAACATGTGGTTTTGGTAGGTCAAGTGCAATGTAGATGAGTTGATTAACATGTGTGTAGCTCAACTAAGGGCGAAATATTTACGCCTGTTAGAAGAGCGTAAATTATTTGAGATGTTCTCCCTAAGTGGTGAGATTGCCTAAATTCACCTGAAATGTTATCTATTATTGCCACTTTCATCTAAGTTTGTCCTGGATAATTGATGTTGACATAGTTCAATGAAAATTGAATTAGGAGATCTATGTGGATCACCCAATGAATTCAAGAAGTGGATTAAGAGCGCATTGATTGTTGATCTAGAAGCTCCATCTTGACTTGAATCATCATTGATTTCATTGAGCTAACATTTTCATAGGCCCACGATGGTCAATTAATTCACTGAACATATGTCAAGTGTTGTATCTCACTGTATATGGCAAAAATGTGATGACTGGAAACATGGAGTTATCGCCACTCAGTGTTGGTTGTCTTTACACACCATGGTCAAAGATCATATTCTTAGTCAAGAAACAATATCTTCGGAAGATGAAAAGAAATGCTAGCTAATTTAAGTAAACATTGTCAAATTTTTGATGTGCGTACTCAACAAGTCATGCACTTAGCAGTGTTATTGGTGCATGGTTATCGAAGTGATCCATGCGCCTGGATACTTAGATATCTTAAAAGATTGGTCTATAATTTGCTAGAGGCAAATTTGACATCTTAAAATGATGCGCATTGCATGCACATTCATGATGTATTTTGTTGTCTTTGTGATAGTAAAACCACTTTGGTGTATGGTTTGGGCGCTAAACATAGATGGTAGACCAAGCATATTTACTTCACTTAAGAATTTTTGCGCATAGTTAGTATTGTTCTCAGACATACTTCTACGAGTGGTGTGGGCGCTTATCCCTTTAATGAGCCTTTGTTTGGAGATATGCTCCCAAGGCATGTGAGTCATTAGGGATTAAGTAGAATTGATTATGTGGCCTTTGAGAACATATTGTGATTAATGAGGTATGTTGGATTCTCATTATGTGTTTGGTACTGAACTTGTAAGTTGTCACCAGGCTTTGATTGGCCTCTCACACGGGCAATTGCCCTGGCGCTAAGAGAGCGAACAAGATGAGACTTAAAAGATTGTGTCGCATAAGAAGGTTTGCGAATGATCGCCTTCACGCTCGAGCAGTGACGAAAGGTTAATAAGTATAATTAACGCGCTTAACTAGAGGTTAAGATAAGATCCGAGTTGATCGATTATGAAGTATGCACAAACTTCATAAAAGCCTATTTGTAGCCAAATGTGCAAGCTATCGTATGACACTTTAGGAGTGACTACGAGTAGTATGCAGGTTGGGTGCTTGAATAGCGACTGGACTAAGATTTGTATGATGTCTAGAGCGTGACATGCCTAAATTGAGTGGGAGCTCCATTATAGCATGTATTCATACTATATTTGCTTTGAGGCGACCGCTTACGGGAAAGTGATTGAATGGGTCCCTGCTTCGTCACTATGTGAGCCCATATTATTTTCTTGTACGCTTTGGGACTTTGGACCATGCCATGAGGTGTAAGCTTGATGACGCTACATTAGCGTGTATCTAATGGCTATGTGTGATTCGATCCAGCCGGGACTTTGTCCAGAAAGTCAAAGACCAAGCTAATTGCCATGTGGGGCCGAGGAAAAATTAAGTTGGTAATGCACTTATGTTCTATGATTCAGAGCCCGGGCGACTATGTCGAAATGTGTTTGACTAGTCATGAACCTAGAAACATATTTGAGCGAGTGGAGCATGCTTTATTTATATCATTGAGGGATCTAGAGATGCTTGACTGGGTGCGACCACTTGGTTTGGGGTACATTGCGAGTTATTGAGTTGTAGGGTTATGTTAGTTTGGTGGTGACTTAATATAACTCTCATCACCTATACTTTCTCGCTTGGTCTCACGCCTTATTCCCTGTATGAAAGAAGAGACGTGAGATGAGAACTATGAGGATGTGATTCGAATGAATCGAGTCAGATATGTATGAGTGGAAGATATTGGGTGCAATTAGATTGTATCCATATTTGAGAGAATAGGGAGTCCTATTATCATTACTATCGTTGCAAAAAACCAATACTAAGGAAGCAGAAAATTATTATGGCTAGAGGTGAGAGATATCACAAATATTTTCCATATCCAAAATTGTAACCATCCATAAATAAAATCAGCATTTTTTTTTGGTTTTGACTATTATATCCTTAATGAATAATATTTATGGGAAAAATAGAAGAACAATTAATTTAATATCAGCCATAGATTGAAAAAGTCCAATGAATAGGATGTGTCGCTACGTTTTTACGTGGGGACCCTGGACTCATATAACCCTATCTCTGTATGTATATATATAAACTGCCATCATTATCCATAAATTCGTTAGTCACGAGGGCTATATTGATTCACAACGTCAGGACTCTCTATGTATTTAGTTAACTATTTTGTGTTGAATAGACAAACTTTTTTTTTTCACCTCTTACTTGACTTTGACTTGTTATTATCAATCAATGCTTTAACGAACACAAATTCGGTTTACATAGATGACATGCTCGAGATAAATTTACCGTGTTAATAATAATTAAAAATATTACACATATTAGTGATAATTTTTAGTTATAAGGTGGTTGAAAGGTAGATTGTCGATTTCCCTGTTTTTGTTTGTTCATTCCCTACTTCTAATTTATCTTTTTCATGATAGTGTATTCCAATGGCCCTGTTTTTTGTATTCATTATATTATATATATAGTCACATACAAATATTATTTTATTATTTTATGTGTGTATATTATATATATAGACACACAAATAATACTTATAAATGATATCTTAGTATGGCAACCAGCTAATAGGGTCAGCTCAGTTGCAATTAAGAAATCGGACAATATCAAACGAAAGGAAGAGAAACATGAGGGAGAAGGGAAAAGAAAGATCACGAATCTATTATTTCAAACTTCAAAACTGAAATTAAAATAACAACCTTTATTTTTTTAGGGAAAAAATATAACTAGATTAAAAGTGCTGGAAATCGTCCGACAACGATTGACAAATGTTTGGTGGGAGATAATCCCAAACGTGGGAAACCCCAGACATGTTTTTTTGCATAAGAAGCTTGAAAATGAGCAACATAATTTTTATGGCATCGAATCCAAGAAATCGACGAATGGAAGCGTGTGACTTCAAGGCAGAGATGTCGTCTTCGATGGCAACACAAGAGGCAGGGAAAGAGGCTTCACCATTTACCGCGAGGATAATGGCTGCAGCGTCCCCAAAAAATTCTATAAGGCTGAGATTGAGCTGACACCCAAAACGGATAGCTTCGCGGAGGGCAATGGCATCAGCTACTTCAGCTTCGAGAACTTGAGGAATCTTCATGGATAGTCCCTGTAAGAATTGGCCTGAGTTCGTCCAAATTGCAACGCCAATGCCAGTGCAAGTGGCCGATGTAGCACCATCAAAATAGATACATGGTCCTTTGGGAGTAGATTCCAATAAACAATCAGCAAAGAGAGCCGGGGAGGGTCTTTCAGGCCAATTAGGTGCATTATTAAAATCCAAAAGTTTTCTACTGGCCTAGATGACAACTGAGTACGTTTTAGGATCCACATTTTCAAATTTCTTGGGCAATTGTTAGAAATACCCACCTTTTTAAGTCAATATCAGCTTTTTATGCTTCCCGGTATAATTTTACCTAAATTTACGCTCCCGCCCTTTTTTTTACACAACAATATGCTCCAGCAAAAATTCCCGTATATTTTTATGCTTTGTTTCAACATTATTTCTAACATGTTTCAACAACCAACAAACAATATAGAAACAAACCAGAAACAATATAGAAACACCATATGAGCCAAAAAAGTTAAAAATAGGTAAAAATTGTATTTAAACATCAAAAACTTCATGGAAACAACAAAAAAGCCATCGGAACAACATTAAAAAGGATATGGAAACAACCCAGAAACAACGTAAAAAATATTTAAAACACCACATGAATGAAAAGAGCTTAAAAATAGGTAAAAATTGTATTTATACATTGAACACTACATGAAAACAATAAAAAAATATTAGAACAACATTAAAAATATTATAGAACAACACCGAAACAATAGAAACAATGTAGAAAATAATATATGAATAAAAAACAACATAAAAAATAGGTTAAAGTTGTTTTGGAACATCGAAACAACAAAGAAACATCATAGAAACAACAAAGAAATAAATTTAAATAATATCGAAACAACTTATATAACATGTAAAACAATGCAAGAACAAAAAAAAACGAAAAAAATAAAATAATCAAAAAATATGCAGTAGCGTAAAAACAATAAGTACAAAAGTAAAAGATTAGGTACAAAAGTAATAGGAGCGTAATGTGTGGTATGGGGACCAAAATCAGCGTATTCAATGTGATTTCCCCAAATTTCTTCTTGTTTCTAGTGAGCCATATTAGATCGCATATAACAACAAAAATTTGACAAATTTCCTTGTCAAGTTCCTGTATTATATCAGCAATCCATAAATGAAAACAGGGCTGCACAAAGTGGTTAATGGTGTCCCATAATCCGACTAGTTTCGAAACCGATTTCACAAACAGGCACAAGACAAAAACATGTGAATCGGTTGCCGACGGGGTACCACAAAAGAGGCAGGGTGACGAGTTGTATAGATGATGATGTTGCAGGTTGTCTGAAGTTGCAATGGATCCTGTTAAACATCTCCAAAGAAACAATTGTGTGCGGGGAGGGATACGCAATTTCTAGATCTTCCGCCAAGTAGAGTTACAATTCAAAGACGATGAAGCAACAACTTGATGATGACTAGAGAATAGATGGGATTCCAAAATCACATGATACGCAGATTGAACAGTAAACTTACCACTTTTTTCGTAAAATGCCACCCCCATATATCATTAGAATGACATAAATTAAGAGGGATCGAGAGAATAGCCCGTGATTTCTCTTCCGAGAACAAGCCACAAACCATGTCAGATTTCCAAGTGCCACCATTGTGATCAATGAGGCCCGCTGCTAGCTTGACATTCAAAGAGGGGGGAAGAAGACTGTGGATACGGAAGTCCGAGTGAATTGGAAGCCAATGATCTCACCATATATGAGTAAACGAGCCTGATTTGATGAATTTCCTACAACCTAGTTTTAAGAACTGAATACTTTCAAATATACTGCTCGGGGACCATGATGGACATGTGCCAAGAGAAGCCGAAAAAATATCCGAGGAGGGAAAGTATTTAGCTTTAAACATCCAAGTGAGGAAGGACAAGAAGCCATTTGCCACACCTGTTTCGAGAGTAGTGGCAAGATTGAACGCCTTGAGATTTCGAAACCCAAGCCTCCCGAATTTTTGCTATGACAGAGTTTTGCCCAACTCTTCCAATGAATAGCATTTCTATCAGATCAGGATCCCCATAAAAAGTTACCAGCCATAGAGTGTATCTTATCAACCAAACCATCAGGAAGCTTGAAGCACGTCATAGCGAACGTTGGAATCGCTTGAATAATCGATTGAATGAGATTAATTATACATGCCTGAGATAGAGTTTTCTCTTTCCAACCTTTCAATCAGGTCCAACACCGATATAGAATAGATTCAAAAATCTATTTTTTGTTTGCTCCAATGAGCGATGGTAATCCATGATTTTTACCATGATTTGGAACTTCAGGGATGCCGAGGAGGTGCGTGATGGAGGATCTGATCGACTGGATTGTGTTTGGGCTACTATAAATGCCTGATTTATCATAATTTATTCTATGCCCCGAAACTTTCTCATAGAGTTTAATAGCGAACCGGAGATTTGTTGCTTCCTCGACTATGGCATGTTCGAAGAGAAGGGTGTCGTCCGCAAAAAATAAATGGGATATCATAGGTGTGCATCGGTTGATTGCAATCCCCTGAATTTTCCCAACAACTTGTAGGTCCTATAAAATAAGAGAGAAAACTTGGGAGCATATGATAAAAACATATGGGGAGAGAGGATCACCTTTCCGTATACCACAGTTCGTCATGAGGAATCCACTTGATTACCATTTAATAGAAATGAGAAAATAGGCGTGGATATGCACGTACGAATCAGCGAGATAAAATGATCTGGAAAGCCTAGAGCTTCTAAGACACGAAGAATGAAACACCATTCAATCCTATCAAAGGCTTTGCTCGTATCAAGTTTTATGGACATATGGCCTAAGTTATCGGATTTACGAAGTTTCATAAAGTGATGCATTTATATATGTAATGAGGATATTATCTGTGATAAGCCTACTAGGCACAAAACCTGATTGGGATTCCGAAATAATGATCGGGAGGATAGCACGAAGGTGTAATGCCAAAACTTTCAAAGCAATTTTGTATGTGACATTACAAAGGCTGATGGGACGGAATTGGGTGATAGAGTCTGGATTCTTTACCTTCGGAATGAGAACAATATGCATGAAATTATAAGAAGGCGGGAGGGAGTTATTGTTTAAGAAATTAAGAACAAAATCTATGACTTCCTTTTTAATAATATGCCAGAATTTTTGATAAAAAATAGGACTCATACCATCCGTTCCCGTGGATTTAAAAGGATGAATATGTTTAAGAGCACGGGTTACCTCATCACTAGTGAATGGTTGGACCAGGGAGTCAGCCATTGCCGTCGAAATCTCGCGGTTTACTTGGCTTAGAGCCTGTGTAACCATTATGGATGATGGCAAAAAAGAGGCGAATATATCCGAAAAATATTTACCAATTATCTATTCGATTTCCTTCGGGTCGATCAATAACACCATTTTTGTTCTTAAGAGCATCAATCTGATTAATCTCCTTTCTGGCTGACGCCATCACATGAAAAAACTTAGAATTATGGTCCCCCTCCCGAAACCAATGTTGTTTCGCTCTTTGTTTCCACCGTAGTTCGGAAAGGGACAAAAGGGCCTCGTGTTGAGCATTTAAGAGAGCAAGCTTGTCTTTATTGTCTGGAGTGATCAATCCCAATCGAAGAGTAGCAATCTCTTTTTCGAGGGCATTGATTCTATTTGGTAAGTGGCCGAATTCCGTCCTACTCCATCTTAGTAACCCAACCTCGGAATTCTCAATGTTTTGCTCAACATTAGTGGTATCTGTATCCCAATTATCGGCTATAATTTCTCGTAATTGGAAGATCGGATCCACATGGCCTCAAAACGGAAAGGTTTTTTGGATTTGGACAGAGTGAAAGGGTCAGAGGGGCGAGTTGAGGAGGATATGTGAAGGATTTTGTGGTCGAAACTGAATTGTGCATGACATTTCAATGAGGATAAATGGATCGAAAGGATTCATTGCAAATACTACGATCAAGTCTGGCGTGCTTGGTATAAGGGTGGATGGCTTAGCGACTCCAAGTGAAAATATTTCCTTTATATCCCATGTCTTGAAGATCACAATAATCGAGAGCTGAACGAAAAACATCAATCTGCCAAGAAGCGAAGACCACTACCTTCAAATTAGGCTTGTGTGAGGACTTCATTAAAATCCCCGAAGCAAAGCCACGGGGAGTTCTGACCATTTTGGAGAGATTTCAAAAATTCCCTGAATTTTTGGCGTAGGGTGACTTCAGGTTGTCCAAAAATTCCCGTAATTCTGATGGAATTATTGCTGGAAGTCATATCGGCATCAATGAATAAATCACAACAAGAGTGAAAAAAAATCGAAATGGATTTCTTCCAGAGAAGGGCAAGACCTCCGGAGCAGCCTGTATATGGTGCGGCAATTGCAAAAAGGCCGTGAAAGTTTTTAATTTTATCGATAACATTTACGTTGCATTTAGTTTCGCAAAGAAATACAACATCAGGAGACTTAGCGCGAAAAAAATCCCATAATTCTTGAACTGAGCGAGGGTTCCCAAGCCCTCGATAGTTCTAACTTAGGATATTCATTGATGATGGTAGAGTTGACCTTTGCCAAACTCCGCCGGGCTAGGAGATGAATGATCAGACTCAAAGCTGGTAGGAATACCACAATAGGAGGGAGAATCTATCTTCTATTTTTTAGAAGTATTTTCGATTGGGATATCTGAGAATTCCGTATCTAGAAAGCCATCAATCTTGATCTTTGTCTTCGAGTGGGGATGAGAGGGGGAGGAAATAAGGGATGATTTTTTCCGAAGGATGGAGATTTTGCGGCTATTTATTTGGCTGGGGTATCAAGGTTCATCAGGATGGAGCGAGGAAGGGGCTGGGGGGTACAAGTTGATAGTTTTGGAAATTTGGAGGGGTGGAAATAGATTTTTCGGTTGGAGAGAGTGGAGATATATTGTTTGTGAGGTATTCTTTAGGATCAAAATAAAGAGGGTCAGTGGAATTAATTGAGTTAGAAGGAAATTTTCATTAATAGGATTATCTGGAGCAGTTAAAAGAGGGATATAAGAGGTAAGAGTGTTTATGTGGGGAGCTTGTGTTCGGTTCGAAGGGGAAGTCGGTGGGGAGTTATCTTGTGGGTTGGTTTGAGTAGGGGATAAAGGCATGGAAGGGGACTTGTGGGGTGACGTGTAGAGTTGAGCTTCTTGAGAGTTGGAGGATTTTGGAGAATGTGAGATGGATGGAAGTTTATGGGGATTAATATTGTTGGGGGAATCATGTAATATCAAAGTGTTAACATTGCTGGTGGGGTTGCGTATCAGAAGATTAGGTGAAGGATTTTCTGTAGGTGCGGTTGGATGATTTTGGAGTTGGGTATTAGGCTGTGGATTGCGTGGGTTGTGATGGTTGGGAATGCTCGAGTTACGGTTGGAAGAAAGAAAGGGTGAGCTACCCAGAATGGCCCGAAACCATGAACCGTACTCCAGTAGTCCAGATGTTGAATTTGAGTCGACATTATGAGATTCGCAGTCTCTTAATACGTGCCCGATGATTCTGTAGTGATAGCAGAAATCCAGTAGGCGCTCATATTTCAAGGAGATTAGTTTTTTCTTTCTGTCAAAATTAGCATGGAGGAAACGAAGAAGGGGTTTTGTGATATCCATATTAACTTTGATACGTAAAAATTTGTCGATAATTGATCCTGTTGCATCGTATTCCAAGTCCACAAATTTACCAATAGCATTGTCGATAATTTTGGCAAATTATTTATTCATGAGGCCGAGAGGGGAAATGATGTAATTTCACCCAAATGTCACAGCGAGAAAAATCCATAGGTGGGATGTAGATCCAGTTTAGCATAGCTGATGAGAAGAAGATATCTGTCGAATAACCACGACACAACTCTTTTGTTTTTTGCAGCAATATCAAAGGAGAACAAGAATATATTATCATGGATAGGTTTACATGACATTGATCCTTTAGGGCTCCACAAGCGTTTGAATAGATGGAACACTTGATCTGCATGGATTGTTCTAGGTGATAAGATTTTGGCCACGAAACAATTTCTACGATCCAATTGCGAGGAGAGAATGGAGTTTGTGCTTAGAATTTTATTCTCGTCATCCCCTAACGAGAGTAGCTCATATAATTTCTCCAAGTCGTCCTCCATCACGTGGAACGCAAATATCGAGTCGTAGTAAATCGCAAGATACGATAGTGATGCACTGAAACCTGAGTCGTAATGAACTTCGCTGGTGAATTGGCCTGAAACAAAACAAAATAAAAAAAAAACACGGTGAGAAGAATAAACGAAACAACAATAAAAAAAGAAAAACAACAAGATTGGAAAGAGAAGGAAACATGAGAGAAGAAAGGAATGGAAACAAATCAATCATGGATGGGAGATCGCCATGAAGGAGAAGGCTAGAAAACCCTAGACGAGAACACTAAGGAGAGATCTCAAAGAGAAAACCCTAGAACTAGTTAATAATTCTATTAATTAATAACAAAAATTAAAATAACAACCTAAGTACCCATATTAATACTCAGCTCACTCCTCACTCCAAAAAGTAATGTTTTGACATAGTTGTCATATACAAATGGAATTAGAAAATGACTCTATTAGTAGATGTATTCATTAAGTGACTTGTTCCTAAAACCAGCAAACCACTTTTGATTTGATTCCAGCTTTGAGGGGTTGGAGCACATTGCTGTTAATTTATGTTGGAATGAGGGACAATGAGATCTTGGAAGACTTGCAAGTGTTGGTAATGAATAGAGCTGTTAAAATGGTCTAGGCCCGTCGGGCCATCCTTTTTGTCCCGTCAAACGTAAGGGTGGGTTAAGAATTTAATAGTGCACCAGAAGGCGGGTCCAAATAGGCTAACCCGCTTCGGTTGGTTAGCCCACCCAAGAAAAAAAGAAATACTCTAGAAATAGGTTAAATTCTCATCTTTCAATTAGAGAAAATTACACAAAATACCCTTATTTTTTAAACAAAGACAAAAATACTCTCAAAGGACAAAGATACCCATCCGGTGTTATCTTCTTCACCTTTTTACCCAGTCTATTCCTCTTTTTACATTCTAACCTATGGTTAGTTTTTTTACCTTATTTTTGGAAATCTCGAACCCGTTTCCGGGTTTATTGCTATCCATTTCTTGATCGTGGCCACGTCTTCACATTCCTCTGCTCCATTTCAACGTTATTTTTTCAATTTCAATCGTTCCAGCTTCCTCACGTTTCCATCACTAACTTCTCTTTTCTGTAACTTCTTGGAACTGCTGGTTTGTGTTTGTTGTTTTAATGGCTCCTAAAAAATCTCGTTATAAAAGGCTATCGAGAAGTTCTTCAAGTTTGAAGCACCGATTCTTGAAAAAGATGAAATTTGTAAGGTCAATTGTTGTTGGTAAAATGACTTCGAAGAAGAGGAAAGTGGAAAAGGTTGTTGAGGACGAAGTAGTTTTAGATGTTAAATCGCCTTCTAAAAATGTAAAATCAAAAATTGGTGTTAAAGCTTCTGGAAAGAAGAAGATTTCTTTTGAAGAAATGGATGTTGGTGAGGAATGAGTTTTGTGTATTCTTTGTTATTGTTATTTTGTGATTTGTAGTTTTTTGTTTGTTTCGATGTTGTTTTTAGTTGTTTCTATTATTTTTCATTTGTTCTTTTATGTATTTTAGTTGAAGTGGTGGTTGTTTTTGTGTTTCTTTTGTGTTTCTGTTTCATTTTTTTGTTGTTTCTAGGGTTTCAAGTATGTTCTTGACCCTGCTGACTGGTTTACTGCTAGAGTAAATATTGCGTTCATATTTGATGTTATTAACAATATAAAGAACTGTTTAACTGACACCCAACTTGAGGCATTCAAGAATACATATTTTGGATATTTTTTGGACATGAAAGAGGTTGATTTCCAGAACCAACTTGTCCATTCTTATTGAAACGTCAAGTCGTCCACTCAAAGAAGGATGAGATTGTTGTGTCTGTGAGTGGAAAGTTATTGAGGTTTGGGATGGGGGAGTTTGCTTTAGTGATTAGTCTTACTTGTGTTGGTGATAGGCCTTCATTGTCGGGGGATGTTAGTAGCTCTATTATTTTAAAAAGTATTTTGCTAACAGAAGCAAGTTCAATAGGTAGTCCATCGAGGAATGTTTTGTAATGCGTGTTTGGGGTGATGACTATCTAGATGCCCTGAAATTGTCTTTAACGTATTTTCTCCATTTTTTTCTTTTTACTTCTACTGGGAGTTCGGTTGAGATGTCATTTTTTGAGATGGTGACAAGAATATGGACGTGTTTGACAAATATCCATGGGGAGGACTTGTTTGATTTGACTATTCGTGAGTTGAGGTAGCAAAATTTGTATAGAAACAAACTTCATGGTGAGGATAATCTTGGTGGGAAACGTGTGAAATTTTACAGGATTCAAGTATTTCTGTTGGCATTCCAGATTTGGTTCTACAAGTGTTACCCGGAGGTAAATGGGAAGTTTTGTGCTCATGTTGATTGTGATATCCCGAGGAATTTAAACTGGACTTGTTCAAAGTCCATGAAAGACAACAAAGTGAGAGCCGAAGAGTTGGAGATGAAGATCTTCAATTGGTCTGCTGAACAAGCAATATGATTTTACTCTATTTTTTCTTTCATCTTTTGTTTCATTTATGTTTCATACTTGTTTTTTTATTGTTTCTGACTCTGATGTTTTGTTTTTTCTTATTTTAGTTGAGGTTGAAGAATTTGTGGGAGAGTGAGGACGAGCTTATGTAACTGAACCTTCAAAGTTTTTATAATGAATCAAAGTATACATTCAGCCCAGTTGATGGTGATTTTGTCATTGGAAACTTCGAGCGCAAGGAGGCTGATGTTGATTTTGGGTCGAAGCACACTATTGCTGATATTTCTAGGAACCAACAGTTGTTTTCCAAGGATTTGAGGTCTTTAAGAGTTCCACGACAAAATTCTTGAAAGAACAATTTGCAATTGTTTTCTCTGAGTTGGCGGATATTAAGAGGAAACTGGAGGTTCTGGGGTCTTCTGAAACTGCAGAGGCTTCTTTCGGGGTTGTTTTGTGGAACATTGTGGTTTGGGCTTTGCTTTTGAGGCGAATTGGTGGCGGCTATGTGGGCCATTCATTATGCATTCGCAAATGGCTGGACTCAACTTTGGCTTGAGTCCTATTATGCTTATGTGGTGGACTTGCTCCAGAAGAGGTCCGTGGTGGTTCCCTGGCATCACCTTAGCAAGTGGCGTTGCACTATGCAACTTCTTTCACAGACGGATTTAGTGGTCTCACATATTTTTCGGGAGGGCAATCGGGTGGCAGACCTTCTAAAGAAAGACTATGTTGGCCAGTCCAATTATAGGTTTGTTAGTTAATGCGTCTGGGCTATCCTTGCTGTATCGTTTGGGATGCTTTTTTCTTTATGGGGGGTACTCTTTTTTGTTCCAAGGGTTTTTCCCACAAAGGTGGGTTTTACCTTGGGAGGTTTTAACGAGGCCCCAACCATTCAACCATTTGGTCAACTAGTGACCATTTCGTTTTTCTTTCAAACTCATTTTCAGGCTTACTTGTTTGGCTACCTGATCAGCCTGTGATCAGGACAACTCTCTTTTTCATTTTAATATATATATTCAAATTTATTCAAAAAAATACTTTTTTTGTTTTAATTATAAGTATTTTTTTGTTATCTTTCTAGAATTTTTCTTTTTGTTTCTTTTGTGTTTTAAGATTATTTCTTTTTTGTTTCTTTTCATCACATGATTGTTGTTTTTTATGTAGGTTCATGTTGGTGCCGATGAAGCCGAGAAGGTTGATGAGTCTGAGTCTAAAAGTGAAATCGAATCTAATGGAATGTCATTAGGTTCAGGTTCTGAAGAAGATTCAGATGAAAAATAAGATGGAGAGGTGGATGTTGATGATGGGAATGCAGATAATCCGGTTGGCCAAGTTGGGTCTGTTATGCCTACGGATTTGGGTGACATTGATGTTCCTACTAAGGATGTTTCTGCTGTAGTTTTGGAGAAACAAATGATGATTTTGTTGAGGTTGATACCGCTACTAGTGAAATTGGTGTGAGTGCTGGAGAGGTAGTTGCCGCTAGTGGCTTGATGAGTTTTGGACAGAACATCGAGAAGGTGGCTGATCAATCAAGCAAGGACGGTGGTGGCGAGAACCAATTTCTTAGTTCTCAAGAACTTGACAATCTCACTCCTTCTCAAATTGATGATATATTGAACAATGCAAGTCAAGCTGCGCTGGGGAAGGTGTGTTTAAATTATAGTTTCTGTAATTTTGTTGTTTTTGAATTCTTTTTGTTCGTTGTTATTTTATTCCTTGTTGTTTTGTTTTTTTGTTTTTGTCCAGGGTGCTTTGAAAAGTACACTTGGTGTCTCCTCCAATCTGTCTCCTGCTTTGAAGAGGGTTTCGAAACCTTCCATTATGGTGAGAACTCCGTTCACCACTAACCTTGAGTCTTCCGGTGATGCTATTGCCGAACATGCTAAAACTACGGATGTGGTGAACACGAGATTGGAAGAAGGCGGGAACAAAGATGCGATTGTTAATGCTGGTGAAAAACTTCCGAAAGCCTTAGTGAAGGGAAGGTGTCCGCTTGATGAAAATATAGGTGGAGGTCTAGGGATAAGGGCTCTTTCGGATGATTTGAACGACTAGCTTGCTGAAGGGTTTATTTCTCAAAGGTATACAAATTTTATTCTCATATTTGTAATTCATAACTATCTGAAACAATTCTGAAATAATTTTGAAACATATATGAAACAATTACATAAATATTTTTAAATTTGTGATTCATTTGTGTTTTTTTTTGTGTTTTTATTTGATATTCTCTTCCAGTCCGAAACGTTACTCGGAGGAAAATGACAAAATTGACCCATGTTTGAAACTTGGTGTCTGCGAAGTGAAGTCTAAGTCATGGCTTCTTTTGTAAGTTATTATTATCTTTCATGTTGTTTTTTGAATCGTTTCTTCTGTTTTTGATTGTGTTTTATCTTCATTTTGCAACATATTGATGTCCATTTTACTATTTGAAGAAGAATTTCCTATATGGGCATAGTGTTGTGACATTCACGACAACCAATTTGATATTCGACCGGTGCATCCAAAGTATTTACAAGAAATTTTGCCAAGTGAACAAAAAGAAGAAGAATCCTTTGATCTTTTCATGATTATCGTCAATACTACATTGCTGGACTATATCATGGGATATGATATAGTGTGTAGACAGCCATGGTCTGAGGTGGATCATATCTTGTTTCATATACATTGCATTGATATGGAACATTGGGTTCTGGAACGGTTGAGCTTGAAAAAGAGAACTATCTATCTCTACAATTCATTGAATACTGATGATTCTCTTAAAGTTGCTATTGAAACTGTTAAAGCTTATAACTCTCTCCTTCATTGGTTCCTGTCCATGGTAGCCTTTTATGGTGTCCATCCTAATATTGTTCTTGGCGAGGGTGCTTATTCCGGTGATCTGAATTCTGCTATGAAAGTAGTTGTTGTGAAAGACATTCCATTGCAAACCAAAAAGTAAGGGCACAATTGGATATAATTTCATTTTAAAAATTTTCATTTTGTTAGAGAATAGTAGTGAAAAAAATTTGGAAGGAAAAAGATGAATTTTGAGAGTGTGATTGGATGTGAGATAAAAAAGTAATGATGAAAGTTGATTTGATTTAAAAATAGTAAAATAATGATTGTATGTGATTGGTAGTTAGAAATGTGTGAGTGAGTGAATAGTGACATTTGTGAGAGAATGTGAGATAATGATTAGTTTTCTGTGGAAAAATATGTAGATGTGATTGGTAAGAGAACTAATGAGAAAAAGTTAAAGTGAGAAAATAGTATACATTTTGAAAACTTTCATAAACAATCGTATGTTTGGTCAAAAAAATTCTCCAACGGAACAAAAATAGAATCTCTTCCATATCCAATCGCAACCTAAGTTTTTGCTATGTATTTTCCATTTGATTGTTCTTTTTTGTTGTTTTTGATTTGTTGTGTTATGTATCTGATTGTCCATTTTTTTATTTCTTTTTGTAGTGACTGTGGCATTTTCATTGCCTGTTACGCAAAGTACTTTGTTGTTGGGAAGGATATGGATGTCAATGCATTTGAAGTAGAGAATGAGCGGGCAATGTTTAGTCATTTGCTCTACAATCACGCTAAGCTGAAGCAGCAAAATGGCGATGAGGACGACAACAACATTGAGATTCTGCCTCCACTCCCTCAGGATTCTAGGGAATTGTTATTACGTAAACCTTGATAATTGTGTAATCAGCTGAACAAATATGTCTAAGTTTTGTACTTTTAATAGTATGGAATATTTGGTATTTGGAATAGCTTTCCTCGTAGGCTCTGGATTGTTATTGGCTGTTTTGATTCACTATTAGATTTTGTGGGTACTACATTTTGAACAATTTGGAAATAAGTTAGGAGATTTTGTTCAGTTAATGTTTTGTTGTTGCTTGCTTTGGTATTCAAAATATTGTGCGTTTTGTATTACATTTCCTATTGTTTCTATTGTCAAATGGTTTCTTTGTGTAATAGAAACATATCTGAAACACATTCGAAAAAAACATTTGTTTTGTCATCTTATTGTAAGAAACATATTGGAAACAACATAGAAACAATCCTTTTCGTCCTAGAGGAGTGCCGGCTCTTCCTCCGTTTGCAAGAGGAACACCGCCTTTTCTTCCTCCTGGGGGGCTTCGCCAGCTGAAGAAATTCGACTGACTCAAGGGCCTTACAAGCTATGTTGGCAGAGACTGTCCCGAAAACAAGCCAGGACATATTAAGACATCAAGCCACAAAGAGATCTTTGCAGGAAGACCATCGCGGGCTCTGTCCACCACTGAAGACCCTGATCGGGATGATTAAGGGGATAGAAAAGAACGTCGCGGTGAGAATCATAATCATGAAGAGCCGCTACCGGTTGAAGAATCTCAAGAAGTACAGCCTAGGCTAGCCAAATCACGAGCTATGAAATTGATGATGAGGAGCCCATTGGCTCCTGTGATTTTATCTGAACTATTGCCATTAAGAATCGAGACCTCCAACCTCTTGGAGTATGATGGAACTGGAGACCCGCAGGAACACTTGGACAAATACTTTGCCAAGATGGATTTCTATGACGTGACAGATGCCTCCTACTGCAAGGTATTCTGTACTACTCTGACAAAGCGGGCGCTGATATGGTTCAACTAGCTCCTGGTGGGATCGATCTCTGGGATGGACAAGCTCACAGAGGCGTTCATACAACAATTTTCCGTCAACATGAAGAACAACGAGATCATCACAAACCTATTCCAGCTTAAGGAGTGGAAACCATTACGCAATCTCATGGGACAACTCTTGGAGACTTTAAATTAAGTAACCAACGCCTAACAAGATACATTGACAAGGATGCAATGACATATCGCCCTACGAAAGCGTGATCAGGGCATCTCAAAGGGACGAACTCTCCCTACTCCAGGAAACCACCACTGAAATTGAGAAGACTGCTGATGTACGTCAACAGACTCAAGAAGAAACAATTGTTCGAGAGACAGCTGAAGAAAAAGAAACTGAAATAGCTAACCAAGGCGAGGAGTTGGATGTACGCTCCCCTCAGACAGATTCTCAAACAACTGAGGGCGAGAGGGGTCCTTTGAGTCCATGCAGGAGGATGATGACCTCGTGATGTTGTCTCCTGCATATCCAAACATTTAGGAGAGGTTAAGAACGTGGAGTGCTTGGACGTTAAGCCTGTCTAGGCATTATTTCAAAAGCCCCAAATTCATTGACGATGAAGAATACCTCCTAGAGTTTCTGGGAGATGTTGGTGTACGCACAACTCTGGATGAAGACTACTGCATCAATATTTTATTTGACAGGAAGGAGAATGAGAAGCTCAAAGCTATTGAGAAGGCCAAGGCTACTGAAGAGTCAAAGAAGCCTCATTATTGTGCCTTCTTAGATGCCCTAGAGCATGCCTTAGAACCAGCTAACAGCAGTTACAACGATGTTGAAGAAATTGACCCTGCTGAGGTAGTGGAGAAAGTCGATTTCAGGCAAGCTATAAGGGAATCCAAAGAGCTTCACGAGCAGAGTATGACAAGGGGCCATATATAATGAAGATGGTAAGAACAATTGATGCTACCACATCTCCCGTGCACTCTGAGGATGAAAGTTCCTGGAAAGTTGGCGATGAAGCTAATGAAGGAGATGTAGAGGGCACCTTAGCCAAGCCACTCCCTAAAGAAAGTGTTGAGACACCTTCTCAGATGGCTGATAACTTAGCTGGACAAATAGCCATGTCTCAGGTTTCAAGTGATCCCACTGCTCGAGACTCAGCTGGTGCACCAGTTGAGGGGAAAACTCAAACCACCACAGTCCAGGTCGGAGGAGGTTGTGGGAGACCAAACTCAAGAGAAGTTAGGAGGTGAAGGTGAGACTTTGATAGAACAACAGACTGATGTTAACGAAGGTCAGACAATTTTGACTGTCTCAGCTGAAACTTCAGCAGCTATGCAGGCCGATGAAGTTGCTGATGTAGCCAAGGCAAAGAATGGAATCGAGGCCACGAGAGTTGAGACTCTTGGCCTAAAAGTGCAATCCAAGGAGTTGAGACTCCGAAAGATTCCATCAAAGACCCTAAAACAGCTTAGTCTGCTGAAGGGATATCTGGCGAAGACCCTGCTGCAGTTGAGACTACAAAAGGGAATGCTGAAAGCCCATAAGCGGTTGAGACTGCTGAGGGTAATGAAGGCCTAGAGGAGGTTGAGACTTCCCTAGGTAAGAAAGTCAATGAACAAGTGCCAGCCCTTCACGAAGAAATCATTGATGAATAGGAAATTAGAGCTCTTCATGATTCCCAAGAGAACATTGATGTTGAGTTCTTGGGAACTGATAAGGAAGCTGAGGCCAGCCCAATCGACAAATCGTTCGATGACAAATCTTTTGAGCAGGCACTGGCGAAAAGAAGGAAAGCCAATGAAAAGGCTGCTCCTGTAAATTTCACTATGGTTGATGGCCCATCTCCCATGGTGCCATCACCCTCCAATAACGTTGATGAGTCAGCCGAGGACAAGTCTACTCAAAAGGAAGATACTGCTGATACCTAAGAAGCTGTTAAGATAGCTGAGGATCAGTCAGCTCAACAGGCTAACACAACTGCACAAGATGCCGATGATGCTAAGACAGTAAGGCACATAGAGCTGAAGAAATTTAGATCAAAAAGGGAAAGGCTCCACAGGTCGAGGACATAGAAATTCCTATTTTTCCTGAGGATCTTTTTGCTGACTATTTTTCTTTCGAGGCGCATATACCCTTGTAAGCAGTCAGTCGTGATGGTGTAGGTCCCAAGGGGTGTAAGTGTAAGGTTTAGAAGGGGGGTTGAATAAACCTTACCCAATTTTTGATTTAGTCCTTTTAAAATCTACAGAGTTAATTCTACACAAATTGTGTCCTTGATGGACAATCGAATTAGTCACTCAAGAGAGTTAATCTTTCAAATGCACTCAAATTGAGCCGTTGATGGAGTAACTCACTGTTGGCTACAATTTAACTCAAATTTGTGGTTTTATTTTCAAATGAAGACTTAACACCCTTAAGTTTGATTAAGCAATATTTTAGAGCTTGATTTAGTACTTATAAATTATCAAATGGATAGCAAATTTATCAAAGAGATATAAGCAATTAAAAGTGCAGAATTTAAATGCTTTGAAATGTAAATGACACAAGAAAGTTTTTATAGAGGTTCAAGATGGGGTAATTCTTCTACTCCTCTCTTCTCCAACTCCCCGGAGGAATCCACTAAGTAATGATCAGTTTACAAAGTGGTAATAGTCCCGTATACAAGTCTTGATCACAACAAAATGACTTGATCCTTTGGGACTCACCGAGACGCCTTGATCACTCACCGGCTTCTCGTTCGACTCTCCTTCTTCACAGGCAGTACCGCTTTGCTACTACAACTCATTTGCTCAAGCTCTTTGGATTTGATCACGAAGCCCTCCAAATGCTTAAGACTTAGTTCAACTTTGAACTTTTCTACAATCCTTCCCGGAAAGTAGACCCCTTGTTTTCAAAGGTTTCCTCTTCAACTGGTTGAAGCTCTCTTTCCTTCACAGGTAAGTGTTGGATTGATGTACTTCGAATATAGGCTTGAGGATTGAGATTGTTTCAGCTTTTTCTAATGTGCTTGTATATCTCACGTATGTGTCATTCATGCATATTTTTCTCAAACAAACTCCTCCGCTTTTATAGTGAACTTTCAAAAATTTGCCCGTTGAAGAGATAGGCTTATTTTTGAAAGTCACTTTGCAAATCGTTGGCTTGCGCTCTTGGAATTGTTTGTTTCCTCGTATGAATTGTTGTTTCACCTTTTCGAGTTCGACACGGTGTAGTGCTTCCCATTGGTTCATTCCAATTGCACGCTTCGGGACCGAGCACTCCGAGAAAGGTGGTATGGAGATATTACTTGTTTAAGTAAATCTCTTGATTTACGCGGCAACGGTTCTTTTACGCTTATCTCGACTTGACGCTTTTCCTTGCTTTCCCAGGTGACTTAGAGTCAGCTTCCAATCATTGGATGACTCTTCCGTCACTTCACTTGAGACTTGGCTTCTCTTGAGTTGACTTGATCGATGTTCCACTCACCGTATCTCACCGCTTCTTCACGAGTTCCCCGTCTTTTTCTTGTCAGACTCAAATGCCTCTCAAGAGAGTTTTCCTTCAAGCCTTGATTGTCTTCTTGCATGTTAGGGCGTAGGCCGACTTAACTCACTTGGCCACTCTAATTGTTACAATACATTTTACAAAGAAGAATTGGGGTGCCAACTTTCTATTCTAAGTTTTACATGGCATTCATCAAAATCTAAACAATAAAATTCCTAACAATTTCCCCTTTTTGATGATGCCAAAACTTAAATCATACAAGGATGCAAATAACAAAGATACATACAGATAGTGTATTGACATAGAATGTATGCGCAGAATCAATCTTTTTATTGATCATATCATTCTTGTACTTAACACAACTCAAGCATACAAGGTGTATCGTAGTATGTAATTGTCTTCACAAAAAAATAGAAAATTTATAGCTTTATTACGTAAGACTTACTTGTATGTATTTACATATAAAATACAAGAAGGGTTGGACAAAGAACACTTCATCTCCTTCGCCGCCTCTTCTTTCATCTTGATCAAGATCTTCTTCTCTTCTTCTCTTCTTCTCGTCATCATCACCGCCTTCTTTTTCTTCTCATATGCCTTCCTGGCAAATTTCATCTTTCCTTGTTCTTTCCTCGTCTCTCCCGCCATAACCGAGTTTGTCTTTTGTTTTCTTCTTCTATTCTCTTTACATACTCGCGTTAGTTTTAGCCACTCGCAAATTTGCCACTTGGTCAAGCCGGCACCTGAAAGATCCCTCCTTTCTTTCCCCGGATCTACGTGATTCAATATTCTTGGCGAGGCCTAGGTCCAAGCTTCTTCCTCCACCGCCGCTTCTTCCTCTACCTCGGGCGATATCAGATCGGGGCCTTCTTCTTTCCAAACAGTGCTCAGCGAGTGACCAAAGCAGAGCGATCGCGGTTGTCTCATTGCCTCGTCACTGCCTTTCTTCACATAATGTGAGACCCTTTTCCCAAGATAAGTCCCAAGCTTGAGCCATGGACATATTTGCAAAATATCCTTCGAGGTTCGAGCGTTTTGAATTCGGCAATCGATCTTGCTCATCCCGACATCCGAAATGGCATACGTGTCTCTCTAACCGAATGCCTCCGTGTTCTTTCAAGATGTTCATCACCCTGGCATCCATTCTTCCTTCCACCTCCTTCATCCCTCGCTTCAATTGCTTTTCTCTTCTCGGCCATAGATACAAAGAGAGTGTTGGAGTGGCAGAGTCACGGGAGTTTGTCGCTTATAATGTCACCGTGACAGACCTTGTTGGGGTTTGTGCAATCATCAAGGTCATATCTTTTGATCCTTCCCCTCAAAGAGATTTTCCTTTCTTTTTAGTTTCAAAATTTCCTCACCGATTTTCCTTCTCACCGCTTTTTTCTTTTTTCACTTTTCGATTTTGTCGCTTTAAGGTATTCCTCTTCCCCCTTTTTGGCATCATCAAAGGATAGAGGAACCCTGGGAACATGCCGCAAGCATGAAGTCGAGTCTCCGATGGTTGAATTCTCGCTTCAAGTCTGGCGTTGTATGCAAAGACGGAATTCGCATCGAGTAGCGTTGGATTCTCACAATCACTTCATCTCATCTCACATGAGAAGGCTGAATTTTCTTGTCATGTGTTCTTCCAAACGCCGTATATCATTTGCATTATGCTCACGCAGCAGCCTTGATCTCGGCAGTGTGAGCTTCATGCATATGCTCAATGTGTTCCTCGCTTCGTTTTTCGCATCAACATTCTCGCCTCTCCACACCACTTGTTGAACAAGGTTCTCAAGTATCTCACCTGTTCCACACGCATTGATTGCAGCTGTTGCCACCATTCCCTTATTCGAATCGTTATGCCTCTTAAGTCACCAGTAAGGGTGGCATCTCTCGTTGTCCAATCGCATGTCCAAAGAGGCCTCGATGCCTCTCCATCTTTTCAACTTCAAAGAAAGAGTGCCTTGAACACTTCTCGTCAAACGATTCTTCTTCATCATTGCGGTGATGGCCATACATCGTCGAAATCAAAATCGGCCGAACAATGGTGCCTCGAGTGAAAAACAGAGCTGGTCCGATAACGTGCTTGCTCGTTTTCGACTCTTCGTGGAGTTCTCATCTCCAAAGGAGAAAGGGAAAGATTCTACAAAAGATTCATCACCGCCGATCGGGATTTGTTCGATGATGAGCGGTGCGCGTGAAGTTCTTTTTGGGAATCGATCCACCTGTAGCTTGAGGAGCCGGAGTAGTGGTTTCGGTTCAAATGGGTTTGGTTGTGAAGTAGACCCGCTTGAGCCTCAAATGCCTTAACAGCCTTCGTTGGTCTCAAATGATTTTTCCTTTTCAATTGACTTATCCTCGGCCTTATCGCAGCGTCATCGGACCTGACGATGATGAGATTTCTAGAGGTGGCTCATCATCAAAGTTAAAAGTTTGACGAGTAGTCTTGGGATCGACTTGCTCGTGCCTGGAACATCCGCACTGAGTCTTTTGGATTTGTCATGGGGTTGACTCAGCTTTCTTCATCGCCTTCCGATCCCGGAAAAGTGACATCGTGGTTGTCCTGGGAATCATGAAGTGCGCCGATTTCCTTCTCGATGGGTCGATGATTGCAGGAGGGATGTTCTCTACTTCAGCCTCTTTTCCCCGGAAGTCTCAACCTCCCGTGGCCTTCATTTCCTCCAAGCCAGCTCTCTTTCGCGAGGCCTTGTCCTCCCTTTCGACAAAGTGTCACTGCCTCAGGGTCTTATACAGCGGCATCCATTGGTCTCAACCCCATGGATTGCACTTTCATCGCCTGCAGTGTTAACTCCTGTGGCTGTTCCTTCCTCGTGCCTCGATCGCATCGCAGCGTCATTAGCCATCGAGCGTGGGCACTTCTCACCGAGACAGCCTCAACTGCCTCGAGCTTCGTTGATGGCACTTGCTTTTCTTCTTGTGATTGTAATTTCTCTTCTTCGCCTCCTTGCTTCTTTGTGGAGTTATCTGCAGATCCTCCGACCTTGCCGCAGCTGGAGGAGTTTCCCCCGGCGCACCACCGAGTGACTTGGAGTGGGGTCACTCGTCTCCAAACTCCCTACTGTTTCAATTGATGGTTCAGCCGTTTGGGCAAAGGTGTGGTAGCACATCTTCAACAGGGGTTGGCTCGACCGGGGTCCCCACAAGCCCGCCATCGCCATTTCCTTATTGCCTTCTTCCGAGTGAGTCTGGGAAGTGGTAGCAGAAGAATATCATGGCTATTTGTCAACCACTCCCATTGATCGATTTCACCGTGTTTTGGAGGACTCTCCTGGTCCCTCCATCGCCTTTTGCTCGTGAAGGATTCTTGATTCATGCATTGCTTGCTGCATCCGCAACTCTTCTCGGGGCAGCAAAGATTCTCCTCGTTCCTCATCACCTTTCGAGAAGACATCAAGAAGAGGATGGAAGTGTTCTGTGGTGCCGAGATAGGGCGATGCTTGCCTTCTCACGTGCTTCGCTTCGCTTCTTCACCTTGCTTTGCTCTCCCCCCCTTGTAGATTTGCAGGATGTCTAAGCAGCTTGTCCTCATCAAGTGCCGGGAGCACAAGAGTCACCCAAGGAAATTTAGCAGCTTCCTCTTCTTCTTCTTCTATGAATTCAGCCGTTGAACTGCTTCCTCGACTTGCTCAACTTCCATTTTCTCCACTCACGCAGACGATTTTGGATGTCCGGGGTAAGGTGGAGATAGGATCATTACATCACTATTCGCTTGGGCTGGTTCTTTCTTGTGCTTCACCAATTGTGAGCTACAAATGTTTGTCTTGCTTGCTCTCGACGCGCTTCAAAGAGACTTGGCGTTTCATCTATTACATCCGGAGACTCTACTTCTCCAAGAGTCTCCTCGTATTTGTGTTAGCCGAGTAATCGACTCACCGGGTTTCTCCTGCTCGACCGCTTGACGAGTCTCCTTCGCCTCCTGGTTTGTACCAGGGAATTTCTGGTTCGGGGCGCGTCCTCTCGAGTCTTGGGCGGCAGGGGCCGGTGCTTGTGTTTGTTTCGAGGAGCCGGCCGCCTAGCTTGTCGCTTCTCCTCCTTTTGACGATCGGAGAAGGCATTAGTGAGTCCTTCTCGATCGCCGCTGCAGGGCAGTGTGACACGGCCGGGCCGGGGCAGGTGACTCACCGCAGGGGCAGGAGCATGTTTGTTTCTCTTTCTCCGCAGGGGCAAGCTCTTCTTGGCACCGCAGGGGCGCTTTTCTTGGCCGAGAGGAAGCAACAGATCTTCGGGTCACCGATTCCCCCTCACCGTGTCGCTCTCTTGGCATAAGCTCGCTTCGAGCACCGTAGAGGTTAGCTCAACATCCTCTTGTTGACATGGAAAGCCTTCCCATGTCTAAGAGGTACTCCTTTCACCTCCAAGAGCCGGCCAATCACTAGGCCATATCCTAGGATCCTCCAAATGTGCCATCTTCTTTGAAGGACTTGTTCCCCACGTGTTTTGACAGAGTCGGTCCGAGATAAACTCACCATTTATCTTCTTTTCTTCCATGATTGCAGCCATCACAACCAAATTTTTTTTTGATAGTTGGTCAAAGATGCCAAATTTGATGTCGATACATTTGGCAACTATGTCCAACAATTTATGATAATCCTCCTTCAGCCAGCCTCTTGTTTGCCGTGTATATAATTTTATCGCAAGGTCGGACTTGGCTATCTTTTTCCATGCGTCGCCCAAGTTTACATCAGCTTCTTCCTTAATTTCGCTTGCTCCTTCGCAGGTAGTGAGCAATATTCACCAAATCCTCGGCAAATGATAGTCACCGCTTCCCGTGAACAGATGACTTGATTCCTTCATCGTGAATCTCAAAGATTCACGAGAATTGTGCGACCTCCTCCACATAGGTCATAGGATATTCCAAATAAGAAACGGTTTTAGTCCTGACGTTTCCAACTTCTCCGCGATTTTATTCACCAGGGTGTCGCTTGACCGCTTCACCATTCCGTCGAAATCCACGGTCGAACCGTGGGATTTGTTTTCCCAACTTGGTAAAGTCATACGTTGGTGCCATTTCTCGTAATAATTTCAAGGAAAAGTTCGTAAATTTGATTTGAAGGTTGATAGGGTTTCGAGAGTATTTGCCTTTGCCTTTTGAGAGAAAAAGATGAACAGCTTTTGGAAGTGTGAGAGAGAAACGACGAAAAATGGTTTAAATATGGTTTATGAAAGGACGTGCAGACGGTTTTTTGAATTGTGATCGAAATCAACGGCTTGATTTCGCACGACGCCTATTGAGCATTTCACGCCTCGTATTTAATGCGGCATCATTTATATCCAATCATAAGCTTAGTGTGCAGCTTTTATGTCCAGACACATCATCATTATGCCGACGTGTTCCTTAAAACATTCCCGCTTAAGTTAAAACGATCATTTTTTTTTGTCACTTTGCTTATAAGTTATTCAAATTATCTCTTAGCCGATTTAACTCTACTCCTCGCAGCTTCTTCTTGTTGACTCAAATATCACCGACTTGGTGTAGTCAGTTTTTCCGATACAAATGATTTATCGAGTTGATTTTTGTTTTCACTCTTTTTCACTTCTTTTTCTGTTCTAATTCTCTTCTTTGATTCGTCTGAGTGTCACCACCAATTAACCCCAACTCATGCTTGAGTTCTTCAAATCTTGACTCACATAATGGTTTTGTGAAGATGTCACTAGTTGTTTATCGCTTGAGATGTATTCCAAGATAATGTCCTTCTTTTCAACATGATCTCTTATGAAATGATATCCGACATCTATATGTTTTGTTCTTGAGTGCAACACAGATTTTGAGTGATTGCAATGGCACTTGTGTTATCACACATGATTGGAATTTCTTTTTCTTCAACTTCATAGTCTCTCACCGTTGTCTCATCCATAGGACTTGGGCACAACACCGCCCGCAGCCTATGTATTCTCGCCTCACCAGAGGTGGCTATTGAGTTTTGCTTCTTGCTAAACCAGAAATTAGTCTGTTTCCCAAAGATTTGACAGGTGCCTCGAGGTGCTTTTCCTATCCACTCGCATCCAAATAGTCGAAATCAATAGCCAATTAGCTTGAATCCACCTTCCTTTGATACCATAGGCCTACTTCTTGCTTCCTTTCAAGTATCTCAATATTCTTTTAGCCGCATTATATGGCTCTCTTTTGGAGCAGATTGAAATCTTGCACATACACCTACAAAGAAAGGTGATGTCCGCCCGCTTGCCGAGAGATAGAGCAAAGATCCAATAAGTGCTCAGATCTCTTGTTTGATCTACAGCTTGCCGCCTCCGCATCCATGTCCATTTTGACCGATGTGTTCATTGGTATTTTTACGTAAGACTTCTCTTCCATACCAAACTTCTTCATTAAATCCCCGGTATATTTTGTTTGACTTATGAAGGTTCCATCTTTCACTTGTTTCACTTGAAGTCCAAGGAAAATGTCACTCTCCCATCATGCTCATTTCAAATTTGCTTTGCATGAGGTTTGAGAATTTTTCACACACTCTTTGTCAGTGGATCCAAAAATGATATCATCCACATATATTTGAACAAGCAAGATACTCTTCTTGTCTTGAATTCTGAAAAGTGTTCTATCTACTTTTCCTTTTGTGAATCCATTTTCAATCCAGAATTGTGACAGGTATCATACCATGCTCCGGGTGCCTGTTTCAACCCGTACAGGCTTTCTTGAGTTTGTATACCTTGTCTCCAAGAGTCTTCTCGCTCAAATCCTGGTGGTTGTTCAACATACACTTCTTCTTCCAATAACCCATTCAGAATGCACTTTTTACATCCATTTGATATACAAAGAAATTCTTGTGAGCAAGATAGGCAAGAAACATCCTTATAGCTTCCAATCTTGCTACAGGGGCAAATGTTTCATCAAAATCTATCCCTTCTTCTTGACAATATCCTTTGGCTACCAATCTTGCTTTGTTTCTTACCACGTAACCTTCCTCGCTCATCTTATTTCGAATACCCATTTGGTTCCAATAACATTTTGATGTATGGGTCTTTGCACTAGTTCCCATACTTTATTTCTCTCAAACTCGATTCAACTCTTCTTGCATAGCTTGAATCCAATGTGTGTCATCCAATGCTTGTGACACATCTTTTGGCTCTATTTATGAGATGAAGCATGTGAACATAGCTTCTTGTTGAGTTCTAGATCTTGTTTTGACACCTTCTCTTATATCTCCAATGACAAGTTCTCGTGGATGGTCTCTCACCATCTTACATCAAAGTTGGAGTGAGTTAGCCGATTCATCGACTTGCATTGTGTTGTTGTGGTCGCTCTCTCGTAATCACTTAGTGAAATTTTCCACCGCTTTTGAGATTCAAATATCTCATCTTCTTCTCAATTGATAATCCCCGCCTTCACCTTCAAAGATAGGACTCTTCTCAGAAGGTTGATGATTCACCTTGTCACCGACTCTTCAATGTCTTCCCCATTTATATTTGGCTCATCGAATACTACATGAATGGATTCTTCAGAACCATAGTTCTTTTGTTGAGTATTCTCAGAGGCTTTGCTTTCACCGAGTATCCTAAGAAGATACCTCATCGCCTTTAGCATCAAAAGCCTTTAGGTTGTCTTTGCCATTGTTGTGGATGAAGCATTTACATCCAAATATCCTGAAATATGCAACATTTGGTTTTCTTCCAAATTCGCATCTCATAGGAGTCTTTGTCACCGCTATTTATCATACATCCGCTTTGGGTGTAGCAGTCGTGTTGATTGCTTCACCAAAATCTTTTTGGTAACCCCGTCACCTAACATGGTCCTTTGCCGCTTCTTTGAGGGTTCTGCTCTTCTTCTTTCGCAACTCCATTCTCACAGTGGAGTCCTTGCGGCTGATAGTTCATGACCAATGCCATTCTCACTACAAGATCGAAGTTATTATTCCATTGACAAACTCGCCTCCTCTATCCGATCTTATTTTGATAATGGTTTGACTCTTTCTCATTTTGTATCCTCTTCATCACCGTGGGTAGCTTTTGTAGAGTTTCTTTCTTCTTGCACATGAATATTGTCCATGTATATCTTGAGTAGTCATCTACTACCACCAGGGTGTATTTCTTTCCACTTATGCTGGTTGGTTCCACTGGGCCAAATAGATCCATATGAAGTAGATGCAATATTCTTGTTGAGGATGGGCATGTCTTTTCTTTGAAAGACGACTTGATTTGTTTTCCTTCCGACATGCATCACATATACTCTCCTTCTTGTATATCGAGTCCGGAAGTCCTTCTACAAGATGACTTCTTGCTAGCTTGTTAATTGTTTTGAAATTCAGGTGACTCAAAGTGCCACAACCAACTTGATTCAAAGGTTTTGCTAGTAGACAGTCTGGGTGTTGCAATTGACCAATCCACTACATACATATTCTTCTCGTTTATTTCCTTGCAAAGACAACTTCATTTGATTCAATATCCTTGATTTGGCATACACCCATGTTGAATCCAACATTGTAGCCCTTGTCACGAGTTGATCGATGCTTAGTAAATTGAAGTTTAGTCCTTCAACATATGCAACATCCGTGATTTCTAAACCATTCCTTTGATGGATCCAATGCCTCTTATTTCACCAGAGCTTCATTTCCTCCAAATATGACTTTTGCTCCTTTGACTTCCTTGAATTTTGACAGATTTCTCTTATTTCCTCATATGTCCGGAATGCCACTATCCATGTACCAGGTTCCTTGGCACTCACTGCTCCTTGAACCCGCAATCAAGGAAATTAAGTTTTAGGTACCCATTCTTGTCTGGGTCCCGAGGGGTTAGAGTTATAAGATGATCCAACCAACCTATAGCCAAATGATTTGACTCTAAGAGGTTGCCATCTATCGCTGCCATAATCATAATTAATCCTGCAAATTGCTTGGGGATTCTAGTTCATACAAATTGTCTCTTTTGTCCGTATGCCCGCATATGTGTTTTAGCAATTGCCTTTCTTGGGTAATTGTGGTGTTTTTGAGTGTAGTGCCTAGGTGCATATGTGTGCCGATGAAAGCTCTTGTGCTTTTGGAATGGCCTTTGCTTGAGTTCTAGGCCTTTGCCATCCAGGCTTATATTCCATAAGTCTATGCCGATAGTTCACATTGTTCCAATCACTTGGCTTGGATATCTTTCTACCATTCCCATCATATGTATTTCTTTTATGGATTTTCTCGGGATTTTTGGTAGCTCGCTTCTTCTTTACAGAGTATTTTCTGCTTGGAGTCCGCGAGGAACTCGGCCGAATCTCTTCTCACTGCCCTTTCAAAGACACTCAACTCGGTGCTTTTTCCTTTCCCTTTGTAACCAAGGCCGCTTTGCTTAGTATTGTGCTTTGGAGTGAAAGTGTGTGCAATATTTAGAGTTTTGGATTTTTCGGACTCTTCATGACTTGAAGATCCTTTTTCCAAAATTACTCTTGAGGTTTGACATGGCACAAAGGAATTAAATCCTAAGCCTGCTTTGTCTCCACATTCTTTTGACTCATAATAAGATCATCCAATGATTTAGATGCCTTAGTGAATGAGGCAATAACATTCTTGAGGTCATTCTCCTCTTTTCTATAGCAAAGAATTTCTCGCTACTAATTTAGCATTTTCAGCCTTTAAACTTTCATTTTCAACAACTATTTGACTTAGAGTACTCACTCCTTAGTCACTTTGAGTTTTGACTTTTAAGTAGGCTGTTTTCCTCATTCAATAGTGTGTGTGAGGATTTAATGTGCTCAAAATCTTTCATCATTTTGCCTAATGAATCATAAAGATCAAGAGGTGATGAAGTGTGTGTGTCACACTACTATCACTAGTGTCCGAGCTTGTTGAATTAGATTGTACCTCATCTTCTTGATCTTGTTCTTTGGCCATTAAGCGGTCAAGGCTTCTTCTTCGTAGTCACTCGAGTAGTCGCCTTCATCGCTCTCTCAATCACTGCCTCTTTTGACTTGGTCATTTCAAATAGCTCTCTGCAGCCATCATTGCCTTTTTCTTTTCTTTTGTCTTCTTTCTCTCAAGACCTTTCTTTCTTCTTCATTCCCCGTATTTGTTGACTACAGGATATGAGCAAATAATGGCATAGTGACCTGGTTGTCTACAATTCCAACATAGATATTCAGCCTTTTTGATCAACTCTTTTACTCTTGAGTTGTCACTTTTTGATACTCAACTTGTTGATGATCCGTTCTCTTGGTTGGCCTATCATCCCTTGATTTGGAGGAGCCGAGTGTCTTCTCGGAAGATTCACCCTTTCCTCTCTTGTAGTTCTTGTTAAAGAACTTGTTAAATCTTTTGACCATCGTGGCTATTTCTTCCGGGTCAATTGCCTCTTTGACCTCAGCTCTCTTCCCATCTTTGACAATTAGAGCAAAATGCTTTTGGGTACAAAATGCCTCTTCCTGGTCTTTTCTTCTCAGCTCAAACTCATAGGCTTTGAGGTCCGAGAATAGTTCATGGTTGGATGTCTTTGATAGGTCCATGGAATGTCTCGATGCCATGACCTTCATTTCCCATTCAAATGAAAGACTTTTTAGGATCTTCATACACATTTCTTCGTGTATATTCCTTTCCAAGTGTAGCCACTCATTTGTGATTTCTCAGAAACCGAGCGTCTAGTTGATCCAGATTCTCTCCCGAGATCATTTTGAAATTTTCAAACTTCGTATGTACCACCGATAATTTGTTTTCTTTGATTTGCTCGAGCCTTCACAAATCAATGTCAGCTTGTCCTGCATTTCTTTAGCCGTTTTGCATGATTTGACTTTGTTGAACATGGCTTTGTCCAAGGTTTTGTAGAGGATGTCCTTGGCTACATTATCCAGGTTGTATCTTTTTCTCGTCATCATTTGTCCACTCAGCTTCTTGGTTTTTCAACCATGACTGGTCTAGAGCAACATCTTCTTCTCCTTCACCGCAACTCTCGCATACCGTGTTCACCTTTAATATTTGTAGAGGCCCATCTTCTATTACTATCCACATCTCATCATGTAATGCCGATAGATGAGCCTCGCATACGAATTTTCCAATCATCAAATTCTTCAATAGTGAACATAGGGATGCGTGTCAAATTTGCTTCCATGATAATGACTTTTAATAAAAAGAATTTTGAAAGTTTAAGTACTAAAGCGAGACTTTGAAAAGTTTGGAGATCTATTTCAAGAACTGGTGCGGAGGGTTCAATGAACCAACCGCTCGATACCACTTGTAGGTCCCAAGGGGTGTAAGTGTAAGGTTTAGAAGGGGGGTTGAATAAACCTTACCAAATTTTCGATTTAGTCCTTTTAAAATCTACAGAGTTAATTCTACACACTGTGTCCTTGATGGACAATCGAATTAGTCACTCAAGAGAGTTAATCTTTCAAATGCACTTCGAGTTGAAGTTGATGATGGAGTAACTCAAATTGTTGGCTACAATTTAACTCACCGTGGTTTTATTTTCAAATGAAGACTTAACACCCTTAAGTTTGATTAAGCAATATTTTAGAGCTTGATTTAGTACTTATAAATTATCAAATGGATAGCAAATTTATCAAACAGATATAAGCAATTAAAAGTGCGAAATTTAAATGCTGAAATGTAAATGACACAAAGAAAGTTTTTATAGAGGTTCGAAGATGGGGTAATTCTTCTACTCCTCTCTTCTCCAACTCCCGGAGGAATCCACTAAGTAATGATCGCTTTACAAAGTGGTAAATACCCGTATACAAGTCTTGATCACAATAGCCGACTTGATCCTTTGGGACTCGATCCGAGACGCCTTGATCACTCACCGGCTTCTCGTTCGACTCGGCTTCTTCACAGGGCAGTCCGCTTTGCTACTACACTCATTTGCTCAAGCTCTTTGGATTTGATCACGAAGCCCTCCAAATGCTTAAGACTTAGTTCAACTTTGAACTTTTCTACAATCCTTCCCGAAAGTAGACCCCTTGTTTTCAAAGGTTTCCTCTTCAATCAAGTTGAAGCTCTCTTCCTTCACAGGTAAGTGTTGGATTGATGTACTTCGAATATAGGCTTGAGGATTGAGATTGTTTCAGCTTTTCTAATGTGCTTGTATATCTCACGTATGTGTCATTCATGCATATTTTTCTCAAACAAACTCCTCAAATTTTTATAGTGAACTTTCAAAAATTTGCCCGTTGAAGAGATAGGCTTATTTTTGAAAGTCACTTTGCGTCGTTGGCTTGCGCTTCTTGGAATTGCTTTTTTCCTCGTATGAATTGTTGTTTCACCTTTTCGTAGTTCGACACGGTGTAGTGCTTCCCATTGTTCATTCCAATTGCACGCTTCGGGACCGAGCACTCCGAGAAAGGTGGTATGGAGATATTACTTGTTTAAGTAAATCTCTTGATTTCGGCAACGGTTCTTTTACGCTTATCTCGACTTGATCGCTTTTCCTTGCTTTCCCCAGGTGACTTAGAGTCGCCTTCCAATCATTGGATGACTCTTCCTCACTTGACTGAGACTTGGCTTCTCTTGAGTTGACTTGACTGATGTTCCACTCACCGTATCTCTCACTTGCTTCTTCATCGAGTTCCTGTCTGCTTTTCTTGCTGTACTCACTGTCTCTCAAAGAGTTTTCCTTCAAGCCTTCATTGTCTTCTTGCATGTTAGGGCGTAGGCCGACTTAACTCGGCTTGGCCAGCTCTAATTGTTACAATACATTTTACAGCAAGAATTGGGGTGCCAACTTTCTATTCTAAGTTTTACATGGCATTCATCAAAATCTAAACAATAAAATTCCTAACAAGTGGAAAGTGCTAGATACACAGTCCGAATCCCAGCTGAAGAACTTGGAACTCTTGCGGATACAACTATGGTGCTGATTGGGTTTGATTTGATGTTATTGTTAGTCCAAGTGGCTACGATAATCTAGAGGAGAGTGAATAGATTATGCCGATTTTTCGCAAATCACCCTCTTTTTCAAATGAACAAGTAAATGACAAGAATGTAAATGCGGAAATTAAACAACACTCGATGATTTATAGTAGTTCAACCCACCTAGGGCCTAATCTACTACCACCCCAGTATATCCGAATTGGATTTCAAAAAGAAAAAAAGTTTTATTAACAATTACCACAATTGTTACAACACCACCTTTGAAGATTACCACAATCTTCTTAGTTCTTACAACACCTTCAAGGAGATTACCACAATCTTTCTTCAACACCTATGAAGAGTACCACACTCTTCAACACCTAAGATCGCCCAAGTGTGTTCTTACCACAAGAACACTAACAAAGATATCTTATTTTGGATGATAGAAAAATTCAAGATTACAACTCAATAAATGAAGTATACAAACTTTGAGAGCAAGTGTAATCAAGAATAAAAAGCCTAGACGTCAAGATTGTGCAAGTGCAAGAACTTAGGCTATTACTACAAGAATGTAAAAATGAAGGCTTTGGGAATTTTGCAAATTTCTTGTTGTATTGTATGCTTGTGTGTTGTATCTTGTGTCTTCAAATCATCCTCTATTTATAGGAGAGTCTTCACAAACATAGGCTCCTCCTTTTTCACTTTTGTCTACATAAAGAAGATCACAAGATGTAGAAAAAATGTACAAAATTAAAAAGCAAATCTTGCTGATATGGATGTCCAACGGTACAAATTTGCTGTCAAAAGATTACACAGTGCGACCGGTCGCTGTATAGAAACTTTTGAACGTTAGAAGAAAATAGTGAGATCCAGGTACCCGACGGAGGGGGGTGCGACCGGTCAAGGGGGGTCCGACCGGTCGCCCTAGGGGTCGACCGGTCGCCCTCCTCAATTTTTCAAGTCAGAGAGTTCTGTTCTTGTTTTTTATTCATCAGGTACTGGTCGACCGTTTGCTCGACCGGTCGACCTCCATATTGACATGTTGTCCCATTTTTGTCAAAAATAAACTTCAAGAAATTACTCCAAAAAATTTGTAAAAATATTTTAAAACAATTGGGAGTATTTGGACAACATTTATAAACATTGTTTTGGTATGAAAACTCATTTAAACAAAATCATCAAAATCTTGATAAAAACATTTATATAACAAACTCCCCCTTTTTGATGATTACAAACCAAAACAATTTTAGGAAGTCGATTTTAAAATAAAACATATTTTCTGGTCTAAAATATCAATCCATTACAAGCAACATTTATCATAAGAGAAACATACAAGGATAGGAGCAAAGATTTTTCAAAAATATTTTTGCACAAGCTCCCCCTATCAATATGCACATCAAGAACAAGTATAAAATCAACCAACTAAAAGCTAAAAGATTAGCTTTTACAAAATAAGCTTGAATTATTTGAGCTTAGAAGCTCCCCCTGTCACAAAGACATCATTAGTTAAGCATAAAAGTCCATAATACATCAAATGGACTAAGTATTATTCACAACTTTTGGCTTTTAAGAGCCCTAGCTTATATTTTTTCTTGCGAGCTTATTTTCGCTTCTTTGAGCATATGAGCGTTTTTCCTGTTTCTCCCCCTTTGGAATCATCGAAAAGAATATTAACACGATAAAAACATCATACAATCAAATCAAAGTGCGCAATTTAATCGATTTATCGAGCGTTTTGAAAATAGAAGCTTAAATTCCAAATAAAAGGGAAAGTTGCTCATTTGATTTGCAAAAGCTCATTTGATTGATAAAACATGATCTCTATAAACTTATAAGACTTTTCAAATCGAGAGAATCATGTAGGTGATGAATTTTTCATAGAAACAATTTGTCGAACACTTGGCGTGCGTCGAATAAAACAAAAGATATATAACGCCTTTGTATTTCATTTAAGCCAAAACTTTTTATCACCAAATGCAATATAACAACATTCATCCATCAATATTCATCATATACAACATACTAATACACAAATTTCATCAAAATAGCAAGATACAAGCACATTCTCAAGGGTTCAACCCAATTGAGATTAAAAAGAGAAATTCTTACCAATTAGTCGGAGAAGTTGGATGATATGGATGAAATAGAAGTTACATAAAGTCAAAAATATAAATTTTATAAGAAGAAAATCATTTTGAGTGAATTTTGTGTGAAAAATGCGAAGGGGGTTCGATTTTGGAAGAAAATATCCAAAATAACGAAATGAAGGACATAAAGGTTTTTAAAGCTGAAAGCCTTTGATGCTAAAGCTGATGAAGGTATATTTTGGGATACGCAGCTGAGAGTTTATCTTTTAGAGTCTTTGTACAAGAGGTCAACAGTCACAAAAGAGTTTATCCATGTGGTTTTTGATGAACCTAATGTAAATGGAGAAGACATTGATGAGTTACCTAACAATATGAATCAACAAACTATTCAGAAGAGTCCCTATGTTGAAGTAGATATCAAAAGACTCAACACTGATGAAGATGAGATAGCTGAATCTCAAAGACAACTGAAAGGCTTGCAGCTGAATGATGAAGATCAAAAGGAAGCTGTTTAAGACAACTTAACTGCAAGAAGACTTAATCCAACAGACTTACTCCAACCAAATGTTAGATGGCTAGGAGACCATCCACAAGAGTTAATCATTGGAGATGTCAGAGAAGGAGTGAGAACCAGATCTTGGACTCAACATGAAGCTATATTCACTTGCTTCATTTCACAATTGAGCCTAAAGATTTGTCAAAAGCATTGGATGGCACACATTAGATTCTAGCCATGCAAGAAGAACTGAATCAATTTGAAAGAAATAAGGTTTGGGAATTGGTTCAAAGGCCTACCCCCCAAAATTTTATTAGTACTAAGTGGGTATTCAGAAACAAAATGAATGAGGAAAGATTTGTAGTAAGAAACAAAGAAAGGTTGGTAGCTAAAGGGTATTGCCAATAAGAAGAAATAGATTTTGATAAAACCTTTGCACCTGTTGCAAGATTGAAAGCAATACGGATGTTTCTTGCTTATGCAACACACAAGAACTTCACATGTATCAAATGGATGTGATGAGTGCTTTTTGGAATAGACTTTTGGAATAAAAAGTCTATGTGGAACAACCTCTAAGTTTTGAGCAGAAAACTATTGGAGATAAAGCCCACAAGCTCAAGAAATCATTGCATGGTTTGAAGTAAGCACCAAGAGCATGGTATGATACATTATCTCAGTTTCTTATACACAATGGATTCACTAAAGGCAAAGTTGACAGAACACTCTTCAGAATTCAAGGTGGAGAGAGTATACTACTTGTTCACATATATGTAGATGATATCTTCTTTGGATCTACAAATAAAGAGCTGTGTGACAACTTCTCAAACCTTATGCAAGGGAAATTCGAGATGAGCATGATGGGAGAGCTGACTTTCTTGGTTTAGATAGAAACAAAATTCAATAACTACATCCACAACTGAAGTAAAGTACATTGCTGTAGGAAACTGTTGTGCTCAAGCGTTATGGATGAGGCAACAACTGAGGGACTATGGCATTGAAGAAAGAGAGATTGCAATTATGTGTGATAACACAAGTGCCATTGCAATCACTCCGAATCCAGTATTGTTTTCAAGAACCAAACACATTGATGGCATATATCATTTCATAAGAGATCATGTTGAAAATAAAGACATCACGTTGGAATATATTAACTTATAAGCAATTAATTGATAAATTCACATAGCAATTCTATGAATCAAGCTTTGAAGAACTTAAGAATGAGCCTGGATTGATTGATTTAAGTTAGGATGCTCAGAAGACTCATTCAGCAGAGTTAAAGTTGGGAGAATTGTATATCAGAAGAGTTTCACTCATTCAGCTACGTGAATCATCTAATGTGGCTAGTTAGCTGAATCGTGTTAGCTGGACAACCAAGTATAATTTAGTTGAATCATTGAAGAGAGAAGTAGAGTCAAGTCATAAATGAACAAAACTGAAACAATTCTGAGCTACGTGACAAAACGAGGTCATTTTCCTCGTGCGGGAACTTTTTTGGCTTGACATCCGCCACATTAAATGCTTTGTCGGTCAAAAGCTGCGATGGTTTATCCATGATTGGATATAAATGCTGCATTTAATACGAGGAAATTAATGTGGTTTGAAACTTTTGATCTCAATCGTTGATAATTTTTTAAACCTTCGAAATTCTAAAACCATCTGTTCAAGTTATTTATATACCCAAAAGTCAGTTTCTCTCTCTTCATTTTCATTCTCAAGCACTCAAGATTTTCAGAAAACTCTCTCTGCAAAAGACAAAACCCTATTTTTAATATTTCATTCTCAAGACTCGATATGGCACCTAAAGAAACTGCTCTCAACTTTACTAAACTTACTGAGAAGATCTATATAGGATCTTTGGTCGATTTCGAAGGCCTTGTCAAGCAGGATGTTAACAACGAGTTGGTTGAAAAGACCGCGAAGCACTTGCACAAATCTGGTCTCAAGAGATTTCTCATGCTGGAGATGACCCAAAACATTCCCCGAGGAAGTATTTATGTTTTATGTGAACACTTCAATTCACGGTGACGGTATCAATTCATTTGTGAATGGAAAGGACTTTAAGTTGGCCACGACTGACTTGACCGAGTATTTGCACCCTCCCACCAGTAGACTGAAAGAACTTTCTGGGAAGGAGGTTGATTTGGCGCAGGCATGGAAAGAAATATCTAAGCCTGAGTCTGCTGGCACACCTAACTACTCAGCTTTAAAGAAGCTGATCAAAGACAACTACCACAAGCTGATGGATGTGGTAGCCAATTGCAATGATGTGAAGTTTGGCTCCTTCAATTAACTGTCCCAGACTAAGATGATTGTTATGGATGTCATTATGGAGGAGTTGTAGGTGAACTAGAGTGAGTTCATCTTTGAGAAGTTGTGCCAAAATGTGCACAATGTGAAGGTTGTTGATGGGAAGTTCGTGAGTTCCCTTGGATATGGCCTGATCATAGGCTACTTGATGGAGAAGAAGGGTGTGTCCCTGCGCAAGGGAAAACCATTCCATGCAAACAAGAAAATGTTCAAAGCCAAACTTTCCAGCTCTTAGAAGCAGGCTCATGCGAAGAAGACTGCTACATCTGAGGGGGAGTCAGCAGAGCATTTCCCCGAGGACACAACTACTTCCATTCAAGCTCCCTTACCGAAACCTGCTGCAGTTCCCTCCGGAATGACTAAGAAACGGAGGACAAGCGCACCCCACAAGCGAGCTGTGAAGAAGCAGAAGATAGCAGAGTTAACCTTTGTGGCTGAGGAACTAGAAGAAGAGCCAGAAGTCTCCCTGGAGAAGAGGACCATAAGACGACTAGTAAAGGTTGCCGACAAAGATATTTAGCCAGTTGTATCTGCCACAGTTGAGACCGAGACTGCTGCAAACGCTGTACAGTAGAAATCAAAGGATGGCGATGGTGAGCAAAGTACTGCTGAAGAAACTCAAGTAGTTGCCCCCAAACAATTGTTGAGCGAGCATTCCCTAAAGAAGCTCAAAATAGTTTATATGTAGCTGAGAGGACCGAAGTTCAAGAAACTCAAGATAATTCAGCAATCCATCCTCAGACTGAATAGTTGCTGCTGAAGCAGGCGTGAAGGCTGATCTAGGTGGAAAGCCTATCCAAGAAGATGTTATTGATGAAGTTCGTCCAGAATGCTTAGCATACCCAGACATAGAGAAACGATTGCGTAAACGGAGGGCTTGGAAGCTGAGTGCCATCCAAATCCAATTTGAGAGGCCAATATGATCTCCTGGGATTTTTGGACAACACCACCGTTCACATGGCAGTTGATCCAGACTACTGCACATCCATTTTGTATGAAGAGAATGATGCTAAGAAGCTGAAGGCAGTAGAAAAGGGGAATTCAGCTGGTGACCCAGCAGACTAAAGCAACAATAATGTGGAATTTATAAATGCAACTGACCCAGTTGAGATGGGTCAGCTACAACATGCACTAAAAGAGTCCTGTGAGCTTCATGAGAAATACTTGCTCATGGGTCCTAGAGAATCATCTAATCCAATTTCTCACCCCAGTTATTCTGATACGGTGAGGACCATCGATGCAACAACCTCACCAGCTCACTCGGAGGGACCAACTAGGGAGGCTGGCGATGAAGTTATGAAAATGATGTGGAAGGCAACCTAACTAAGCCATTCCTTGAAGAAAGTGTTGAGACAACTGCCCGAATGGTTGAACACTCAAAGGAAACAACCAAGTCTCTAGTGTCAGCTGACCCCAATGCCCATGATTTAGCTGGTTAGCCAGGTGAGGGAAATCGAACACACTACAACCAAAGTTGGAGGAGATCAGAGGAGACCTTGAAAAATTGAAGTTAGGAGGTGATAGGGAGACTTAAGAAGAACAACAAAGTGGGACTAACGATGCTTTGACAGTTGAGACTGTCTCAACTGAGGTTCCTACTGCACTAAAGGCCAATGAAGCTGCTCAAATAGCCAAGGCACATGACAGAACGAAGATGACCATATCAGTTCAGACTGCTGATCTTGAAAGTGCAATCAAAAAGTTTGAGACCTCGACGGATGTAACTGTAGAAGACCCTAATGAAGCTAAGCCTAAATAAGAAATGTCGAAGACCTTGCTATGGTTGGGACTGCTTTAAGGATAACTAAAGGGCCCCAGGAGGTTGAGACTTCCAGGGGAGTGGTGCAAGAAAAGGGAAAAATGTGTGAGATAAATATTTTTATCAAGATTTTGATGATTTTGTTTTAATGGGTTTTTATACCAAAACAATGCTTATAAATGTTGTCCAAATACTCCCAATCGATTTAAATATTTTTACTAATATTTTGGAGTATTTCTTGAAGTTTATTTTTGACAAAAATTGGACAACACTTCAAATTGGAGGTCTACCGGTCGAGCTAATGGTCGACCCATATCTGAAAGCACGAAAAATGAAACAGAAAGCAATTCTGTGAAAAAAAGAGGGAGGGCGACCGGTCCAGGGTAGGGCCGACCGGTCGGACCCTAGGGCGACCGGTTGGACCCCCCTGGGACTGGTCGGACCCCTTGCAACCTGTGTCTAGATCGCATTAATTTCATTTAACGTTCGAAAATTTATACATGGCGACCGGTCGCGCTGTGTAATCTTTTGACAGCAAAATTTGTACCGTTGGACATTCTTATCAGCAAGATTTGCTTTTCATTTTTGTACAATATTTCTACATCTTGTGATCTTCTTTTTGTAGACAAAAGTGAAGAAGGAGGAGCCTATGTTTGTGAAGACTCTCCTATAAATAGAGGATGATTTGAAGACACAAGGGAAGAACTATACAAGCAAACACACAACAAGAAATCTGCAAATTTCTAAGCTTTCATATTCAACACTCTTGTTGTATTTATAGCCTAAGTATTTCACTTTCATATCTTGAGGTCTAGGCTTGATTCTTGATTACACTTGCACTCAAATTTGTATTATTCATTATCGAGTTGTAATCTTGAGTTTTTGGGTTCATCATTCAACACAAGATATCCTTGTGAGTATTCTTGAGGTAAAGAACACACTTGGATGATCTAGGTGTTAGGTGCAAGAAGATTGTGGTAATCTTCTTATTGAAGAGTTTGGTGCTCTTTGATGTGTTGAAGAATTTGGTATTCTTCAAGGTTGAAGATTGTGGTAATCTTCACAAGGTGCCGTAGAAGATTGTGGTAATCTTCAAGGGAGATTGAGGTAATCTCCAAAGAGGTGTTGTAAGGTGATGTTGTATTAATTGTGGTAATTAATAAAAAAAAATTCTTTTTGAAATCCATCCCGGAGATACTGGGGTGGTAGAGGACTAGGCCCTAGGTGGGTTGAACCTCTATAATCCGAGACGTGTTGTTTAATTTCTACACCTTTATTCTTGTCTTTGATTGATCATTCGAAAAAGAAGGCTAATTGCAAAAAATCGGCATAATCTATTCACCCCCTCTAGATTATCGTAGCCACTTGGACTAACAAGTGGTATCAAAGCCAAACTCTTCGGCTAGCTCGTTCCGAGTAAAGAGGAAAGATCCATTGCTACGAACGAGAGTTATCTACCAACCGGCGCATCATTTAATAGACCGCCTCTTTTCGACTCCAACAATTATTCTTTTTGGAAAGATAGAATAGAATTCTTCTTACAAGGTTGCGGGTTTGATATTTGGGACGTGGTAATAAACGGAGTATCCATCCCAATGAATAAAAAGGAAGACGACACCCAAATTGCCAAAGCCCTCAAGGAGTATGATGATGAAGACAAGAAAATATTCTCATTAAACGGTAAATCTCTTAATATTCTTCATTGTTCTCTTGCCACTACGGCATATAATCATATTAGAGGTATACGATCCGCTGATGAAGTTTGAGAAAAATTAGAAACTATCTATGAAGGCACCAAGAAAGTTAAACAAGCTATAAAAACAATGCTTGTTAAAGATTTTGAAAATTTCACAATGCTCGAGGGTGAAAGGATTTTAAAAATGGTTGAAAGGCTCGATAACATTGTAAATTATTTGTGGGCACTCAGAAAAGTCATTTCGGAAGATGACAAAGTTACCAAAGTTTTAAATGCTCTTCCCGGCTCTTGGTCCAAAAAGGTGACGGCTATCATGGAAGCTCAAAATTTAGAAACTCTAAATTTTGATGAGCTAATTGGAAATCTTATCATCTATGAAGCATATGCAAATGAAAGGAGTAATTCAAAAGAATCCACCTCTCAACCGGATTTTATAACAACATTGGATGAACTTCTTACAACTTCCGATGATGAAGAAGCCGAACAATGTCTAATGGAAATCGAAGAAGAAAATGAGGTACGCTATAATCCCTCTACCTCTTTTAGTAATGAATTGCATGATGATAATTCAAAAGCATCCACCTCTGGTTCGACCTTAAACCTTCCTACAATCCTCCTTGGATAGTATACCCCTTTTGATTCTTCAAAAGTTTCCTCTTCAACAGGTTTGAAGTTGTCTTTCCTTCACAGCTTGTGTTGGATTGATTTCCTTCGAGTTTCAGGCTTGAGGATTTGCTTGAATATACTTGAGAATATTTGCAGGTTATTAGCTTGAATATTGCTTGCTTGTTCGTGGTTCAGGTTATCTTTTCTCAATGAGTTTCCTCAGCCTTTTATAGTGAACTTTCAAATATCTGCACGTTGAAGAGATAGGCTGATTTCAAAAGTCACTTGTGTTCATTGGCTTGTCTTGTTGCAGTCCTTGATGTTGACATTTTCTCATATTTAATGTCTTGCAGCGTTGTAGCGTTTCTGACACTTGCTGCAGTGCTTCTCATTGGTTTGTTCCTTTTGCACACAAATGGAAGTAACACTTTATCTATGACAACTTTAATATGTTACCATTCTGAGTAGCATTCTTGACCTTTATCAACGGATCTCATTCAGTTGTCTTGACTTGACTACAGTCTTTTATACCCAGGTGACTTGAGTCAACTTTCAATCCTTGGATGACTCGTCTGTCACTTTCAACTTGAGACTTGGCTTCTTGAGTTGACTTGACTGACTCTTCACACAGCTGCTTCATAGCTGATACACCTTCAGTCGAATTCTTGATCTTCTATCTTGGCCATACTCAGTTGTTCCACAGCGGAGTCTTCAATTCAGTCTTTAGTTGACTTCTTGTATTTCCAGGTGTAGCTAACTTGACTCAGCTTTTCCAGCCCTATCTATTACAATGTAAAATACAAAGAAAATGGGGTGCCAACTTTCTAGTTTAAGTTTTACATGGCATTCATCAAAATCTATGAAATAAATTTCCCAACAATTTCCCCCTTTTTGATGATGCCAAAACTTAAAAACATTAAACAAAATAAAAACAACAATGATACATACAAACAATGCAGTAACAAAGAATGTATGCGTAGAATAGATCGTTTTATTGATCATATCATTTTTGTCCTTTACACAACTGTTTACATTTGGTATCAGAGCATTCTATATCAAAGCAAAAATAAAGACATCTATGCTAGGATACTAGAATAAATACAAAGTGAAAAATTACAGAACACTTCACTAAATATACAGATGACTTACGAAAGTGTATTTACACAAGTAAAATACATGAAGGGTTCGCAGCAACACTTCATCGCCTTCGCTGCCTCCTTCTTTATTCTTCAGCTCTGTCGAAGTCATCAGCTATCTTTCTTATTCTTTCTTCTTCCTCAGCTCTCTTCTTCTTCTCATAGGCTCTCTTCGCAGCACCATCCTTTCGCTTCCTTTCGAGCCATAACTCAGTTTGTCTTTCATTTTCCTCTTCTTGTCTTTTTCACGGCCTCAACATTTTTCCTTGCCACTTCCAGATTTGCCACTTAATCATACCCAACCCAGTAGATCCTCCCCTTATTTCCGGGATCTACATACTCAATATTTCTGGGTTATGGTCAAGGTCGAATACTTCTTCCACCACCACTGCTTCCTCCTCCTCTGGGTGTATATTGTACAAGAGTCTTCTGCTTACCAGCTGAATGGCTGCTGGTAGTCTACTGTTTTTCTGCTTCTTCGCACAATGCAAGACCTTTATCCCAACACAAATCCTAGGCTTGGGCTAGTGACATTCCCTGAAAATAGCCTTCGAATTCGAGCGTTTTGAATTCTTCAACTGATCTTGGCTCGGATCCATTATCAGGTGCAACATCTTGTTCTTTCCCTGCCGGAATGCTACCATATTGTTCCATCACTTCTTCGATGTGGGCATCCATCTTCTTGTCAAACTCTACCATCCCTGCTTCGATAATTCACCTTTTCTCTGACATTGGCACAACAGAGTGCTTGATCGGCAGAGTCACTGAAGTTTGCTGATAAAAGAAGTCGTAACATGACCTTGCTGAGGGGTTTCAGCTATCATTAACTTCAAATCCTTCGAACATTTCCCCTCAACTGTTTTTCCCTTCTTCTCAGCTTCAGATTCCTTCAACTTCTCTTCTTTCAATTTCCTTATGGAGTCCTCTTCCCCCTTTTTGGCATTATCAAAGGAAAGAGGGACCCCAGGGAACATGCCTGCGAGCATAAAGTCGAGTCTGCTGAGAGCAAAATTCTGTTTGGAGATTGTTGGTGCATAAGCTGTTCGAAATTCTGAGCGAGTAGCCTTGGACTCGGCTACCACCAACTTCATTTCAGCCCTGAGAGGCTGAATTTATCATTCATTGAGTTCTCTAGACGCATAATTTCTTTTTTCTAGAATTCTTGCAACAACTCCATTTCTGTTTTGTGACATGCATGCAACTTCGATATACGCGTGCATCCTTTGTTTGATATCAACATTGCCATCCATCTAGACAAGCATTCTGCCATATAGTGCTTTGAAATAATGAACTTGCTCGAGTCGCATGGCAGATTGCTGTTGAGACCATTCTCGGTTCCGTACCACTATCCCTCTCAAGTCAGCGGTGAGGGTAGCATCCATGTTGTCCAGTCTCATATCGAGTGAAGCGTGATGTCTTTCTATCTTCTCAATCTCTTCACAGATTTTAATGAAGATCTTGGGAATTTCAGCTGTCTCACTAGACTCAGCTGCGGACCACTCTTCATCAAAGTTGAACTCGGCTGGAACAATGATGTCACTAGACTCACAGTGAATCTTTGTTGTTGAGTTGCGGTCTCTTCTTCTAACTTTAGTAGGATCGACGTGAAAGGAAACATCTCTTGAAATGAATCATCTCGCACAAGTGGAATACTGTGCAAAGTCATTACTGCTGCAGCTGTTGGAGCCTGCGCAGATGACTTGGGTTCAGCTGGTGCTTTTGGATCACTTTGCCCAGCTGACTGAGCCTCAGCTGTCTTAACAGCTTCCTCGGTCTCAGTGGATTTTTCTAAATGAATTACGGGTTCGTCTGCTGCATCATCAACGTCATCGGATGATGGTGAGACTTGGGGGCTTGGCTCATCATCGAAATTAAATTTTTGACGAGCAACTTTATCACTTAGCTGACTCGTAGTTTTGAGAACATCCTCAGTTGGGTCGTTTGAATCTGCAACAGGAGTGGACTCAGCTTCATCTTCAGACCCCAAGAATGATATATCGAGGTTCTCTTGGGAGTCATGAAGTGCGTTTATCTCCTTCTCAATTTCAGCGCTTTGAACAGGAGGAATGTTCTGAGTTTCTTGAGCTTTACCCAGGGAAGCCTCAACCTCCCTTGGGCCTTCAATACCTCCAGCAGACTCAACTGTTGCGAGGCCTTCAACGTTCCCTTCGACAGTCATAGTTGTCTTAGGGTCTTGGACCATGGCATCCATAGGAGTCTCAACCCCTAGTATTGCATTTTCATCGCCCCGAGTGTTAACTCCCAGGGCATCTCCATCCTTTGCCTCGACTATAAGGACAGTGTCATTCGCCTTCAGAGCAGCTGACATTTCAGCTGGGACAGACTCAACTATCTGAGCTTCATCAATGTCACTCTGCTGAGGTCCTTTTTCAGTTTCCACTTTGCCTCTCCCAAAGGATCAGTCTGCAGGAGAGATTGAGATGACTCTCCTGGTCCTTCAAATAATTTCTGCTCATGCATTAGCCTGGATTCCCTCAGAGCCTACTGCATATCTAACTTCTCTGCTGTAGCAGTGGGATCCATATCCTCGCCACTGTCTGTGTACTCAACTACATTTTCATGAGTATACTCGTGAGTACCAGTGAACGTGCACAATATTAACTCCGAGAAATCGTAGCAATTCCTCTTCCTCTTCGATATACTCAGGGCGAGCAAACTGCGCCCTTGAGTGATCTAGCTTCCATGCCCTACACTCTCGTAGGCGCCTCTGGAGGTCTGGATATGGTGGAGAGTACATGATTATATCATCATTGTCATCGTCATATTCTTGTCCTTCTTTTTCAGGAATTGAAGGCAAGAGACTCTGATGCTCCTCACCAAAGAACATCAAGATGTTTGGAGAGACAACCTTTTCAACGGGATGTTCAGTTGTCTCTGCTGCTTTGCTTCCCTCAGCTGTCTGACACCTAGCTGAGTCTTCATCGGGACTCTGCTAATTACCTTCAGCAGTCTTGGTAGATTTATCAATCACTTCAGGAGACTGCACTTCCTGAGTTTCAGCAGTCTCGGATGCTTTCTCCAGCTGAATGGCAGATTCAGCTGCCTTCTCCAATTCAAAGTTTCTTACCAGTCTTCTTCTCTTGGGTAGCAGGGGAACCTCTTCTTCTATGTTTTCTGGTTCCTGGAAGGAGAATGCTTTTGCAGCTGCCTTCCTTGGCTTGGTAGTGCGCTTCTTCTTTTTTTATGGCAGGAGAAGGAGTATTGGTTGAAGCTGCCAAACTTCATGTCTACACGCTTGGAGACGATGTCCATCAACTTATGATAGTCGTCCTTCAGCAATTTCTTATCAGTTGTGTAGACCACCTTAGCAGTATACTCCAGTTTGGCTACCTCTTTCCACGCAGCAGCCAAATCAACATCAGCTTCATTAATCTCTTTCATGCCTTCCGATGGCAACAAGTAGTGCTTCGCAAGGTCCTTAGCATTTATCATTATGTCCTTGCGGTGGACAGAAGACTTGATCCCTTCGTCTTGCGCCTCTGCATTTACGTAGAACATCGTTACCTCCTCGAGATAGGTATGCGAGTACTCCATGGTCAGAAAAGCCTTAAGACCTGACTTTTCTAGCATTTCAACAATCTTCTTAACTAGGGTTTCATTAGAACCCTGCTTCACCATACCTTCACCATTTCCAGAGATTTTACCGATTAAAACTGACGAACTTGCTTGAGGACACTTAGGGTTTTCGAGAGAGAAATATAGCTTGCTTGCTTTTTGCTTGAAGATGAACAATTTCCATATGTGAGAGAGAAGGCTGGAGAATGTATATATAAGGGTTATGAAAGGACATGTATTCGGATTTTGAAATTTTGATCGAGATCAGTCGTTCAGATTTAAGACGTCAAACCGTATTTAATTCCTCTCATTTAATGCAGCAGCATTTATATCCAATCATTTGCTTATTGTGCAGCTTTATACTATACTCGTCATTATTACGCTAAAGTCATCCTTAATAATATTCCCGCTCATTAAAAACGACTGCATTTTTATCACTTAGCTCATAAATGACTCAGCTTATATCAAATATGACTTAACTCTGCTTCTCTCTTTTCATTAAGTGACTCAGTTGTCAGCTAACTCGATACAACTGACTTTCCGATCTGGTGATTCACTCCTACCGATGAGTGAAATTTGTACTTTTCTCAATTTTTCATCTTCTGTCTCTTCTGATTGAGTCTTATGAGTGTCAACTCAGCTCAATTAACCCTAGCTCATTCTTAAGCTCTTCAAATCTTGACTGAGATAGGGGCTTGGTGAATATGTCAGCTAATTGCTTATCAGTTGAGATATATTCCAAAGTGATGTCTTTTTTTTCAACATGATCTCTTATAAAATGATATCTCACATCAATGTGATTTGTTCTTGAATGCAACACATGATTCTGAGTGATTGCAATAGCACTAGTGTTATCACACATAATTGGAATATCTTTTTCTTCAATCTCATAATCTCTCAATTGTTGTCTCATCCATAAGACTTGGGCACAACAGCTGCCCGCAGCTATGTATTCTGCTTCAGCTGTGGATGTGGCTACTGAGTTTTGCTTCTTGCTAAACCAGGAAACCAATTTTTTTCCAAGCATTGGACATGTACCAGAGGTACTTTTTCTGTCAACCTTACATCCGGCATAGTCAGAGTCTGAATAACCAATAAGCTTGAATCCACCTTCCTTTGGATACCATAAGCCAACTTCCTAGCATCCCTTAAAATATCTTAGGATTCTCTTAGCTACAGTCATGTGGCTTTCCTTTGGTGCAGATTGAAATCTTGCACATACACCTACTGCTGAGGTGATGTCTGCCCTGCTGGCTGTTATGTTGAGCAATGATCCAATAAGAGCTCTATATCTGGTTTGATCTACAGCCTTGCCATCTGCATCCATGTTCATCTTGACTGATGTGTTCATTGGTATTTTCACGTAAAGACTTCTCTTCCATACCAAATTTCTTCATTAAATCTCTGGTGTGCTTTGTTTGACTTATGAAGGTTACATCCTTCAATTGCTTGAATTGAAGTCCTGGGAAGAAAGTCAGCTCTCCCATCATGCTCATTTCAAATTTGCCTTGAATAAGGTTTGAGAACTTATCACAAAGCTCTTTATTTGTGGATCCAAAGATGATGTTATCCACATATATTTAAACAAGCAAAGATACTTCGCTCCATCTTGAATTCTGAAGAGTGTTCTGTCAACTTTGTCTTTGGTGAATCCATTGTCAGTTAAAAATTGAGACAATGTATCATACCATGCTCTTGGTGCTTGTTTCAATCCATATAATGCTTTCTTGAGCTTGTACACCTTATCTCAAATAGTCTTCTGCTCGAAACCTGGAGGTTGTTCAAAATAGACTTCTTTCTCTAGCAGTCCATTTAGAAATGCACTTTTCACATCCATTTGATATACATTGAACTTCTTGTGTGCAACATAGGCAAGAAACATCCTCATTGCTACTAATCTTGCAACAGGAGCAAATGTTTCATCAAAATCTAATCCCTCTTCTTGTCAATGCCCTTTGGCTACTAATCTTGCTTTGTTTCTTACCACAGATCCTTCCTCATTCATCTTGTTTCTGAAAACCTATTTTGTGCCAATAATATTTTGATGGGTTGGCCTCTTTACCAACTCCCATACTTTGTTCCTTTCAAATTGGTTCAACTCTTCTTGCATGTCTTGAATCCAATGTGTGTCATCCAATGCTTGAGACACGTCTTTTGGCTCTATTTGGGAAATAAAAAAGTGAACATTGCTTCATGTTGGGCTCTGGATCTGGTTGTTACACCATCTCTAACATCTCCAATAACTAACTCTGGGGGATGGTCTCTCAGCCATCTCACATCAGGTTGGAGCAAGTTAGCTGGATTCAGCCGTCTCGGAGCTATGTTGTCTTGAACAACTCTTTCATCTTTATTCAGCTGTAGACTTTCCAGCTTTCTTTGAGATTCAGCTATCTCATCTTCATCTTGGTTGATTGCTCTTACTTCAGTTTCAACAAAGGGACTCTTCTGCATAGTTGGCTGATTCAGCTTATCAGCTAACTCGTCAATGCCTTCTCCATTAACATTAGATTCATCAAAACATGAATAGACTCTTCTGTGACCATAGTCCTCTTGTTTAGCAATCTATAGGCTTTACTCTCTGCTGAGTATCCCAAAAAGATACCTCATCAGCTTTAACATAAAAAGCCCTCAAATTATCTTTGCCACTGTTATGGTTGAGACATTTACATCCAAATATCCTGAAGTATCCAATATATGGCTTTCTCCCTGTCCATATCTCATATGGAGTCTTGGTCAATTGCCTATTTATCATGCATCTATTTTGAGTATAGCATGCAGTGTTGATGGCTTCAGCCCAAAATCTCTTAGGCAATCTAACTTCAGCTAACATGGTCCTTGCAGCTTCCTTGAGAGTTATGTTCCTTCTTTCAGCTACTCCATTCTGCCGTGGAGTTCTTGTTGCTGATAACTCATGAGCAATACTATTTTCAACACAATATTGAGTTATTATCCCATTGACAAACTCAGTTCCTCTATCAGATCTTATCTTTATAATGGTTTGGCTCTTTTCATTTTGAACTCTTTTCATCAGCTGAGGTAACTTCTGCAAAGTTTCCTTCTTTTTGCACATGAAGATTGTCCATGTATATCTTGAATAATCATCCACCACCACCAGGGTGTATTTCTTTCCACTTATGCTGACTGGTTCAACTGGACCAAATAAATCCATATGCAACAGATGCAATATCCTTGTTGAAGAATGACTAGGCTTATCCTTGAATGAGGATTTGATTTGCTTTCCCATCTGACATGCATCACACACTCTCCTTTTTGTACACTGAGTCTGGCAATCCTTCCACAAGATGACTCCTTGCAAGCTTGTTGATTGTTTTGAATTCAGATGACTCAGCTTCTTGTGCCACAACCAACTTGAATCAGCTGTAGGCTTTGCTATCAGACATGTGTTTGGTGTGGCAATGGACCAGTCTACCACATACATATTCTTATGTCTTGATCCTTGCAGCACTATTTCATTTGATTCAAAGATCTTTGATCCGCACACTCCCATATTGAATCCAACATTGTAGCCCTTGTCACAGAGTTGGCTGATGCTTAACAAGTTGAAGTTGAGGCCTTCAACATAAGCAACATCTGTGATTTAAAATCCATTCTTCTTTATAGATCATGTGCCTTTGATTTCCCCTGGAGCTTCATTTTCTCCAAATATGACTTCTGCACCTCTAATCTCCTTGAATCTTGACAGATTTTTCTCGTTTCCTGTCATGTGTGTGGAACAGCCACTGTCCATGTCATAACCCGAAACATGACATTTTAATTATCATGGTTAATCATTCATAGACATAATTACATGCATTTTGATATTTCATAATCACATTAGAAAGAATATTAGAAATCATATGTTTTAACATGATTACAGATGTCAATATATTTAATGTACAATTGATATATATATATATATATATAATGGTTAGACACGTTTTCAAATCTATATATATATATGATTAAGTACAATTAATATATATATATATATATATAGACATTACATACGTATACCTAAGTACATAGAAACATTATATATTTATCTTTGATTTTCACATATGTAAAGACCTAACTAACACATACATCAATATATATATAATATAGATACATACCTATATGTACATTTGTGTTGTGTATTTGCTAATCACATGTGTACAGCCTCAAACAATTATATGAGATGGTTTCTACATCTGTACATGACATTTAATCAAAGTTCTTACACGTAATAGTCTATTATGAAATAAAATATATAGGCCACCTTTATTCCTTAGTAGATAAGCAATGTACTAGTCTACCTAATATGTTAATTAGATGAGAAACAAAATAGACACATACAATATAAAGCACCTTGGATACCGAACTGAAGGATATTGCATCTAAATGATCAGGTAATTGTTTTCTATAATTGTTTGTATAGAGTTAACTCATTTACAATTTTATCTTTATTATTAAATTTGAACTTAGAAGACCTTGCCTATTTGGTGTTAATAAAGATTATTAATATTAGGCTGGGAATTGTTGTTTAATTTCATAAGCCTAATATATTGGAACATTCCTTCTCAAGTCATTAGATGGACAATTAACTGACTAACGGACTTTAATTTGTGTGTAGTAAAACTCTTTTTGTAGTTTTCAAATAATGATTAGGAGAAAGAAATCCATTAGATGTAATAGTTAATTTATAAGAAATAGAGATGGTGGTGCTGAAAGGAATAGGTTAATCTTAGCTATGCTACTAAATTGAAGGTGGGATAGCACTAATTAAGATTTTATCAATATTCATATGATTCTTATATTTTTCTTGTAATTACAGACTTTGGAATTAGGATAATCATAATATAAGATAAATGGAACTACATGAACTGATTATAATTAGAAACATGTCATATATATATATATATATATATATATTGGAATTTTAGCAAGAAAATGGGCTTTAATGATTAATGGCTTAATTAATTGAGTTAAGAACCAAAACAAATTGAATTCCAATGCAAGGACGAAACGTTTTAATTCGCATACCCAGGATATTGTAAGTGATAAGTAAAGGATTTGAGTTTGGCTATATAGGATTGATTACGATAATCAAATTGTATTGATAATGAATTGTTTTTTTTAATTACATATTAGTGATACAGTAAGATAAAGACAATATATATATATATATATATATATATATATATTTCTAGGTTACTGCTATAGGGGATAATAGAAATGAACAGATAGATAGTTATTTTATTAAGCTAAGAATCGTACTAATTATGATTCTCTTACATATACAGGTTATAAATGTGTGACACATGACATCATTATTTAGGGTTTAGTATATGATTTTGAACTTGGTTACGCATTTTGATATGCTAATAGGACAAGATCTCGATAAAGGATCAAATCGGGCCAGCTAGGAAAAGTCATCGAGATAAAAACACCACCGGTGAGTATAATTTTTTGGGTTGTTATTTGACTTGTCTGATTATATAATTGATATATTCGAATGAACTGTTTACTTGTTTGGCTATGGTGATTAGAAGCTTATCGTGCTCCAACGTGAATTGTATGATTCTCTGTGGTGATATTGTGATGAAATCGAGATATATGATCTCTATTTTATGAGATTGATATGAAATTGAGATATGTGATCTCCACTGATGTTATAGATATGAAAATGAGACATGTGATCTCTATTGATGTTATTGATACGGAAATGAAATATGTGATTACAGGAAGTGCATTCATTAGAGATTAATGGATTCTATTATGGCCACTAATGACCTTGAATCACAGAATTACAGTCATCCAGAATTTCTGGATTACAGAGTATTGTACGGCCACCCCGAGTTCACTGAAATCTACGTGAAATGAAGAATTAACGAGTGCCATGACCATCTTCGTGATCACGATTTATTCTTGGTATTGGCTGGCCCATAACAGTAAAAGAAAATGATCAAGCACATGCATTTATATATTTATAAATGATATGATCAATTGATTGCGACAATGTGCTTGTGTGATGTTAAATAGCTTGTTATTAGATTATACCAAATGCAATGTTGTCAATTTTTAGTTGCTATAGACAAAAGTTGATTCGCGAGGTGTGGCAGAAGTTAAAGTATGGATCAAAGGTCGGTCGGCTGGATTCCCATTCTTCTCCCTCAGCACATCATTTCGATCTGTATATGTGTAAAAAAAAAGAAGGGGCACAATCGTTAAGTTCCTGTAATATATAGATAAATGCACATGTGTGAATAAGTGATGTTAAATCTTGTTAAGTAAATGCTTCCGCTTGCGAAGAAAGGTTATAGATCATGATTAACTGTGTTAATATCATGTGCAATGCATCCGTGCTGCTTATGAACTACCATTTTATGTCATAAAAATACGTGTTACAAGGGTATGGGTGTTATAGTTTAGTTTGGTATCAGAGCCCGGGTAGGGGTTCTCTAGATCATGGCATGACATGTGCATTATCATTAAATGTCATATGAAAGTTACAATTTATCTCATATTATAGGCAAAGGGTTGTGAGTCAAGAAGCACATGTACATAATGATGAGCAAAGTGTTCACGGAGGGGAAGGAGCAGCCGAGCCAGAGTCACACTCATCTCATTCACATCTGCATCATGTGCATGGAATACCTGCTCATTTTGGGTATCCACCTTATCCATTGGTAAATCCCCCTGAACCTGGGAACGAAAGTATGATAAACTTAGAAAAATGAGAGCTGTGGATTTTGTGGGTACTACTGATCCAACAGAATCAGAAACATAGCTGAAGAGAACCGAAAGGGTTCTGAATTTGATGAAATGTACTCCTGAAGAAAAGTTTGATTACTCCTTCAGGGAAATACGTATGATTGGTGGGAGACTATACCTCATAGTACTGTTCAATCACCTCTATTGACATGGGATGATTTTCTAAGAGAATTTCATGATACATAATTGCCAGAGGTTTATAGAGATAACAAAGAAAAGGAGTTTCTTTAACTTAAACAGGGAAATCGATCAGTTGTCGAGTATGAAATGTTGTTTAATCAGCTTTCTCATTATGCCCCACATATGATAGCCATAGAAAAGAAGAAATGTACTAGATTTAAATCTGGACTCCGGTTTGCTATTCGAAATCGTATTACACCCACAAATATGGAGTCTTATAGTAAGTTGAAAGATGCAGTAATACGTGCAGAGAAATTGGAAGCTGAATCAAAACAAGACTTTCAATATAATAAGAAGAGACAGGGTGACGAAACTAGAGGATTTAGAAATAGAAAGGAATTTACTGCGCCTGCACATAGGAGCTTCCCGAGTAGTTCAAAAGGTGGTACTTTTAGGGGTGCAACATCAGCCAGTAAGAGTGTTGGTTCTACACCATTAGTTTCCACATGTGCACACTGTGGTAAGAATCATTATGGAGAGTGTATGTTGCTTACAGGAAAATGTTTTCGATGTGGTGAACCTGGACATATAGCAAGGAATTGCACAAAACCACGTGAAGAACCCACAGTTGAGCAAACTAGGTATAGTAGTTTCAATCCTAATAGAGGTAGAGGTCGAGGAAGATTTGGTACAGGAAGGGGCACTAGAGCAGAAGAAAGTCAAGCGAGCAGGCAACAAGGTCCAGCTCGAATTTTTGACATAACACATGAAGAAGCTAAAGTTGCACCAGCCGTAGTTACTGGTAATGTCTCAATCTCTGATACAAATGCTTATATTTTATTTGATCCAGGAGCAACACATTCATTTGTTTCACAATCATTTGCATCACATTTGGGTAATAAATCGGAAACATTAGACTATGATCTACGGGTTCGAACCCTAGTAGGGAGTGTGGTGATTGTAAATACTGTATATCGTGATTGCAAAATTTTGATGTGTGAATCAAAATTGAGTGCTAGTTTACTTGTTATGCCCTTAAGAGATTTTGATGTGATCCTGGATATGGATTGGTTAACCGAACACCATGCTAAACTAGATTGTTTTACTAAAGAAATCATGTTGGAGCTTCTTGATCAGACACAGATTGTATTTAAAGGGGTACGAGAAATTTTGCCTACATGCATAATATCTGCATCTACAGCTTTCAAAATGATTAAGAAAGGTTGTGAATGTTACCTAGCCCACGTAATGGATACACGATTATGTAGTTTGAAACTTGAAGACACTCCAGTGGTTAGAGAGTATCATGATGTGTTCCCAGATGATTTTCCCGGGTTACCTCCAGATAGAGATATACAGTTCACCATTGAACTACAACCAGGTACGACACCAATTTCTATCCCTCCTTATAGAATGGCACCTGCTGAATTACAGGAACTAAAGATACAATTGCAAGATTTATTGGATAAAGGATATATTAGGCCGAGTGTTTCGCCATGGGGTACACCTGTGTTGTTTGTTAAAAAGAAAGACGGTACACTGCGATTGTGTATAGATTATCGGCAGTTAAATTGAGTGACAGTGAAGAATAAATATCCATTGCCTAGAATAGATGTTTGTTTGATCAGTTGCAAGGTGCTAGAGTTTTCTCAAAGATTGATTTGAGATCGGGATATCACCAGTTGAAGATTGCAGAGACTGATATTTCAAAAACAGCGTTCCGGACTAGATATGGCCATTATAAGTTTTTGGTAATGCCTTTTGGACTGACTAATGCACCCGCTGTATTCATGGCATTGATGAATAATGTGTTTAGACCCTACCTAGATAAATTTGTAATTGTCTTTATTGATGATATCCTGGTATATTCTAAATCTGCTGAGGAACACGAACAACATTTGAGAATTGTGTTGCAAACCTTAAAAAGCCATTATTGGTGGCCCAGAATGAAGAAAGATATAGCCGAGTATGTTTCAAAATGCTTAAATTGCCAGCATATTAAATCCAAACATCAAGCACCAGTAGGTAAATTGCATCCATTACCTATTCCAGTTTGGAAGTGGGAGTGTATTACTATGGATTTCCTTTATGGTTTGCCTATGACACCGAGGAAAAATGATGTTGTTTGGGTTATTGTTGATCGACTAACGAAGTCAGCTCACTTTTTACCATTTAGATGGGGTTCTACTCTCAAACATTTGGCAAAAAGATATGTGAATGAGATTGTTAAACTACATGGGTACCCTTGTCTATTGTGTCAGATCGTGATCCTCGTTATACTTCTAGATTTTGGGGTAGCTTACAACAGGAATTAGGTACTAAGTTACATTTTAGTACTGCATTCCATCTACAGACAGATGGACAATCAGAAAGGACTATTCAAACTCTAGAGGATATGCTTCGTGCTTGTATTTTTGAATTTAAAGGTTCTTGGGATGACTACAGTGCGTTGATGGAATTTGCATACAATAATCAACATAATAGCAACATTGGTATGGCGCCTTACCAAGCGTTATATGGTAGGAAATGCAGGAGTCCAGTATGTTGGGATGAAGAGGGAATATGATTATTGGAAGGCCCAGATTTGATTCAAGACACGGTTGAAAAAGTGAAAATAGTTAAAAGTAGATTAAAAGCAGCTCAAGATAGGCAAAAAGTTATATTGATCAACATAGGCGGGAAATAGAATATGAAGTTGGTGAGAAAGTATTTCTTCGTGTTTCCCTTGGAAGGGTATTCTCAGATTTGGAAACAAAGGTAAACTGAGTCCGCGTTATATCGGCCCATATGAAATACTTGAAAGGATTGGACCAGTAGCTTATAGGCTTGCCTTGCCAACTGAATTATCTCAGATTCATAATGTGTTCCATGTTAGTATGCTTCATCGATACAGATCAGACCCGTCACATGTTCTTCGAGATGAACCAGTTGAAATTGTGGATAATCTGAGTTATGTTGAAGAACCAATTGGAATAGTGGGATACAAAGAAAAACAACTTCGAAATCGAGTGATTCCATTGGTAAAAGTATTATGGAAAAATTATTCTAGAGAAGAGGCAACATGGGAAACGCAACAACATATGAGAGATCAATATCTATGATTATTTACTGATATAGGTACAAATTTCGAGGACGAAATTTTTAAGGGGGGGGAAGAATTGTCATAACCCAAAACTTGATATTTTAACTATCATGGTTAATCATTCATAGACATAATTACATGCATTTTGATATTTCATAATCACATTAGAAAGAATAGTAGAAATCATATGTTTTAACATGATTACAGATGTCAATATATTTAATGTACAATTGATATATATATATAATGGTTATATATAGACACATTTTCAAATCTATATATATATATATATATATATAGACATTACATACGTATACCTAAGCACATAGAACCATTATATATTTATCTTTGACTTTTACATATGTAAAGACCTAACTCACAGATATATCAATATATATATATATATATAATATAGATACATACCTATACACTAGCTATAATATATGTGTTGTGTGTTTGCTAATCACACGTGTACAGCCTCAAACAATTATATGAGATGATTTCGACATCTTTACATGACATTTAATCAAGTTCTTACACGTAATAGTCTATTATGAAATAAAATATATAGGCCACCTTTATATCTTAGTAGATAAGCAGTGTACTAGTCTACCTAATATGTTAATTAGATGAGAAACAAGATAGACACATACAAAATAAAGCACCTTGGCTACTGAACTGAAGGATATTGCATATAAATGATCAGGTAATTGTTTTCTATAATTGTTTGTATAGAGTTAACTCATTTACAATTTTAGTTTTATTATTAAATTTTAACTTAGAAGACCTTGCCTATTTGGTGTTAATAAAGATTATTAATATTAGGCTGGGAATTGTTGTTTAATTTCATAAGCCTAATATATTGGAACATTCCTTCTCAAGTCATTAGATGGACAATTAATTGACTAACGGACTTTAATTTGTGTGTAGTAAAACTCTTTTTGTAGTTTTCAAATAATGATTAGGAGAAAGAAATCCATTAGATGTAATAGTTAATTTATAAGAAATAGAGATGGTGGTGGTGAAAGGAATAGGTTAATCTAAGCTATGCTACTAAATTGGAGGTGGGATAGCACTAATTAAGATTTTATCAATATTCATATGATTCTTATATTTTTCTTGTAATTACAGACTTTGAAATTAGGATAATCATAATATAAGATAAATGGAACTACATGAACTGATTATAGTTAGAAACGTGTCATATATATATATATATATATATATATATATATATATATTGGAATTTTAGCAAGAAAATGGGCTTTAATGATTAATGGCTTAATTAATTGAGTTAAGAACCAAAACAAATTGAATTCCAATGCAAGGACGAAACGTTTTAATTCGCATACCCAGGATATTGTAAGTGATAAGTAAAGGATTTGAGTTTGGCTATATAGGATTGATTACGATAATCAAATTGTATTGATAATGAATTGTTTTTTTTAATTACATATTAGTGATACAGTAAGATAAAGACAATATATATATATATATATATATATATATATTTCTAGGTTACTGCTATAGGGGATAATAGAAATGAACAGATAGATAGTTATTTTATTAAGCTAAGAATCGTACTAATTATGATTCTCTTACATATACAGGTTATAAATGTGTGACACATGACACCAATATTTAGGGTTTAGTATATGATATTGAACTTGGTTACGCATTTTGACATGCTAATAGGACAAGATCTCGATAAAGGATCAAATCGGGCCAGCTAGGAAAAGTCATCGAGATAAAAACACCACCGGTGAGTATAATTTTTTGGGTTGTTATTTGACTTGTGTGATTATATAATTGATATATTCGAATGAACTGTTTACTTGTTTGGCTATGGTGATTAGAAGCTTATCGTGCTCCAACGTAAATTGTATGATTCTTTGTGGTGATATTGTGATGAAATCGAGATATATGATCTCTATTTGATGAGATTGATATGGAATTGAGATATGTGATCTCCACTGATGTTATAGATATGAAAATGAGACATGTGATCTCTATTGATGTTATTGATACGGAAATGAAATATGTGATTGCAGGAAGTGCATTAATGAGAGATTAATGGATTCTGTTATGGCCACTAATGACCTTGAATCATAGAATTACAGTCATCCAGAATTTCTGGATTACAGAGTACCGTACGGCCACCTCGAGTTCACTGAACTCTACGTGAAATAAAGAATTACAGAGTGCCATGGCCATCTTCGTGATCACGATTTATTCTTGGTATTGGTTGGACCATAACAGTAAAAGAAAACTATCAAGCACGTGCATTTATATGTTTATAAATGATATGATCAATTGATTGTGATAATGTGCTTGTGTGATATTAAATAACTTGTTATTAGATTATACCTGCTGAGCTTGAAACTCACGAAATGCAATGTTGTCAATTTTTAGTTGCTGTAGATAAAAGGTGATCTGTGAGGTGTGGCAGAAGTTAAAGCATGGATCAAAGGTCGGCCGACTGGATTCCCATCCTTCTCCCTCAACTCATCATTTGCATTTTTATATAGGGAGTCTGTTTTGATCTGTATATGTAAAAAAAAAAAGGGCACGGTCGTTAAGTTCCTGTAATATGGATAAATGCACATGTGTGAATAAGTGATGTTAAATCTTGTTAAGTAAATGCTTTCGCTTGCGAAGAAAGGTTACAGATCATGATTAACTGTGTTAATATCATGTGCAATGCAGCCGTGCTGCTTATAAACTACCATTTTATGTCATAAAAAGATGTGTTACAAAGGTATGGGTGTTACAGTCCATGTACCAGGTTCCTTGGCACTCAGCTGTTCCTTGAACCTGCAATCAAGGAAATTAGTTTTTAGGTACCCATACTTGCATGGGTCCTGAGGAGTTACTTGACTCTAAGAGGTTGCCATCTATCTGTGCCATAATCATAGTGCACATTAGCAAATTGCTTGGGGGCTTTAGGTTCATACAACTGTCTCTTTTGTATGTATGTATGTGTATGTGTTTTAGCAATTGCTCTCTTTTGGAATGACCTTTACTGAGGTTTAGGTCTTTGCAATCTAGGCTTGTATTCCATTGGTCTTTGCTGATATTTCACATTTTTCCAATCAGCTTGGCTTGGATAGTTTCTACCATTCCCAACATGTGTGTTTCTTTGATGAAACTTTTGGGGTTTTTGGTAGCTCTGTTTGTTCTTCACAGATTACTTTCTGTTCTGAGTTTGCTGAGGACCTCTGCTGGATTTCTTCTCAGATGTCCTCTCAACATACTCAACTGGTTGTTTTCCTTTCCCTTTATATCCAAGGCCAGTTTGTTTGTGATTGTGCTTTGGGATGAATGTGGGTGCAACATTTGGTGTTTTGGGTTTTTGAGATGCTTCATTGCTTGAAGGTCCTTTTTCCAAAATCACTCTAGGAGTTTGACTGTGCACAAAGGAATTTAATCATATGCCTGTCTTATCTCCACATTCTTTTTGACTCATGATAAGGTCATCCAATGATCTAGATGCCTTTGTAAATGAGGCAATCACATTTTTGAGATCATTTTCCCTCTTTTCTATAGCAACTATCTCTGCTATTAGTTTAGCATTCTCAGCCTTCAGCTCTGTGTTCTCATCAGCTATGTGACTTAGAGTACTCAGCTCTTTAGTCAGCTGTGAGTTTTGGCTTTTGAGCTGGCTATTTTCCTCATTTAGAAGAGTGTGTGAGGATTTTATGTTCTCAAAATCTTTCATCATTTTGCCTAATGAATCATAAAGATCAGTGGGTGATGAAGTGTGTGTATCACAGTCACTATCACTTGAATCTTAATGGGATGAGTTAGAGTGTACCTCATCTTCCTGGTCTGTTTGATCTTGTTCTTTAGCCATGAGGCATATCAAGGCTTCTTTCTCAGAGTCACTTGAGTAGTCAGCTTCACTACTCTCTGAGTCTGCTACTTCTTTATACTTGATTGTCTCAGCAGTCTCCGCAGCTAACATGGCCTTTTTATTTTCCTGTCTTCTTTCTCTGAAGACCTTTCTCTTTTCTTCATTCCTGTATTTGTTGACTGTTAGATAGGAACAATCAACTGCAAAATGTCCTGGTTGTCTGTAATTCCAACAGAGGTTCTCATCTCTTTGGTCAGCTCTCTCTATTCTTGGGTTATCAGCTCTCTGATATTCAACCCTTTGATGCTCAGCTCTCTTGGGTGCCTATCTTTCTTTGACTTAAAGGGTGCTGAATGTCTTCTGGAGGTTTCACCCTTATTTTCTTTTTATAGTTCTTATTGAAGAACTTGTTGAATCTTTTAACCATCAGGGCTATTTTCTACTGGTCTATGGCTTCCTTGGTTTCAGCTCTCTTTCCATCCTTGACTATCAATGCAGCTGTCTTGGGTACATATATCTGTTAGATAAATGTTTTTATCAATATTTTGATGATTTTGTTTTAATAAGATTTTATACCAAAACAATGTTTTTTATATGTTGTCCAAATACTCCTAAATGATTTAAAATGTTTTAACTAATTTTTGGAGTATTTCTTAGAGTTTTTAATTTGATAAAAATTGGACAACACTTTTGATGGTTTTGTTTAAATTGGTTTTTACACCAAAAACTATGTTTATAAATGTTGTCTAAATACTCCCAAATGATTTAAAATGTTTTTACTAATTTTTTGGAGTATTTCTTGAAGTTTATTTTTGAAAAAAATCGAACAACATTTCAAAGGGGAGGTCGACCGGTCGCCCAAATGGTCGACCTGTACCTGAAGGAAAGAAAACACGAAACATAACTTACAGGTCTTGAAAAAAGAGGGAGGGGGACCGGTCAAGGGTGAGGTCGACCGGTCGCACCCCTGGGCGACCGGTCGAACCCCCCTCCGACCGGTCGCACCCCCCTGCAACCCCTACCTGGATCGCACTATTTTTTTCAAACGGTCGAAATCTTCAACAGGGCAACCGGTCGCCCTATGTTATTTTTTGACAAAGAAAATTCCAACCGTTGTAACTGTGATGACAAAGATTTGCTTTTCAATTTTGTACAATATTTCTACATCTTGTGATCTTCTTTTTGTAGACAAAAGTGAAGATAGAGGAGCCTATGTTGGGAGCCTATGTTGGTGAAGACTTCCCTATAAATAGAGGGTGAATTGAAGACACAAGATACAACAACACAATCAAATACACAACAAGAAATCTGCAAATTTCCAAGCTTTCATATTCAACACTCTTGTTGTATTTATAGCCTAAGTATTTCACTTTCACGTCTTGAGGTCTAAGCTTTATTTCTTGATTACACTTTGCACTCAAATTGTAATATTCATTATTGAGTTGTAATCTTGATTTTTGGTTATCATTCAAACACAAGATATCCTTGTGAGTGTTCTTGTGGTAAGAACACACTTGGATGATCTAGGTGATAGGTGCAAGAAGATTGTGGTGATCTTCTTATTGAGGTGTTGAAGAATTTGGTATTCTTCAAGGTTGAAGATTGTGGTAATCTTCACAAGGTGCCGTTGAAGGAAGATTGTGGTAATCTTCAAAGGGAGATTGTGGTAATCTCCAAAGGTGGTGTTGAAGAAGAGTGTGGTGCTCTTCAAGGTGTTGTAAGTTGAATTTGTATTAATTGTGGTAATTAATAAAATTCTTTTTCTTTTGAAATCCATCCCTGATATACTTTGGGTGGTAGAGGATTAGGCCCTAGGTGGGTTGAACCTCTTTAAATCGACGCGTGTGGTTTACTTCCGCACCTTTATTATTGTCTTGGCGTAATTGTTTCGAAAAAGAGGGCGAAATCGAAAAGATGGAGATAATCTATTCACCTCCCCTCTAGATTATCGTAGCCGCTTGGACTTACAAGTGGTATCAGAGCCAAACTCTTTGGCAAGCTCGTTTCACATCGCGAGTGAAGAGAAACGATCGTCGGCTACGAACGGAGCTCATCTTTCTGGCACCTCCACCACCAAGCCACCTCGGTTTGATTCCAAAAATTTTATATTTTGGAAAGAAAGAATGGAATGCTATTTACAAGGTTGCGGGTTTGATATTTGGAACACCGTCATAAATGGAGAATCCATTCCGATAAAAGATACACCACACACCTCCAAAGGCTTCAAAGAGCTCAATGATGAAGAGAAGAAAATCATCTCCTTAAATGGTAAAGCTCTTAATATTTTACTTTGTTCACTTACCACTTTGGAATTTGATCATGTTGTAGGTATTCGATCGACACATGAAGTATGGCCAAAATTAGAAGCCATCTATGAAGTATATGCAAATGAAAGGAGCAACTCAAAAGCATCTACTTCACAAATGGATACAACATCAAATCCAACAACATGGGATAAGCCTTCTACAACCTCCCATGATGAACAAGTTGAACAATGCCTCATGGGCATCAAAGAAGAAAACGAGGTAAGCTCTAAACCCTCTATTTCTTATGACAATGAATTGCAAAATGATTATGATGAGCTACAAGATGAATTCCAAAACTTGTTAAATACAAAAATTTGAAAAAGAAATTCATTGTTTTGAAAAATGATAAGGATAGTTTATTTACTACCTATGAATCACTATCATGTTCTCACACCACCACTCTTGATAAGGTTAGAAACCTTGAGAAAGAAAATAGTACTCTTGTTAAGGATATAAATTGCTTAAAAAATGATTTATCTAAATCCAACTTGAGTACCGATAAGATGACCGATATTGTTGATTGTTGTGATAAATCGAAACTAGAACTTGATCATAAGCCTAAGGGTGTCAATCACATGAAAAAGAATCAAGTCTCTAAGCACATTGGTCATTATGCTCCTAAAATTATTACGTGCTTTTATTGCGGTAAAAAGGGTCATACGGTAAATATTTGTCGGGCTAGAAATAGCTCTAATTTTTGTTGGAAACCTAAAAGTCTCAAGACTAATCCTAAAGGACCCAAGCACTTGAGGGTACCACAAAATAATGTCATATTAGGTACCCGGCGGAATAATAATCGAGGAAAATACATACCGCCAAGAAGACATCAAATGACCATCTCATTTGATCAAAGAAGAAGACACCACCAAAATGAATTTCCAAGAAGGAAATATTATCAACAAAGGAAAGGATATAATCCTTGGAGATGGAGTAATCGGAGAATCCACCATCAACATGAAGATTTTCAAAGGGGAAGATATCATCAACAATGGGAACGACACAACCCATGGAAATGGCGTAATTGGTAACCCTTTTAAATGAGGTCTCAACTATATGATATCGGATTTTCTAATTTCAAAAGTGACCTTTTATAGCTTTCTTAAGCTTATTTGAACTTGCATGATTTATTAGACTCTTGATGATATTCTAAATGCATAGTATGTGTTTCTTGCTTCATGGTCTATATAGTGTCTATTTCTACTATGCTCTTATGTAAGATATTTTGTGATTGATGATTGAGGCATATTTTTACACTTGGGCTACTTTTTCTTGCTTATATAAGCGATACCGGTAATGAGTTTGTTTAGTTGTGTAGATGAGAAACGAAGTACTCGAAATATTGTTACCTCAAAATATTTGGATGTAAATGTTCTATTATGAACACCTTAGATCAATTGGATGCCCTATGAAGATAGTGATGAAGAAGACAAAAAGGGTATTCCGGAACAAACTCGATGACCAAGACAACATTGGTAGAACTAAGACGAGGTTAGTAGCTCGAAGGTATTTTCAAGAAGAAGGTAATTGATTTTGGTGTAACATTTGCAATCATAGCACATTTTGTAGCTATTTGCACTTTACTTGCCCATTCTTGCTTTAAGAAAATTTCAAGCTTTACCAAATGGATGTTGAATCCAATTTTCTAAATGGTTTTATTCAAGTAGAAGTCTATCGGGGTTTAATTTTTTCTAGGCCAAATGATCTTTGTAAAAGGCCTTGTATGGTTTCAAACAAGTACCCCATGTATGATATGATAAACTTAGCTAAATGATTTTACAAAAGGTAAAGTTGATACTATTCTCCTTGTTTTTTGAAAAAGGGCAAGATTGTTTGCTTGTGCATATTTATGAGAATATTTTTGGTGCTACTAATGAATATTTTGTGCAAGAGATTCTCCTAAGTTGATGCAAGGTGAATTTGAAATGAGCATGATGGGGGAGCTCAACTTCTTCCTTGGACTTCAAATTAAGCAATGCCAAGAAGGAATTTATATTTCTCAATCAAAATATACAAAGGAGTTTTTGAAGAAATTTGGCATTGAAGAAGGAAGAACCGTCTCTACCCCAATGGCAACAAATGTCAAGATTGACAAAGATGAAAAAGGCAAGTCGGTTGATGAATCCAAATATAGAGGTATGATTGGTAGTTTACTTTATTTAACCGCAAGTAGACCGGACATTCTTCATGCCGTATGCCTATGTGCTCGTTTTCAAAGCAATCCCAAACAATCTCATATGAGTGCCGTTAAAAGGATTTTTCGATATTTGAAAGGCACTATTCAATATGGTTTATTCTATCCAAAGAATGAAAATTTTTCTCTTAAAGGTTATAGTGATTCGGACTATGCGGAAATATTGATGATCGGAAAAGTACTTCCGGATCATGTCAATTTTTAGGCGATTGCCTAGTATCTTGGTTTTCAAAGAAACAAAATTGTGTTTCACTTTCAACGGCCGAAGCCGAATATATTTCCGCGGCATTTTGTTGTACACAACTTCTTTGGATGAAACAAACTTTAGCGGATTATAAATGATCTTTTGAAAATGTTCCTATCTTTTGTGATAACATATCCGCTATAAATATTGCGCAAAATCCGGTTCATCATAACCGTACTAAACATATTGAGATTCGACATCATTTTCTAAGGGATTGTGTCTCAAAACGAAAAATTGAGATATCTTTTGTACCATCTCAAGATCAATTAGCGGACATTTTTACAAAACCGCTATCTTCCGAGACTTTTGCATCGATACGAGCTCGGTTAGGCATAATGCATATTGAATGAGGCTTACGTTTGCAATTTGCACGTTTTTAAAACTTAGGGGCGAAAAATCGGATTTTTGGTTGAAAATTCGGATTTTGGAAGAATCGACAGACAGACAAAAATTTGAAGAGTTGAGGGCAACCGTCGCCCTCAACGCCGACCGTCGCCCTCAACCTCGATCGGTCGCCTAGGCTATAATTTGGATTAAAATGGTTCGCTGTTGATTCGTCACTTTAACACATTTTGGCCATTTTTCGTCCCCTTTGCCAAAATCACTAAAACTTCACTTCAAATGTATTTTCTTGTATATGTTTCATCTTTTGGACTTCATTAAGCTCGATTATCATCATCATTGCTCATCTTTACCGAATAAATGGTAAGAATTCTACTCCATTTGCTCAATTGGGTTGAACCCTTGAGATTTTGACTTATTTGCAAAATTATTGATGCTAGTTTCATATGAATGTGATGAGCTTAATATTTATGATGTATTGAATGTTGTTTGAACTGAATTGGTGATGAAAATTTTTGGATTAAATGAATTTCAAAGGCGTTATATACTTCTAGTTTTATTCAATGCACGCCAAGTGTTCGACAAAATGTTTCAATGAAAAATTCATCATCTACATGATTCTCTCGATTTGAAAAGTCTTATAAGTATATAGAGATCATGTTTTATCAATCAAATGAGCTTTTTCAAGACAATTGATCAAATTTTCCCTTTTATTTGGAATTTAAGCTTCAATTTTCAATAAGCTCGATAAATCGATAAATTTGCGCACTTTGATATGAATATATGATGTTTTATCGTGCTAACATTCTTTTTGATGATTCCAAAGGGGGAGAAACAGCAAAAATGCTCATACGCTCAAAGAAGCGAAAATAAGCTTGCAAGAAAAGTTATAAGCTAGGGCTCTTGAAAGCCATAAGCTGTGAACAATGCTTAGTCCATTTGATGTATTGTGGACTTTTATGCTTGACTAATGATGTTTTGTGACAGGGGGAGCTTATAAGCTCATGGAATTCAAGGTTAAGTTGTGAAAGCTAAGCTTTTAGCTTTTAGTTGTTGCTTGTATACTTGTTCTTTATATGCATGTTGATAGGGGGAGCTTGTGCAAAAATGATTTTGAAAAATCTTTGCTCCTATCCTTGTGTGCTTGTACTTATGATGTATCTTGTTTGCAATTGATTGTTGTTTTAAGACCGGAAAATTTGTTTTGTTTTAAAATCAACCTTCTAAAATTGTTTTGGTTTGTAATCATCAAAAAAGGGGAGTTTGTTTGATAAATGTTTTTATCAAGATTTTGATGATTTTATTTTAATAAGATTTTATACGAAAACAATGTTTTTTATATGTTGTCTAAATACTCCTAAATGATTAAAATGTTTTAACTAATTTTTGGAGTATTTCTTTGAGTTTTTAATTTGATAAAAATTGGACAACACTTTTGATGGTTTTGTTTAAATTGGTTTTTACACCAAAAACTATGTTTATAGATGTTGTCTAAATACTCCCAAATAATTTAAAATGTTTTTACTAATTTTTTGGAGTATTTCTTGAAGTTTATTTTTGAAAATAATCGGACAACATTTCAAAGGGGAGGTCGACCGGTCGCCCAAATGGTCGACTTGTACCTGAAGGAAATAAAACACGAAACAGAACTTACAGGTCTTGAAAAAAGAGAGAGGGGGACCGGTCAAGGGTGAGGTCGACCGGTCGCACCCCTGGGCGACCGGTCGAACCCCCCTCCGACCGGTCGCACCCCCCTGCAACCCCTACCTGGATCGCACTATTTTTTTCAAACGTTCGAAATCTTCAACAGGGCAACCGGTCGCCCTATGTTATTTTTTGACAGCAAAATTCCAACAGTTGCAATCTGTGACAACAAGATTTGCTTTTCAATTTTGTAGAATATTTCTACATCTTGTGATTTTCTTTTTGTAGACAAAAGTGAAGATAGAGGAGCCTATGTTGGGAGCCTATGTTGGTGAAGACTTCCCTATAAATAGAGGATGAATTGAAGACACAAGATACAACAACACAATCAAATACACAACAAGAAATCTGCAAATTTCCAAGCTTTCATATTCAACACTCTTGTTGTATTTATAGCCTAAGTATTTCACTTTCACATCTTGAGGTCTAGGCTTTATTTCTTGATTACACTTTGCACTCAAATTGTAATATTCACTATTGAGTTGTAATCTTGATTTTTGGTTATCATTCAAACACAAGATATCCTTGTGAGTGTTGTTGTGGTAAGAACACACTTGGATGATCTAGGTGATAGGTGCAAGAAGATTGTGGTGATCTTCTTATTGAGGTGTTGAAGAATTTGGTATTCTTCAAGGTTGAAGATTGTGGTAATCTTCACATGGTGCCGTTGAAGGAAGATTGTGGTAATCTTCAAAGGGAGATTGTGGTAATCTCCAAAGGTGGTGTTGAAGAAGAGTGTGGTGCTCTTCAAGGTGTTGTAAGTTGAATTTGTATTAATTGTGGTAATTAATAAAATTCTTTTTCTTTTTAAAATCCATCCCGGATATACTGGGGTGGTAGAGGATTAGGCCCTAGGTGGGTTGAACCTCTTTAAATCGACGCGTGTGGTTTACTTCCCGCACCTTTATTATTGTCTTGGCGTAATTGTTTCGAAAAAGAGGGCGAAATCGAAAAGATGGAGATAATCTATTCACCTCCCCTCTAGATTATCGTAGCCGCTTGGACTTACAAGTGGTATCAGAGCCAAACTCTTTGGCAAGCTCGTTTCACATCGCGAGTGAAGAGAAACGATCGTCGGCTACGAACGAAGCTCATCTTTTCGGCACCTCCACCACCAAGCCACCTCGGTTTGATTCCAAAAATTTTATATTTTGGAAAGAAAGAATGGAATGCTATTTACAAGGTTGCGGGTTTGATATTTGGAACACCGTCATAAATGGAGAATCCATTCCGATAAAAGATACACCACACACCTCCAAAGGCTTCAAAGAGCTCAATGATGAAGAGAAGAAAATCATCTCCTTAAATGGTAAAGCTCTTAATATTTTACTTTGTTCACTTACCACTTTGGAATTTGATCATGTTGTAGGTATTCGATCGGCACATGAAGTATGGCAAAAATTAGACGCCATCTATGAAGTATATGCAAATGAAAGGAGCAACTCAAAAGCATCTACTTCACAAATGGATACAACATCAAATCCAACAACATGGGATAAGCCTTCTACAACCTCCCATGATGAACAAGTTGAACAATGCCTCATGGGCATCAAAGAAGAAAACGAGGTAAGCTCTAAACCCTCTATTTCTTATGAAAATGAATTGCAAAATGAATATAGTGATTTGCAAAATGATTATGATGAGGTACAAGATGAATTCCAAAACTTACTTGTTAAATACAAAACTTTGAAAAAGGAATTCATTGTTTTGAAAAATGATAAGGATAGTTTATTTACTTCCTATGAATCACTATCATGTGCTCACACCACCACTCTTGATAAGGTTAGAAACCTTGAGAAAGAAAATAGTACTCTTGTTAAGGATATAAATTGCTTAAAAATGATTTATCTAAATCCAACTTGAGTACCGATAAGATGACCGATATTGTTGATTGTTGTGATAAATCGAAACTAGAACTTGATCATAAGCCTAAGGGTGTCAATCACATGAAAAAGAATCAAGTCTCTAAGCACATTGGTCATTATGCTCCTAAAATTATTACGTGCTTTTATTGCGGTAAAAAGGGTCATACGGTAAATATTTGTCGGGCTAGAAATAGCTCTAATTATTGTTGAAGACCTAAAAGTCTCAAGACTAATCCTAAAGGACCCAAGCACTTGAGGGTACCACAAAATAATGTCATATTAGGTACTCGGCGGAATAATAATCGAGGAAAATACATACCGCCAAGAAGACATCAAATGACCATCTCATTTGATCAAAGAAGAAGACACCACCAAAATGAATTTCCAAGAAGGAAATATTATCAACAAAGGAAAGGATATAATCCTTGGAGATGGAGTAATCGGAGAATCCACCATCAACATGAAGATTTTCAAAGGGGAAGATATCATCAACAATGGGAACGACACAACCCATGGAAATGGCGTAATTGGTAACCCGTATCTCCCCATTTAAATATGCATTTTATTTTGTTATTATGCATGTTTTTATTTGTGTCTTAATTGCAAATGAGTTTTCAAGTATTTATTTTTTAATTAAGGTCTTCAATATTTATTTGTGCTTTTAAAATATTTTTGAAAAAGAAGACCTTATATGATGTTTTTAAAAACTCTTGTGCATTTTTTTTAGACTAAAGTGTGTTATCATCTCTTATGAATTTTTGTGGCATGAGCTTACTTGTGATATCTCTTAGTCTACACTTTTATCATTATGATTTGTGCTAGATTTGTTTTAAGAATTGTGTAGGATTTACATATTTTCACAAATGGCCATTTACGTTATTATTTGTCAAGAAAGGCATAAATTATCGAGGTACGTTTACTTGTGTTATTCTTATTCTTATAAAACTCGATATATGTATTGCCATATGCCTATGTGCTTGTTTTTCATAATATTTCATACAAGTGCAATTAAGAGGATTTTTAGATTTTTTGAAAGGCACTATTTGATATTTGATTGCACATATTTGCTTTGTCAACTCTTGTTCAAATGCTTCTTTTAAATGAGGTCTCAACTATATGATATCGGATTTTCTAATTTCAAAAGAGACATTTTATAGCTTTCTTAAGCTTATTTGAACTTGCATGATTTATTAGACTCTTGATGATATTCTAAATGCATAGTATGTGTTTCTTGCTTCATGGTCTATATAGTGTCTATTTCTACTATGCTCTTATGCAAGATATTTTGTGATTGATGATTGAGGCATATTTTTACACTTGGGCTACTTTTTCTTGCTTATATAAGCGATACCTAGGTAATGAGTTTGTTTAGTTGTGTAGATGAGAAGCGAAAGTACTCCAAATATTGTTACCTCAAAATATTTGGATGTAAATGTTCTATTATGAACACCTTAGATCAATTGGATGCCCTATGAAGATAGTGATGAAGAAGACAAAAGGGTATTCCGAACAAACTCGATGACCAAGGCAACATTGGTCGAACTAAGACGAGGTTAGTAGCTCGAAGGTATTTTCAAGAAGAAAGTAATTGATTTTGGTGTAACATTTGCAATCATAGCACATTTTGTAGCTATTTGCACTTTACTTGCCCATTCTTGCTTTAAGAAAATTTCAAGCTTTACCAAATGGATGTTGAATCCAATTTTCTAAATGGTTTTATTCAAGTAGAAGTCTATCGGGGTTTAATTTTTTCTAGGCCAAATGATCTTTGTATAAGGCCTTGTATGGTTTCAAACAAGTACCCCATGTATGATATGATAAACTTAGCTAAATGATTTTACAAAAGGTAAAGTTGATACTACTCTCCTTGTTTTTTGAAAAAGGGCAAGATTGTTTGCTTGTGCATATTTATGAGAATATTTTTGGTGCTACTAATGAATATTTTGTGCAAGAGATTCTCCTAAGTTGATGCAAGGTGAATTTGAAATGAGCATGATGGGGGAGCTCAACTTCTTCCTTGGACTTCAAATTAAGCAATGCCAAGAAGGAATTTATATTTCTCAATCAAAATATACAAAGGAGTTTTTGAAGAAATTTGGCATTGAAGAAGAAAGAACCGTCTCTACCCCAATGGCAACAAATGTCAAGATTGACAAAGATGAAAAAGGCAAGTCGGTTGATGAATCCAAATATAGAAGTATGATTGGTAGTTTACTTTATTTAACCGCAAGTAGACCGAACATTCTTCATGCTGTATGCCTATGTGCTCGTTTTCAAAGCAATCCCAAAGAATCTCATATGAGTGCCGTTAAAAGGATTTTTCGATATTTGAAAGGCACTATTCAATATGGTTTATTCTATCCAAAGAATGAAAATTTTTCTCTTAAAGGTTATAGTGATTCGGACTATGCGGGAAATATTGATGATCGGAAAAGTACTTCCTGGATCATGTCAATTTTTAGCGATTGCCTAGTATCTTGGTTTTCAAAGAAACAAAATTGTGTTTCACTTTCAAACCGGCCGAATATATTTCCGCGGCATTTTGTTGTACACAACTTCTTTGGATGAAACAAACTTTAGCGGATTATAAATGATCTTTTGAAAATGTTCCTATCTTTTGTGATAACATATCCGCTATAAATATTGCGCAAAATCCGGTTCATCATAACCGTACTAAACATATTGAGATTCGACATCATTTTCTAAGGGATTGTGTCTCAAAACGAAAAATTGAGATATCTTTTGTACCATCTCAAGATCAATTAGCGGACATTTTTACAAAACCGCTATCTTCCGAGACTTTTGCATCGATACGGGCTCGGTTAGGCATAATGCATATTGAATGAGGCTTACGTTTGCAATTTGCACGTTTTTAAAACTTAGGGGCGAAAAATCGGATTTTTGGTTGAAAATTCGGATTTTGGAAGAACTGACAGACAGTGGGCTGAAAGAGTTGAGGGCAACCGGTCGCCCTCAACGTCGACCGGTTGCCCTCAACCTCGATCGGTCGCCCTAGGCTATAATTTGGATTAAAATGGTTCTGTCTTCAGCATTCGTCACTTTAACACATTTTGGCCATTTTTCGTCCCCTTTGCCAAAATCACTAAAACTTCCTTTCAAATGTATTTTCTTGTATATGTTTCATCTTTTGGACTTCATTAAGCTCGATTATCATCATCATTGCTCATCTTTACCGAATAAACGGTAAGAATTCTACTCCATTTGCTCAATTGGGTTGAACCCTTGAGATTTTGACTTATTTGCAAAATTATTGATGCTAGTTTCATATGAATGTGATGAGCTTAATATTTATGATGTATTGAATGTTGTTTGAACTGAATTGGTGATGAAAATTTTTGGATTAAATGAATTTCAAAGGCGTTATATACTTCTAGTTTTATTCAATGCACGCCAAGTGTTCGACAAAATGTTTCAATGAAAAATTCATCAGCTACATGATTCTCTCGATTTGAAAAGTCTTATAAGTATATAGAGATCATGTTTTATCAATCAAATGAGCTTTTGCAAGACAATTGATCAAATTTTCCCTTTTATTTGGAATTTAAGCTTCAATTTTCAATAAGCTCGATAAATCGATAAATTTGCGCACTTTGATATGAATATATGATGTTTTATCGTGCTAACATTCTTTTTAATGATTCCAAAGGGGGAGAAACAGCAAAAATGCTCATACGCTCAAAGAAGCGAAAATAAGCTTGCAAGAAAAGCTATAAGCTAGGGCTCTTGAAAGCCATAAGCTGTGAACAATGCTTAGTCCATTTGATGTATTGTGGACTTTTATGCTTGACTAATGGTGTTTTGTGACAGGGGGAGCTTATAAGCTCATGGAATTCAAGGTTAAGTTGTGAAAGCTAAGCTTTTAGCTTTTAGTTGTTGCTTGTATACTTGTTCTTTATATGCTTGTTGATAGGGGGAGCTTGTGCAAAAATGATTTTGAAAAATCTTTGCTCCTATCCTTGTGTGCTTGTACTTATGATGTATCTTGTTTGCAATTGATTGTTGTTTTAAGACCGGAAAATTTGTTTTGTTTTAAAATCGACCTTCTAAAATTGTTTTGGTTTGTAATCATCAAAAAAGGGGAGTTTGTTTGATAAATGTTTTTATCAAGATTTTGATGATTTTGTTTTAATAAGATTTTATACCAAAACAATGTTTTTTATATGTTGTCCAAATACTCCTAAATGATTTAAAATGTTTTAACTAATTTTTGGAGTATTTCTTAGAGTTTTTAATTTGATAAAAATTGGACAACACTTTTGATGGTTTTGTTTAAATTGGTTTTTACACCAAAAACTATGTTTATAAATGTTGTCTAAATACTCCCAAATGATTTAAAATGTTTTTACTAATTTTTTGGAGTATTTCTTGAAGTTTATTTTTGAAAATAATCGGACAACATTTCAAAGGGGAGAATCGACCGGTCGCCCAAATGGTCGACTTGTACACAAGGAAATAAAACACGAAATGAACTTACAGTCTTGAAAAAGAGGGAGGGGGACCGGTCAAGGGTGAGGTCGACCGGCCGCACTGGGGCGACCGGTCCGAACCCTCCGACCGTCGCACCCCCGCAACCCCTACCTGGATCGCACTATTTTTTCAAACGTTCGAAATCTTCAACAGGCAACCGTCGCCTCTATGTTATTTTTTGACAAAGAAAATTCCAACCGTTGTAACTGTGATGAAGATTTGCTTTTCAATTTTGTAGAATATTTCTACATCTTGTGATCTTCTTTTTGTAGACAAAAGTGAAGATAGAGGAGCCTATGTTGGGAGCCTATGTTGGTGAAGACTTACCTATAAATAGAGGATGAATTGAAGACACAAGATACAACAACACAATCAAATACACAACAAGAAATCGCAAATTTCCAAGCTTTCATATTCAACACTCTTGTTGTATTTATAGCCTAAGTATTTCACTTTCACATCTTGAGGTCTAGGCTTTATTTCTTGATTACACTTTGCACTCAAATTGTAATATTCATTATTGAGTTGTAATCTTGATTTTTGGTTATCATTCAAACACAAGATATCCTTGTGAGTGTTGTTGTGGTAAGAACACACTTGGATGATCTAGGTGATAGGTGCAAGAAGATTGTGGTGATCTTCTTATTGAGGTGTTGAAGAATTTGGTATTCTTCAAGGTTGAAGATTGTGGTAATCTTCACAAGGTGCCGTTGAAGGAAGATTGTGGTAATCTTCAAAGGGAGATTGTGGTAATCTCCAAAGGTGGTGTTGAAGAAGAGTGTGGTGCTCTTCAAGGTGTTGTAAGTTGAATTTGTATTAATTGTGGTAATTAATAAAATTCTTTTTCTTTTTGAAATCCATCCTGGATATACTGGGGTGGTAGAGGATTAGGCCCTAGGTGGGTTGAACCTCTTTAAATCGACGCGTGTGGTTTACTTCCCGCACCTTTATTATTGTCTTGGCGTAATTGTTTCGAAAAAGAGGGCGAAATCGAAAAGATAGAGATAATCTATTCACCCCCCCTCTAGATTATCGTAGCCTCTTGGACTTACAATATCTCCTCTTGATCCTTTCTTCTCAGCTCAAACTCATAGGCTTTGAGTTTTGAGAATAGCTCATGATTAGATGCTATTGAGAGGTCAATTGAATGTCTCAGAGCCATAGTCTTCATTTTCCATTCACCTGGGAGGCTTCTTAGAATCTTCATATACTTTTCCTTTTGTGTGTATTCCTTCCCAAAAGCTGAAAGCTCATTTGTAATCTCAGTGAATCTGGCATCAAGCTGATCCATGGTTTCACCTGCAAGAATTTTAAAATTTTCAAATTTTTGAACAACAACAAACAATTTATTTTCTTTAATTTGCTCTGATCCTTCACAAATTAAAGTCAGTTTATCCCAGATTTCTTTTGCAGATTTGCAAGATTTGACTTTGTTGAACATTGCTTTGTCCAAAGTCTTGTAAAGTATGTCCTTGGCCACATTGTCCAAGTTGTATCTTTTTCTCTCCTCGTTTGTCCACTCAGTCCTTGGTTTCTCAACCATGGTTGGTCTTGCCTCAACATCAACTACTCTTCTTACAGCCATGTTCACTTTCAATATTTGCAGTGGCCCATCCTCTATCACAAGCCACATTTCATCGTGTAGAGCAGATAGATGAGCCTGCATACGAATCTTCCAATCATCAAATTCTTCAACAGTGAACAAGGGAATGTGTGTCAGATTTGCTTCCATGATAGTAACTTTGCTAAAAATGAAAGATTTTGAAAATGCAAGTGTTAAAAACCTTTTTGAAAAGATAGAGATCTAGTTCAGTAACCAGTGCGTAAGGTTCAATGAACTAACCGCTCTGATACCACTTGTAGGTCCCAAGGGGTGTGAGTAAGGTTTAGAGGGGGGGTTGAATAAACCTTACCAATTTTTCGATTTTAGTCCTTTTAAAAATATTACAGAGTTAACTCAAACAGTTGCGTCCTTGAGGGACAGCTAAGTTGGTTATTCAGCAGAGTTAGCCACTCAACATACTCGATAGAGCTTTTGATAGAATAACTCAGCTGTTTAACCTGAACTTTAACTTGACTGTATTGGTTTTATCAGCAGAAGACTTAACACCCTTTGAATTGTTTTAAACTTTTTTTAACACTTGATATTAACACTTAGTTATTAATCAGTTGGATAGCAAATAAGTTTATCAACAGATATAATGTAAGTATGCAGAAATGTAATAGTGCTGAAAAATAAATGACACAGTTAATTTTTATAGAGGTTCGAAGATGGGGTAACTCTTGTAATCCTCTCTTCTCCAACTCCTGGAGGAATCCACTAAGTAACAGATCAGTTTACAAAGTGGTGAACAACCTAGAGACAGCTTTGGTCACACATCTGGCTTCTCATTGGTATGTTCCTTTTGCACACAACTGGAACTAGCACTTTATCTCTGACAACTTTAATACGTAACCATTCTGAGTAACATTCTTGACCTTCATCAACGGATCTCATTCAGTTGTCTGGACTTGACTGCAGTCTTTTATACCCCAGGTGACTTGAGTCAACTTCCAATCATTGGATGACTCATCTGTCGCTTTCAACTTGAGACTTGGCTTCTTGAGTTGACTTGACTGACTCTTCACACAGCTGCTTTATAGCTAATACACCTTCAGTCGAATTCTTGATCTTCTATCTTGGCCATACTCAGTTGTTCCACAACGGAGTCTTCACTTCAGTATTAAGTTTTACATGGCATTCATCAAAATCTATGAAATAAATTTCCCAACGCACTTAGCCATCTCCCGAATCTCACAACTACCTTGGCCAAACTCTGAATCTCTCTATTTTTGTTTTCACTCAATCTCTCATTGTTTTCCACTTCATAATTTTTTCGTCGCTCACCAACTGAATTTTTTTATCTCATTTACCTCACCAACTTCAATTTCTAATGAACCATCAGATTTAATTGTTGGCTTGATACCCAACATGTCATCGAAATCCAATGATAACAAATCCCCCTTTTTCGGCTCGACAACTTCAAGAACATCCTCCAACTCCGGCTTAACCTCCAATCTCAGTTAGGCTATCTCCACCTTTGATATGTTCTCCGTCATTTTAAAAATCAACGAAAAACATGGATCATTAGCAACAGATTCCCAAATGTTGGTACTAATATGTGGAGTTTTCATTGTGAAACCCCTCCTCTTATATTCCCAATTGAAGAACTAGGGTTTACGGATAACAAAGAAAATTGGAAATTAAAAGAGAAACAAGGTTAGATTTAACCTTGCTAGATGGCTCTGATTACCAACTGATGTGAATCGTGAAAGCAAATGACGCATACGACCAAAAACAATATGTTGTTAACCCAAGATCTTCACTAAATAGATTAAAGATGGTGGAAACCTCGACCCGTTGCTTATAAAAGCAAGAACCTTGGAATGCGTAGACGCCACAAACAAATATTATAGTTTGTTTGCTAAGTCGGAATTTGCAACAAGATGAAAAATCATGAAGCTCTTGGAAAAACCCAAAGGTTGGAAGAGAAAATCTCAATTCTATATTCAATATCAAGGTTATTGTAGAAAATAAACAAGTGTTTTCCTTATATAGGAGACTTTAAAATCGAAAAAGGAAACAAAAACAACATAAAACCCTAAAATGTGCCCGCGGACACGGTCGTGTCATTGAGTATGGCCAGGCCGTGTTCTCTCTTGTTTCATAACCAAAATATATGTAGGAAAGCATGGTTGTGTCTATGAACATGGTCAGGCCGTGTCTGTTGAGCATGGTCGTGATGTTGAACACGGCTACCCGTGTTGGCCTGCGCACGACATGTTTGAGTCCAAATTAGCTCATGGTGTCTTCTTACACGTAGTAGCCCTTTGTCTTAGCTTTCCATATCATCTTGAATCAGCTCAATAGCAAATTTGTAGAGAATGTTATGGCCAAAATACTAAACCCTGCCAATGCTAAAAACTGTTGATGCGCTTGGACGTTTTTGAACGGAACCTCTTGTTATTCGATTGTCAATGCTTCCTTTCAACACATGATTAACTAACATGACTCTAGACTCAATATAATTGGCCTCTAACATCAACTTGGAAACTGAAATTACTCAAAACAACGGAAATCAACACATAATCTACGATAAACAAATACAAGAACTTAAGAACTCAATTACATAGTCTTCAAGAACTCGAGATAACTTACATTTGATGTTGCCCAGACCCTCCATGACTGGATTCACATCATGGTGGCAACACTAAGATGTCCATTTGAAAAAGTAGAGCAGCAGTAAATTTCAAATAGTATCTGTTTACTACCAATATGTTGCTCTTCCTGGTCTTGAGCTAACTTGTCTTTGTGTTTAGATAACAAGAATGCTAAATCAGCCAATTTTCTCACTCTACCATTTGCAAGTCTTATGCAGTTGTGGAAAGCTGACCACAATTCATTTAGAGTTGTGGCTGCTTCTTCCCCATCTTCGAATTCGTATAGTTGACCACTTATTGTTGATGGATGTATGGATGTCAGTTTCATCCATCTTGTAGGTACATATTTGTTGGAAATTTCCTTGAGGTCCTTAAATGCAACGAATATGTGCTGACATAAAATCCTGTGCATTTCGAACATCTTGCAGCTACACATTGTGCTTGTTTCCTCTTTGCAGTACTGTTGGGAAATTTATGTAATAGATTTTGATAATACCATGTCAAACTTAGATTAGGAATTTGGCACCCCAATTCAACTGTAAATCAACTTGTAATAGATATAATTATGTAAGCTGGTGGAATTAAAGTGAAGTCTCAGTCAAGTGACAGAAAAGTTGTCTCAGTCAGCTGATTGACATAAAAGTCATTCCAAAATCAATTGAATTGATTGTCTAAGGGGATATGCAGTAGACAGGATCAAAGAAAGCTGAAAGAGATCCGTTCTCAAGCAAAGTTAAGGTTTTGCTTGGAAATAGATATGTGTTAGACTGCCTACATTAAAGTTATTTTGCTGAAAGATTGCAAAAGACAAAGAACTAATAAGATATACCTGAAAACCTGCAGAGATTAAGGAAAAGCTGCAGAGCACTAAATTCAAGGTACAATCCACATCGATGCTGTAAGACAAGACAAGCCAATAACCTACGGAGTGGGGTTTGAAAATGAATCTATATCTTCAACGGATATATTTTCGAACCACCGCTATAAAAGGCTAAGGATTTATCTGAGATAAGGTAACAAAATACGAAGAAAGCAAGCAAAATTCATTAACCTGCAGAGCAAAGCAATATCTCTCAAGAATTCATATTATCCTCAAGTCTAAACATGAAGAAATCGATCCAACACATTTAGTGAAGGAAAGACAACTTCATTTGTTGAAGAGAAAAAACTTGTTTCAAGAACAAGGGGTCTACTCTCTAAATTTGAAGGAGGTGTAGTAAGGTTACAGATCGAACCAGAGCTTTGAACCTGTTGGAGAGATGTGTGAACAATACCAAATGTTTGAAGGGAGCTGAAGTAGCAGGACAACCGTCTTCTGAAGAAGCTGAGTCCCAGGAGCAGCTAGCTGTAAGATCAAAGTTGACCATTTTGTAACCAACTCAAGTTAAGTTAGTGGATTCTTCCAAGGGTTGTAGAATAGTAGATTAGAGGAATTACCCCATTCTCGAATCACTATAAATAGCTTGTGTCCTTTTACTTTCAGCATACTTACTTTCTTAATTATCTTTATAATTGTTGATTGTTAATTTTCTAAGTCAACTGATAATAACCTAACTTAAACAAGTGTTGAAAAACGTATTCAAAACAAAGGGTGAAAGTCCTCGGCTTTAAAAAATCAAGTCAACTGTACTTTTATAGTGTTAGCTAAATCAGCTGAGTTATACTATCAACAACTCAGTCGAGTCTGTTTAGTGGCTAACTTTGTTGTGTAAGCAAATATAGTTATCCACCAAGGACTTAGCTGACTTGAATCAGCTCTGACTTTCTCAAAGAACTAAAAACGAAAAGTTGGTAAAGTCTATTCAAACCCCCCCTCTTTATAGACTTTACTTATCACCCTTGGGACATACACATATAATAATTTGAAAATTGCATCATTTTCGTCTTTTATTGAGTAGGAATAGCTGCCACATGTTCTTGTGACCATATGTACTGAGCAATTGTAACACGCGGCTGCAATCTCTAGGTTTATTTTAAAAAAAATAGAACGTGCGTATAATGTTGTTGCAGGTTTTTCAATGTCCAACGTATCTTGCATTCGGGAACGAGAGTGTCACTGTCGTTGTTTAGTTTGTGTATTGTGTGTCATTGTGAATACATTGCGCTGCCAAAGTGCATGAACCAACTGTTCGTGCTTTCAGACTGTGAGGTAGTTCACATCAACCCCTCTTGGGAAAATCTCTAAAAGAAGCAGGGATCCAGCTCTTTCTGATTTCATACAATGTAGTATGCCAAGGATGGTTTTCTAGATTTAAATCCATCATAACTGATTGCCATAAATTTTCAAATTCAGCAGGTTCATTTTCGTCATTCCAAACAGTGGAATTAAGATGACGTAAGAATTGGTGGCCTTCGTGCTAACCTTCTCCATAATGTGCCACATAATAAGTGGTGTCTTGCGGTCTTGAAAACTATGTTTAATGCATTTTTCATTGTCGGAGCCTGATCGGTTACAATGTAGTATGTCTCTCTACACATTGTTTCCAAAAGGTTTCTGAATAACAAGACATAGGATTACTCATCCTCCTTGAATAGTAACCCACATGCAACCGTAACACAACGACGATAGTTATATATGTCTGTGAATGGTGCAAAAACCATTTTGTACCTGAGAACACGTAAATTTGAAATGCATCATTGTCTTAGTAAGAGTATACCATATTACATATATATGTACACAAGTATTGATCTATGTATGCACCATATTTTCAAACCGAGAACAAATATATTTTAATTACATCATTACTTTAATAAACATATAAATATTATGTATATATGTACACAAGTTTAGATCTATATATGCACCATATTTTTTTAACTGACATGTTTATGTTGTAAGTAGCATCAAGTGAAATCTCGTCCCCAAACATCGCATAATTGTGCACAAAAATAGGGTCTGCCTAGAACAGTCTCGTTAGTTCGTCGTTTTCATGCACGTCATATCATTCCTTGATACATATACTTTTGTTTCAAAAATTTTCGATTATCAATTGTGCATCTGCCCCTCGTATGTATTCCTTCAAATCTCTTTTGAAATTCTTGAAATCGATTAGTAATACGCCTGCTTACGAATATCCTCCAACCATCTGCCTAAATAAGTGTTGTGACTTCGCAGTGCCTATGTTGGCCTTTGAACAATTTATTATAAATTGTTTGTGACCAAAATTTAAATTTCGATTAACTTCAAGAAAATGATGGTAAGATTCTAAACTGAAAGAATGTGTGTAGCGTTCTTCGAAATACTTTATCGTGTATGCACCGTTGCCCGTGTATTCCTGTACGCAGTTCGATTTGTAGCCACAACAATTTGAAACTCTCTTACATTGCCTTGTATGTGTACTGCTTCCTCACCATTCCCCGCAGTTGCTGTATGTTTGTAGCCCTCTCCGTTGCACACAATGTATTGTAACCGGGTCACTTTGTTTTTAAATTTTCTAGAGGCGCTTATTCGTATGTCGAAGCTACACCTTTTGCCTTAGTCCTTATAAAATTGCACACCTTCCTCCAAAGTAGCAAATTGCATGCCAATTCATGGTATTTTATCTTATTTTAATTTAGGTATCCAGTACTTGGTAGAGCCGGGGGATATTACGATGCGCTCTCATAATCCAATGTGCTGGCTATTTTCATCAAGTAAATCTACACAATTTTTGTAATATATATGCACAAGTAAGCATCAAATTCCAAATGTTTATTTCATGGAGGTCTAATTGGCATATTTTCGAAAATAACAACTAAACATGCACCATTGTTTTCTTATATATGCAACACCTTGTCGATATCGTTATACCTAATTTTTAGAAATTCATATTTTAATACTCGTGTAATGCGCACAAGGTTCACATCATTGTAAGTATGTATCACCTGATTAGTATCTATGCGTCAATTATGCACTATGTATACATCAAATTTTCAATTGTGCACCAAGCATTTGGATGAACATAAACACTAAGCATTACGTACATTGTAATACTCGTATTAAGCCCAAATTATATTTTTAAAATCCAAGCCGAAACTTTCTAGTCCAATATCCATTACATTAGCCCAAGTTTGCGCCTATCCCATTGTTTAAGTTTAACTTATTAACAAATCCTACTCCAAATAGGATTCTAGATTTCCAAATATACATCCCACAAATATGTTAAAATTGTATCTCCAGCTTTATCGTTTAAAAGTCCCAAGGTTTTCAGAATTTAAATTCAGTTTATCTCTAATGATATATACATAAAAACCTAGTTAAATTATATTACGTGTCCTCATATTATCCCATAGGTAGAGACTTTTAATTTTTTTTCTCCTCTTCATCTCTACACCAACTTCACTGTCTTGACAGAAACTGACTCTCGGCCAAAAAAACCACCATCAAAGAACCCCAACCCAACCCCCGAAACCGAAACCTACCACCCGAATCACAATCATGTTCTGCCATAGTCGATCGAGCTTGCTCACCCCGCCACCGCGTTGCACCGCTGGTGTGCGCGAGTTGATTCATAAAAGAAAAAAAAATTATATACACATATGAAGAAGAAAAACAAGGCCGAGAGCCCTTTTGAGAGGATTATTTAGGGGGTGTTCTTAGTTGAGGGGAAACAAAAGTAGGGAAAGGAAAAAAAAAAGATGGGAAAAAGGAAAGTGAGGAACAAAAAAAGAAAAGATAAACAAGATGAGTTGGGGAGGGGATACTGATTGATTGAAAAGAGAGGAAAAGGGGGAAAGAAATAAAAAAGAGAGAGAAAGGGAAAGAAGAGAGAGAGAGAGAGAGAGAGAGAGAATGGTAACACATATAGGAGGAAAAGGGGGAAATGAATCTTGGGATTTGGTCCCGTTTCTCATGAATTACAGAATCGTCCTCAACTCCTAAACCATCCAAGTTGGCCTTTAAATTCAAATTCTACTTTCAATTCCAATTTAGCCTTTAATTCTTACTTATATTCCATTAAGCCCCTAAATTAGGATTTTTTTTAGATTATAATTATTTCTAAGCTTTAAGTTTAGAATATTCGAGGTTTTGATTAGTATTATATTTTTTCTATTGTTAGGGGATTCATCGAGCGAGGATTAGGCGTACTTGAATCCAACACCTTTAAGTTCTACTTATTTTCATGCTATGTTCAGGGTGGCGTTTGTTTTCTAAACTTTTATTGTCTTTGTAAAATGTTTAGTTATTTTTCATGATGTGTAGTACGGTTGCTTTAGACACCCATGAGCCAGGGACTCAAGAGGTCTGGGGTCGATGTATCCCTCAGGTGGAACCCCTGCAGTGAAATCTATGTCTATGTCAAAGGTTTTTCAAAGAATCTATGCTATGTTCTATTGCATTGTATTTGCATGTTAATGTGAGATATATGTGTATTTAGCTTGGACAATTTTGAGTCCACTGAGTTGTGTCGTTCACCCCATATATATTACAAACTTTTCAGTGAAGGAGATGGCACTGGCTAAGAGCGTTGGGTATAACAAGACCTATGGATTTTTATGAGTGTTTATTTTTAAAAAATAAAATTATGTTGAAGTTTTGATCTCTTTTCAAGTTGTTTAAGTTATTAGTTTTTATTTAAGTTAATCAGTAATTGATAGGATTAGACGATGAATAATTTTTGTCCATGAAATACATTGCTTCCGCTACAAATGGATTATTTATTTTATTTTTAAATTGTCCGTATTCTTTTTCATTACTAAAAATTAGAGGAATGCTTGTTTACTTTAATAATAGAAATTCTAGGGCATTACAGGTGGTATCAGAGCAGGTCTACCTTCCTGTAGACTTGCAAAAAAATTAAATACATATAATTTTCGTATGTGTGTGTACTCTGATAAATGATTTGAAATTTTTTTAAAAATAAATGGAAAGAGTCTACGTAACCACCACCGCTATGCCACGTCAACTCTGAACCCTAAGTATGATTTTTCTTTTTAAATTCGCTTTCTACTGCTAATGTCTCGCTATTGTTTCTACTATTGCCACTGCTATTGCAAAATGACACTGCTAAAGTGTTTTATTAATACTGTTGTAACGAATTTTACAATTTCTATTGCAAAAATAATGTGCTAAGATTTCTTGGATGCACAACAAATACGATAGAATGCCATTGAACTAATGTGATATTTGTGAACTCTATGTATAGTAGAAAGAACTTAGAGGACTTAATTGCTTTTCATGCTCTATAGATGGCACGTAGGAGGTATACAACATGGAAATCTGATGTTAGTAGCGTAAATAGGAGAGCAACGATAGAGAGATACGAACAATACCAGTGGACCCTAGTTATAGCATCAGATTGCATTTAAACACTATGTTTGAATTATGGAGAAAAGCAAGATATGTCGGTCACTCGGTATCTGATCGAGAAGGCATACTAAAATTTATTAATACCTTATCGGAGATACCCCTACGAAGAGCAAGAGAGATATATAACCAAATGATAGTGGATGTCCAGGATGTACGATCGCGAGTCAGTTATGAGGATTTTACTTCGATTTTCTGAATATACAACTCACGATAAATGATCCGAACTTCAGGCCTGAGGAACAAGACATACATGACGATGCCCCTCCACCTGAATCAAGTGATGATAAAGATCCAGAAAAAGGCCGTAGGAAGATCCGGGGGAGGACCCAGAAGAAGATGATTGATTAGCTAGCATTTTTTTATTATTTTATTTTAGTAGTAGATGTTTGGATTTTTTCCCCTTTAGTTAGTATTTTGGTTTATGTTTTTAATTTTCAAACTAGCAGTTGCTTGTTTATTCATCGGATTTAATGTAAGAAAATTTGAGATTAATGGATGATTATTTTTCTTTTCTTGCGCTGGGAGTTTGTTATTATTTTGTGGTTTCATTTTTGATATTGTGAGTTTGAAGTATTCCCAATTGGAGATTAAAGGAGTTTTATATTAAAGATTATAGGGTGATGCCTAGAGGCCGCAGAACTGGGGCTGCCCCAAATTCAACTCTGAAAAGTTTAGGAGACGTAGTGGCATGCCTGGCCACAATCGTTGAAGGTTTGACTCAAGGGGGTGGTATGAATCCGTAGAACTAGCCAACTCTGATGGACAACACTTTACAAGTGGTTGAACAATTTTGCTGCTACAGACCTCCGACCCTCACGGGACAGGAAGAGCCACATACTGTGGAAGAATGTATCACAGAATTATAAGGAATATATGAATTTATCCAGTGTAATGATGCACAACGAGTGTCTTGTAGGATATATCAACTGAAATAAGACATAAGGCATTGGTGGGATTCACATCGATGCACAATCACTGACCAACAACGAATTGATATGCGATGGAATGACTTTAAGGAATTAGTCATGTAATAGTTTTTCCATAGTCTTACAGGGATAAAAAGGAAAGAGAGTTTCTAAATCTGCAACAACAGACAATGAAAGTGCTCGAGTATGAGCGAAAATTTAATCAATTAGCGAGATATGTTATTCACTTGACGGGAACATACCAGAAGAATGCTAAGAGGTTTGTAGGTTTATGCTCTGAGTTGGGCAGTGTAATGAGTATACTGGGGAACACATCGTATTCTGCAGTGGTGGAAGGAGCTTGAATGGTTGCTTCCAACATGAGATTGGAGGGAGGTAATAAAATGGCATATGAGGCTCCCAAAAGGAAATGGGAAGGCCCCAACAGTGGAAGTTTTGTCAATAGCAATAAACATCAGAGTCGGTGGTGCCCCAATCGGCAAGGTTAATAGACGAGGCCACAATGCTAGCAATGTGGGAAATATCATAATGGCGAGTGTTTGTTGGGAAAAGATGTTTGTTACTGATGCCATCAGCCAGGGAATCAAGGTTGGAACTGTCAGAAATATCCAAACCAACCCAAAGGGGATACAAGACCTACAAGTGGGAAACCCAGAATGTAGGCCATGTCCGAACAGGACGCTCAAGATGAGCCTGAAACAATGATAGGTATGTTATGAGTTTTTAATATACCTGCTCTTGTACTTATTGATACTGGTGCTACACACTCTTTCATATCTGCAAGATTTATTGAGGGACTGAATAATGTGATATGTGAGTCTGTGCAACCTTTGGGGGTTAGCATACCATCGAGTAAAACTATAGTGGCTGAACATAGAGTAAACAGGGTAAAACTTAACATAGAGAAAAGAACTCTGGAAGCGAAACCATACGTCATAAAGATGAAAGACTTCGATGTAATCCTAGGAAATGATTTGTTAAGCTAGAACTGAGCAAACATCTAGTGTCACAAGAGGGAAATATATTTCCATATACCTGGAAAAGCAAATTTCACTTTCCATGGGACTAAATCTGGTGTTTTGCCATGAGTTATATCAGCAATGAAAGCCGTGAAGATGCTAATGAAAGGAAAATACCAAGCATTCTTGGTGAATGTAATGGCTACCCCGAGAGATGAGAGGACATTCGATGATACTCCGATCGCCCGGGAGTACCCAGATGTTTTTCCAGAGGATTTACCTAGAATGCCACCAGACCGACAGGTGGAGTTCACGATTGATCTGGCACCGAGAGAAGCACCAACATCGAAGGCACCATACAGAATGGCATGTGAGACCAAATGTTTCACCAGACCGACAGGTGGAGTTCCAAGAATTGTTGGATAAGGGCTATGTGAGACCAAATGTTTCTCCATGCATGGGGAGCTCCTATGTTGTTCGTTAAGAAGAAATATGGTACAATGAGGATGTGTATCGACTATCGAGAGTTGAACAATCTCATGATTAATAACAAATACCCCTTACCCCGCATTGATGATCTGTTTGATCAATTAAGAGGAGCTGGTGTTTTCTCGAAGATTGATCTGAGATCTGGATATCATCAGCTGAAGATCAAAGAAGCAGATAAACCCAAATGGCATATAGGGCCTGATATGGACATTACAAGTTTATTGTGATGCCATTTAGGTTAACCAACGCACCCGCAATTTTTATGGACTTGATTAATAGGGTGTTTCATCCTTACTTGGATCAATTCGTCATTTCGTTCATCAATGACATCTTGATCTATTCAAAGGGTAAACAGCAGCACAAAGAGCATTTGAGGATCGTGCTTGAGACACTTCCCAAAGAGAAACTTTGTGCGAAGTTCAAAAAGAGTGAATTTATGCTGGAGCGAGTGGTGTTCTTGGGGTATGTGGTTACCGCTCGTGGTGTTGAAGTATATCCAGCCAAAGTGGAGGCTATAAATGAATGGAAATATCCATCGACCGTAAGTGAGGTACCCAATTTTCTTAGGAATTGTTGGATATTACAGACGGTTCATTTATGGTTTTGCCAAGATTGCTGGACCAATGACCAGACTGACGAGAAAAGGAGAGCAATTCCAGTGGACTGAGAAATGCGAAACCAGTTTTCAAGAGCTAAAACAGAGATTGGTTACTGCACCTATTTTGATGATACCTAATGGATCAAAAGGGTTCGTTATTTATAGTGATGCATCAAAACAAGGTCTCAGATGTGTATTCATGCAGCAGGGGAAAGTGATTGCTTATGCCTCGAGGTAATTGAAGCAACATGAGCTTAACTATCCCACGCATGACTTGGAGATAGCATCCACCGTACACGCCCTGAAGATATGGCGACATTACCTGTACAGAGAAATTCAATATCTATACGGATCGGAAAAGTCTCAAGTACTTCTTCACGTAAAAAGAATTGAACATGAGACAACGAAAATGATTCGAGTTAGTCAAAGATTATGACTATACAATCCACTATCACCCAGGTAAAGCCAATGTGGTGACTTATGCCTTGATTCGAAAGAACAATGGTGAATTGACGAGTATGCTCACGGAGCAAGTGCAGTTGATCAAGGAATCACCAACATGAAAATTGATGTGGTAGTACCCCCAACCAACACCAAAGCTATAATATTTGCTATGGTGGCAGAGCCAACTTTGAGAGATGGGAGGTACAAAGATGTATCTTGACTTGAGAAATAATTTGTAGTGGAGAAACATGAAGGGGTCTATTGCATCTTTCGTGGAGAGATGCATGACTTGTCAACAAATCAAAGTAGAACACTCTGTAATCACTTGAGGTCCCAGAGTAGAAGTGGGAGCATGTTATAATAGATTTTGTGACTGGTTAACCAAGGTTAACAGAGGAAATGAAGCTATATGGATTATCGTGGACAGATTGACGAAGACTGAACATTTTCTGCCGGTTAAGATGACTTTCAACATGGAACAATTTGCTTAATTGTACATTGAGGAGATCGTGAGGCTACACGGGGTGCCAGTTTTGATTATGTCTGACAGAGAAACAAGGCTTAAGTACGTCTTTTCATTCCCAAATAGACGGACAGTCCGAAAGGACGCTATATACACTGGAGGACATGCTTAAGGCATGTATGTTGGATTTCGGAAGAGATTGGGAACGTCACTTGACACTAATTGAATTCGCTTATAATAACAGTTATCAGTGAACTATTGGGATGACACCATATGAGGCATTATACGGGAAGAAGTGTAGATCACCATATCACTAGGATGAAGTTGGAGAGAAGAAAACTTTGGGTCCGGATATTATCAAAAGTGTAGTTGAAGCTGTATACAAAATAAGAGAAATTATTAAAGTGGCACAGGATCAATAGAAGTCTTATGCCGATCAAAGAATAAAAGAGTTAAAATTTGTGGTAGGCAAGAAAGTTGTTCTGTGAGTATCGCCGATGAAAGGAATTTCTAGATTTTGTATGAGATGGAAGCTCTATCCGAGATATGTTGGACCGTACTAAATTCTAGAGCGAGTCAAGAGACTAGCGTATAGATTGTCCTTGCCACCAGCAATGTTGGGAATACACAATGTTTTTCACGTATCCATGTTACGGAGGTACATGCCGGATCTGATTCATGTTAATTTCGAGACCATAGAATTGGATACGTAGTTATCGTCGAGAAACTGAAACGGTGGCGATCTTAGATCAAAAGGTGCACAAGTTAAGAAATTGAGATGTTGAATTAATCAAAGTTCAATGGAGCGGACATGGCCAAGAAAAGGCTACATGGGAACGTAAAGATGACATCTTAGCATCACATCCAGAGGTTAAGTCTTTGTTAGGTGAATTTAATTTCGAGGACAATTTTTTTTTAGGGGGATAGTATGTATTACCCAAATTTTATTAGGGCTTTTTTAATTAAGATTATGATTATATTAGATTATAGTTAGTTTATTTATGGGCTAAATTATATTTTTGAAATCCAAGCCAAAATTTTCTTGTCCAATATCCATTACCCAGGCCCAAGTTTGAGCCTAGCCCATTATTTAATTTTAACCTATTAACAAATCCTACTCCAAATATACATTCCACAAATCTGTTAAAAATGTATCTCCAACTTTTTATCGTTCAAAAGACCCAAGTTTATTAGTATTTAAATTCAGTTTATCTCTAATCCAAATCTTAGAGTCCTATTATAACAATACTCTTGACCAATGTCCAGATATATATACATAAAACCATAGTCAAATTATATTACGTGTTCTCAGATTATCCCACAGGTATAGACTCTTATTTTTTTTATCCTTTTCATCTCTACGCCAACTTCACCGCCTTGACTCTTGATTGAAACTGGCTGTCGGCAAACATCTGCCGAGACAAAACGAATCCAAGCCTTCAAAAAAAAAACTACCTTCGAAGAACACCAACCCAACGCCCAAAACTGAAACCTACCACCCGAACCCCAATGGCATTCTGCCATAGTCGACCAAACTTGCTCGCCCGACGCTGCGTCGCGCCACTTGTGTGCACTAGTTTATTCATAAAAGAAAACAATTATAAATATATAGGAAAAAGAAGAAGAACGGGGCCGAGAGCCTTTTTGAGAGGATTATTTAGGGAGGTGTTCTTAGTTGAAGGGAAACAGATGTAGGGAAAGGGAAAAAAGATAGGAAAAAGGAAAGTGAAGAAAAAAAATAAAAGAGAAAGAAGATGAGTTGTGGGAGGGGATACTGATTGATGAAACAGAGAGGAAAAAAAAATGTGAGGGAGAATGAAAGAAAGAAGAGAGAGAAAGGGAAAGTGAGAGAGAGAGAGAGAGAGAGAGAGAGAGAGAGAGAGAGAGAGAGAGAGAGAGAGAGAGAGAAGGATGACACATATGGGAGAAAAAGGGAGAAAGGAATATTGGGATGTGGTCCCTTTTTCCATTGAATTATAGAATCGCCCTCAACCTCTAAACCATCCAAATTAGCCTTTGATTTCAATTTCTAATTTTAATTCCAATTTACCCTTCAATTCTTATTTATATTCCTTTAAGCCCCTAAATTAGGATTTTTTTTAGATTATTATTATTTCTAAGCTTTAAGTTTAGAATATTCAATGTTTTGATTAATATTATATTTTTTTCTATTGTTAGGTGATTTATCGAGCGAGGTTTAGGCATGCATGCATCCAACACCTTTAAGTTCTACTTATTTTGAAGCTGCGTTCAAGGTGGGTTTGTTTTCTAAAGTTTTATTGTCCTTGTTAAATGCTTAGTTATTTTTCATGATGTGTAGTATGGTTGCTTTAGATACCCATAAGCCAGGGACTCAAGAGGTCTGGGGTTGATGTATCCCTCAGGTGGAACCCCTGCAGTGCAATCTACGTCTATGTCTATGGTTTTTCAAAGAATATATGCTATGTTCTATTGGATTGTATTTGCATGTTAACGTGAGATATCTGTGTATTTAGCTTGGACAATTTTGACTCCACTGAACTGTGTCGCTCACCCCATATATATAACCAACTTTCCAGGTGAACGAGATGGCGCTGGCTAAAAGCGGTGGATATGACAAGGCTTGTGGATTTTTATGAGTGTTTATTTGTTTAAAAAATATTATGTTGAACTTTTGATCTCTTTTCAAGTTGTTTAAGTCATTAGTTTTTATTTCAGTTCATTAGTAATTGATAGGATAGACAATGAATAATTTTTTCGTTGAAAAATATTGCTTCCGCTACTAGTCTATTTTATTTTTAAATTTTCCGTATTCGTTTTTCATTACTATAAATTAGAGGAATGCTTGTTTACTTTTATAATAGAAATTTTAGGGCGTTACAGAAGTATTATATATGCATCACAAGTAAACTAATTGTGCATTACATATTCACTATATATGCATCACACAAAAACTAAATGTGCATCGTTTTTCACAGTGGCCCAAATCTAAGTTGTCACTTTTTCAACCTACCAGTGTTTCAAAGATGAACTAAATGTGCATCATTTTTTCTAGGTTATACATCAAAAAATCACTAATTATATGTTATTTCGTATGTTATTCAATTGTGTGATTGAATAAACAAGGGGTAAACAGGGTTGTTTTTCCAGAATTTGTAAATAAAAATATGGCATAGTCGTAATATTATTAATTTCCTATGAGAATATACATACCATTATCCACACCCTCAAATTCGTTGTTTTTATCTATATTGTTCATTGATATGTCACTTTGATGTGAACGAGCATTCTCCCATGGTGTACCCCTTGTGTTTGTATGAGAATTTGTTCGATCGGCTTGGGTGTTTTTGCTGCAGGGTTGTTTTTGCTTTGTGTTCGCACGAACATAGAAAAGGTGAGGAAAGACGTCTTTGGTTGATTCTGTGATTTCTGTTATGAAAATGTGATATTCATCACTCTCTTGATTGTAGGGCGTGATTATGGCAGAGTTTGTTACACCATTTTGCTAGTTGCTATTATGTCCTTTCCACCTATTAATTAATTGATAAATTATGTAATTTTAATAGGCATCTGCACCATTGAATAAAAGGAGTGGATGGATGGGATCCATATTGCGTTACAGTAAGAGGTTGCCGCATGATATCTCATCCATATATATATATATATATATATACACATATATATATTCCTAAACAATGATAATAACCTAAGAACTCCTTCTCTTTCAAAAAAACATATTGTCGGCCTTTTCTTCAAAGCAAAAATATTTTTTAGCTATGTTTTTCAATAACATTTGTTATTAGTCATTCTTGAATTCAGATATCGACTTTACCCTTTTTTATTTCTAGATACCCGTACATAACTCTGTACCGAGTTATATAACTCGATACTGAGAGACAAAACTCATGACCAAGTTATGTAACTTAGTACCTACATCACATCAATTTTTGGAAAAATGGTCAAATACCTCACCTGAGAATACATGAAGTGTATGACTGTCAATTTTAATCAAAAGGGCTAAACAATATGTTTTTAAAAACACATGACTCTTTCATTTTCAGAAAATAGAAATGGGCAATTTGACCTATTACCGTAAAGAAAAAATTGGGTCACCTTTGGTTTTGCCCTCGGGCCTGATGAACACTTCTGCAATCAATAACACCGGAAAAATATAATAATTTGTATCAGTCATTATATTCTTTAAATTACCAAATAAATCTCTCTCTCTCTCTCTCTCTCTCTCTATATATATATATATATAAAGAGAAAGTCACTTACAAAGAGTAATAAGAAAAATATCTCGCGCATTTCACCTCTCTAAAGTTAAAAACTATTAAATTATTATTAAAAATATTGAATAATAAAAATAATAATTTAATCATGTCAACACTCGCAATAAAATAATTATAATATTTTGGGTAAGTTTAATAATTAAGGTTATATTATTTCGATAACTAGATTATAATTTTCATGGGTAAGTTCTAATTATTAAGGTAAAATTATTTCGACAACTACTTAAATAATTTCTAAAATTTCAAAAATTTTTTTTTACTATTTTCAAATAAAAATTATTTAATGAATAAAATATTGCAAAATAAATGTAAATAGATAAGAGTAACAAAATAAAAATTAAGAATTTAAATTACAAACTAAATTAAATAAAATCAAAAATAAGCATATAGAGTCTAAATTATTTAGTAAATCTAAAATTGTGAAGCCCCGATTTTTCCGAGCTTATAATTGATCCTTATTGTTGTTTATATTTTTGATCGACTATTTTACCGCGTCATTTTGACGGGTAAGTATTGATAATATATACATTTTGTACTTTATTTCATTTTATTTAATTACTTGTGATCATGATCATCATTAATTCCATTCCTCAATTATGATCACCTGATTGATCACTATTACTATTTTTGTATTTATTAGTCACCTTAGAATTTTAAGAGACTATTTATTTTAGAGACTTTTACCTTATAGAATTAAGATTTTGATTTAGATTAAGTGATCATGAGACTTACAAGTGATCAAGGAAATCACTAAATATTTTGGAGATTGATATATTTCATCTATTATCATCAAATTTGGGACAAAAAAAAAAAATATGGAATTACCATAAAGCCCCTAGTATGGATTTGGCCATGATGACATTTTTGGAGTAAAAATATCATCCAACTCTTGTACACCTACACCTTATATTAGTCATCTTGTGTATAATTATACCATTAATTCAAACATTATACACATCATCTCTTACATTAATTCTTTATTATTAATTTTGCAACATGTTGGAAGTCTTCCAACATTTCTTCTCATTCCATACCTTTGACCACCCTTTTGTCCCCATGCAAGAGACAATTTGCAAGACACAAAATTGAACAAAAATTCCTCTCCCCCCCCATGGTGGACGGCCATAATGGCAAAATTTACACAAAAATTCATTTTTCATCCAACACATTTTAATTCTCAAACCTTTTCTCCTCCTTCTCTCTAATCTCTCTCTAAAAATCCTTCACATCTTCAAATCTTCAAACAAAAATTCATTCATATCTTCAAACCTTCAAACACCAACTCTTCACATCTTCAAATCTTCAAACAAAAATTCTTCATATCTTCAAGTACCACTTCTTCACATCTTCAAAAATTCAAACACAAGTTCTTCACATCTTCAAGCCTACCTTCAAACCTTCAAGAACATCTTCTTCCTAACATCAAACATACTTCTTTCTTCAAACATCTAAACCAAAACAAACAATCTTACCACTTAAACACTAAAAATTCGAACACCCCTATCTCAAGGTAAGAAATTTCACTCCTCAATTCAACTTACATTCTTACTACTCCTCACCTTCTCTTTTTAATATAAGCTTGAATTTTGGATTTTGAGGTACTTAGAAGACCACTTGGAGACATGCATGCATGGTGGTGAAACTTGAAGACTTGAAGAAGAACTAGTAGAGAAAATTGGACTATAAGGTAAGAATTGTGTACTAGACCCCTTCTTTCCTACTCTGACCTTAGGAGATTTTTTGGAGTTGAGCCAAATTTCCAATTTTTGAGCTTCAACTAGTCTCCAAACATCTACTACACAAGGTAAAGTGTAGTCCTTTTCATTTTCCTAATTCCTTCTTTTTCTCCTTAATTTTTCTCTCATTTTTCTAACTCCAAATTTTGATATTTTCTTGACTTAGGGCTGACCTAAGAAGCCTCATCCAAAAATTGTGAAATTATCCTTTTATTTCACAATTTCCAAAATTAAGGTGGGTGGAAAATTATTTTTCCAACTTTTAGGTGTTTTATTAAAATGCATGTAGAAAATTTGATCATGAGCCTTGAGATATATATAATCTATGTATTGCATGTCAATTTTATATATCAAATCATAAAATTTCTCAAGAGTTGCTTAAAATTACTATTTATTGAATTTTAGGTGCATGCATGTACACTTTAATGCTTTAATTGATGAATTCTTGTATGTATTGGACATGCATGTGTATGATCTTTAAAATCTATGTTTTGGATGACTTATAACCTGGAAAAGTCGAGCATAATTGATTAATTTTCAATTTTGGACTTAAAAATGCAAAAATGGAAAGTTGGTGGACTAAATTGCAAGAAAATAAAAGTTAAAGGACCCCTCTGCAAATTTCGAAATTTGGGACTGTACTCAGGTTCAAAAATGACTTTTGGACATTTTAATAATGTTTTAAGAGTTTTAAGATAAATAAAATCAACCTTTAAAAGCCCAAGGACTAGATTGTAAAATTTTGAAAGTTTAAGGGCTACTTTGCAATTTTAAAAACTGTACCAGACCTAAACTTTATAAATTAAAATTTTTACTTTTAAGTTACTGGGAATCACATATTTTAAAGGTATTCCAAAAATCCAAGTGGTTAGGCTTGGAAAACAATTTTTCTAAAATTGAGGGACTAATGTGAAAAATATTAAACTTGAGGACCCAAATGAAAATTCCAGGACTTATGCAGCCGATGCACCTGGGAATACTAACTTAACTATAACTTAATTGTATTTTGGACCCAAGGTTCAAATTTCATAACAATTGGACCCCTAAAAGCCTTAAAGGCAATTATTTTAAAATGGGACAAAAATGATATTTTCAAAAGTTGAAGGACCTACACATATTGCTTTTAAAAACTGCTTTTGTCCCAATATCCTACCAACCTTAGTGACATTTTCCAACTGGAATCACATTAAAAGCCCTTCCGGTTTGTGAGTTCCGAATTTTTAAAACTTAAGGTCCGAATTGACAATTTTTACAAATTTGGGGCCAATGTGAGATTTTTATAAAAACTCGACCATAAAACTTTAAAAACCTGAATCTCTGGACAATTTGGAGAATTTAGGAACTGACCTCATAATTTTTGAAGGTCGGGATATTTATTTATTCAATTTTTAACCCCAAAAGTGTTGGTTTTTACAAAACGGGGCTAAATTACAATTTTTCTTTTATAAAGGACCTAACTCAAATTATTTTCTCTTTTACTAAAATAGCCCTGGACTCTCTGAAATTGAGATTTAATTTAAATATTTTACTTTCCCAAAAACCCTAACTTATCGGATCAATTTGACCGACAATACCCGATCGCGGATCGACTTCCTCGCCTTGCTAATTGATTCTATAACGGGACTTATGTTCCACCCAATCTTTCAAGATATCGAAGGTTGCTTATCCTTCCGATAATCATCTTCATCCATAAACTCCACCAACGCCATAATTGCCACTCGCGTTTTTTTTGAAAATTCTCCTTAATCGCTTCCCCAATCAATAATACTCATTTGCGCTGGTTGATTTGTAAATTGTCATTACCTTCCCGCCCGAGTCAACTTGGTGTGTCGAGCTCACAATGGAATGGATACGTCGGGGATGGAACCGGCAGCTTGGGCCGCTATTCCACTCTTCCGCCCCATCGTCCTAATCCCGCAACCGAGGGACGGAGTTTGTCCAAGGGAAGCGGGTCGTAGTCTCGAGGTATAATCATGATTATGACAAATCCGAGCCTTGCAAGCTCTACTGTGGATTTTGTCTTTGCCACGGAGCGATAAGGTGCCGCCTTGACCATACTTGACCGGGAGTTACAAGGAAGAACGAAGGAATCGAATCGCCTCCGATCCACACGATTCCGGAGTTATCGGCCCGCTTTGGTTGGCGTTACATTTCCGTACGCAACCGCTACCTGCTTTGCATTGGTTGGCGCTACAAACCGTACGCAACCATTATCCGCTTTGCATAGGATTGGCGTTACACTTCCTTACGCAATCCTACCGTCTTGATCAATCACATAGTGCTGTGTGACCATGAACTGTTTTCTGAATCAGTATAAGTATATTATTTAATATTTTATCACGACGCTTTGCTGAATCGTGTGTGAATCCATGCATCATACTCACGTGTTTTCATATAATCATTTTCTCACATTATCTATATTGCGCCACACTTGCACACGATCACCCCATCCACCGAGATTTCTGTCTCATCCCCACCGTTTTCTAACCTTTAGATGGGGACTATATTGAAGATTTCGAACCGGCCACGATTGATGACCTCGCCCGCCCGCGTCGATCTTGCACCTTTTTACCGATGATCGTTCTTATTTCATGTACTTCTATTGATGTTGGACTCCGCTTATCCTGCTACTCTTTTTCTCTCTTTGATCGTAATTTAAGGGCGTAGGACCCTTTGACGATTAAGATTTGGATATTGTACTTTACATGTTGTTTTAGTTTTGGCCTCGTAAACTTATTCAGTTATTATGTTGGATGTATTTGGATTTTGTTGGAACTTAAGTTGTAACTTGTACTTGTTATCTATTTCCACGCTATTTAGACTCTGTCTTATTGGGTTCTCGTTGATATTTGTCCGACTGTTTGGTTATTGTATTTAAGTTGTGGATCGTTCGTCGCGTCCCGCTTGGGGCGTGACAAGAAGAGTGGTATCGAGCTCGGCTAGTAAGATGGAAACTTACACCGAGCCGACTCGAGATAGGACCCTTGGTTTGTGTTTTTGGTATTACCGTGACTTGACTAATCAAGTGTGAAATCGATTTCAATTTGGCGTAGAACCATATTATTGAGATTGAAACAAAGTTAGAGCGCATATTTGGAGATACCATAGTCATACTTGTCTTGACTTAGTTGATTCTTGACTGACTTTCTTTGTTCATTTTTTCATTTTTCCCCTCCGTGTCTTTCCTTTGCCTTTGACTGATCCGCCTTAGTTTTGTTTGGTTAGGATGGAGCCAGCGCCACCTACTTGGTGGGACGTTTATTCGACCCGTGCCGAGCGGGAGTACTACCGGGCACTCACGATTCACTTGTACCGGGAGAGTATTCAAGCAACCTCAGAGCTATCCGAGGAGCGCCCGGTATGGGGACTTGACACAACGATTGGCAAGGAGCCAAGATGAAAAGAGCGAGTTGACCATTATCATTAAGGACCGCGACAACACCATACGGGCGCGGGAGGATCAGATACAAATTATCCAAGAACGCCTGGATAATGTGTGAGAGAAAATGAAGAGAGCAAGTGACGGCCGCCAGAAGTGGGAGATTGACGCCCGCATATCTCGCGATACCGTTGAGCGCTTGGAGGAGACCCTCATCAAGCAGATGACAGTGATAGAGGACCTTACACAGGCCCTAGCTCAGAGAGACGCTGCTTTAGAGGCTGCTCTGGCAGCTAATGCACAGCCATTGCCACCACCCGAGGTGGGGCCCGTACCCGACGCTGAGGAGGACCCTGAGGAGGATCCTGAGGAGGATCCAGTCGAGGTCGAGAGCATGAGGCACCTGAGGCTGCTCCGCTTGATGATGCACAGGGATTCGAGCAGTGGTTAGATTTCGTCGATTGGCTCGAGGTCGAGGCGCCACCTCAGCCTGACCAGGCCCCGGTTATGGACGTAGCAGCTAGTGACGATGATGGCGATCTCACTGATTAGCTAGCTTGATTGTCGGTTGTGCTTCGTTATTGTAGACACTTTTCCACCATGATGTACCTTGCTTCCTGTTGTATTAGATTCAGTTGTATTTTGGTTCAGATGTATCTTTGACTCGGTATTACTAGTGTTGGACTTCATGGGTGTATTCCAATTTTACATTAATGGATATGCCTCATTTTGGATGTAGGTGATTTAGGAATTTCTTGATTTGAAGGCTATAATGCCCCATTATGATGAGACTTGAATGATATAAGGTTATCACTTGACAGTATATGATTGGGTCATATGATATATTATAGAAGTTAGATGCCTAATGATATTAGTTTAGAGAATGAGTGTGTGGGAATCACTAAGTGGGATTTACCGATGATATGCCATTGTATTATTCGTTCTAAATACTTCTACGAGCTTAAATAAGCAAATTTGACTTGTTGTTTGGTATCGTGGATAAGATACGTAAAGGATATGACGATTATAGGGTCTCAAATCGGATATTGTCACTAAATATATTTTTAAGTTATGATATCTCATTTGTGAATTAAATTTGGGACAATGATTATCTCGTGAGTATTCGGAATATTATGGTGATCTAGGCACTCACATGATATATGAATTTGATTGATTTCGACTTAGTTATTGAGTATTAAGTATTGATTAATTTCGGAGGAAACGGATAATAGTATTCTATATAAAGTATATGAGATGTGCACATTTATCCGGAATAATCAAGACCTTATGGATATGGGAAATTGAGATTGCTATCAAGATTTTGGAAGGAGCAACTCATATGATTACAACTTTGGAAATAACTTATTAAATGATTACCGAGGTCTCGACTATTATATGTTGATGGGTGGAGATTATGGGTTGATCGTGCACTTTTAGCGATGAAATCTACTACCAATTGTTCGAGGAAATATACCACGATATGAATAGGTGTCGACTATTTAGTTAAATCGACTTTATTATAATGAGTATCACTTTCTTAGGTAAATGAAGTATTGACTAGTCAGACAAGCAAGGATATATTCGGGATTTGAATTATAAGAGGTATGTTTTGAACTAATAATTATGGGAATAGTACATTAGACTGATATGTGGAGTAGAAATGATTGGTTAAGTGATAATCGAATAGTGGTGCAGACTGATATGTTACGGATCACATGAATAGGGTACTATGAATAGTGTCTATTACAAGGTGATGACAAGAAATTTTGCATACCACTAAGGTTGTTAGAGATATTTTTGCAGAATGATTATTGGAAATTGGTTGATGGGAATTTGGATCGAATATAAGCGCCTCTAGGCCACCTAAGTTTTGATATTGAGGATGGGATAGATCCTTCATGAATAGATACAATAAGTATGAATCTCATCTAGAATTTGAAAGGAATTATTTCAGAAGAGGATTCCCGAGTGAAAATGGGAACACATAATGATGGACTTCGTGACGGATCTACCAAAGACCAGAGGAGTCCATGATGCTATTTGGGTAGTTGTAGACCGACTCACGAAACCTGCACACTTCTTACCCATTAAGAAAACTGATAGCTTGCAGAAACTTGTGCAAATTTATATCCGAGAGATCATTCGACTGCATGGAGTACTAGTTGACATAGTATCAGACAGAGACCCGAGGTTTGTCTCCAGATTTTGGAAGTGCTTGCACGAGAAGTTGGGTACCTCGCTAAGTTTCAGCACAGCAGCACATCCACAAACTGATGGACAGTCTGAGTGAACGATTCAAACCTTGGAAGATATGTTGCGAGCCTGCACGTTGGATTTCCCAAGAAGTTGGGATTCGCACTTACCATTAGCTGAGTTCGCCTACAATAACAGTTATGAGGCCATGATTGGGATGACACCCTACGAGGCATTATATAGGTGAAAATGTAGATCCCCACTACACTGGGAGATTGACGACCAATGGACTCCGAAAGAGAAACGAAAGTCGCCTCGATTCCAAAGGTCAACTTAGTTCAGGAGGCCATGGAGAAGGTCAAGCTGATCAAGGAGCGGATTCGCACAGCTCAGAGCCGCCAAAAGAGTTGCACGGACAAGAGAAGAAAGGATTTGGAATTTGAAGTCGGAGATGAAGTATTTCTCGAGACTCACCACGAAAAGTATTAATCAACCCGAAGAAAGGAGGCAAGTTGAGTCCGAGTTATGTTGAACCTTATAAGATTTTACAGAGAATCGGGAAGTTAGCCTATCAACTCGAGTTACCAAAGACCATATGCGGGGAATGCGCGATGTATTCCACGTATCAAGATTGAAGAAGTATCAACCGATCCCGAACATATCATCACCGTGGTACTCCTTCTCTAATGGAAAATCTATCCTACACCAAGAGGCCAATCCGGATTATTGATCGGCCAGATATGACATTGCGTAAGAGAGAAATCCCGATGGTTAAAGTGGTGTGGCAAAACCACAACCGAGACGAAGACGCAACGTGGGAGATGGAAGAAGACATAAGGAATCAATATCCGAACTATTAAAAGAGAATTTGGGGACCAAATTCTTTTAAGGAGGGGAGGATGTGAAGCCCCGATTTTTCCGAGCTTATAATTGATCCTTATTGTTGTTTATATTTTTGATCGACTATTTTACCGCGTCATTTTGACGGGTAAGTATTGATAATATATACATTTTGTACTTTATATTTCATTTTATTTAATTACTTGTGATCATGATCATCATTAATTCCATTCCTCAATTATGATCACCTGATTGATCACTATTACTATTTTTGTATTTATTAGTCACCTTAGAATTTTAAGAGACTATTTATTTTAGAGACTTTTACCTTATAGAATTAAGATTTTGATTTAGATTAAGTGATCATGAGACTTACAAGTGATCAAGGAAATCACTAAATATTTTGGAGATTGATATATTTCATCTATTATCATCAAATTTGGGACAAAAAAAAATATATGGAATTACCATAAAGCCCCTAGTATGGACGGCCATGATGACATTTTTGGAGTAAAAATATCATCCAACTCTTGTACACCTACACCTTATATTAGTCATCTTGTGTATAATTATACCATTAATTCAAACATTATACACATCATCTCTTACATTAATTCTTTATTATTAATTTTGCCAACATGTTGGAAGTCTTCCAACATTTCTTCTCATTCCATACCTTTGACCACCCTTTTGTCCCCATGCAAGAGACAATTTGCAAGACACAAAATTGAACAAAAATTCCTCTCTCCCCCATGGTGGACGGCCATAATGGCAAAATTTACACAAAAATTCATTTTTCATCCAACACATTTTAATTCTCAAACCTTTTCTCCTCCTTCTCTCTAATCTCTCTCTAAAAATCCTTCACATCTTCAAATCTTCAAACAAAAATTCATTCATATCTTCAAACCTTCAAACACCAACTCTTCACATCTTCAAATCTTCAAACAAAATTCTTCATATCTTCAAGTACCACTTCTTCACATCTTCAAAAATTCAAACACAAGTTCTTCACATCTTCAAGCCTACCTTCAAACCTTCAAGAACATCTTCTTCCTAACATCAAACATACTTCTTTCTTCAAACATCTAAACCAAAACAAACAATCTTACCACTTAAACACTAAAAATTCGAACACCCCTATCTCAAGGTAAGAAATTTCACTCCTCAATTCAACTTACATTCTTACTACTCCTCACCTTCTCTTTTTAATATAAGCTTGAATTTTGGATTTTGAGGTACTTAGAAGACCACTTGGAGACATGCATGCATGGTGGTGAAACTTGAGGACTTGAAGAAGAACTAGTAGAGAAAATTGGACTACAAGGTAAGAATTGTGTACTAGACCCCTTCTTTCCTACTCTTCCTATTTTTTCCAAATTTTTAACACCCCTTTTCATTTTTTAGAAATAGGGGCTGACCTTAGGAGATTTTTTGGAGTTGAGCCAAATTTCCAATTTTGAGCTTCAACTAGTCTCCAAACATCTACTACACAAGGTAAAGTGTAGTCCTTTTCATTTTCCTAATTCCTTCTTTTTCTCCTTAATTTTTCTCTCATTTTTCTAACTCCAAATTTTGATATTTTCTTGACTTAGGGGCTGACCTAAGAAGCCTCATCCAAAAATTGTGAAATTATCCTTTTATTTCACAATTTCCAAAATTAAGGTGGGTGGAAAATTATTTTTCCAACTTTTAGGTGTTTTATTAAAATGCATGTAGAAAATTTGATCATGAGCCTTGAGATATATATAATCTATGTATTGCATGTCAATTTTATATATCAAATCATAAAAATTCTCAAGAGTTGCTTAAAATTACTATTTATTGAATTTTAGGTGCATGCATGTACACTTTAATGCTTTAATTGATGAATTCTTGTATGTATTGGACATGCATGTGTATGATCTTTAAAATCTATGTTTTGGATGACTTATAACCTGGAAAAGTCGAGCATAATTGATTAAATTTCAATTTTGGACTTAAAAATGCAAAAATGGAAAGTTGGTGGACTAAATTGCAAGAAAATAAAAGTTAAAGGACCCTCTGCAAATTTCGAAATTTGGGACTGTACTCAGGTTCAAAAATGACTTTTGGACATTTTAATAATGTTTTAAGAGTTTTAAGATAAATAAAATCAACCTTTAAAAGCCCAAGGACTAGATTGTAAAATTTTGAAAGTTTAAGGGCTACTTTGCAATTTTAAAAACTGTACCAGACCTAAACTTTATAAATTGAAATTTTTACTTTTAAGTTACTGGGAATCACATATTTTAAAGGTATTCCAAAAATCCAAGTGGTTAGGCTTGGAAAACAATTTTTCTAAAATTGAGGGACTAATGTGAAAAATATTAAACTTGAGGACCCAAATGAAAATTCCAGGACTTATGCAGCCCATGCACCTGGGAATACTAACTTAACTATAACTTAATTGTATTTTGGACCCAAGGTTCAAATTTCATAACAATTGGACCCCTAAAAGCCTTAAAGGCAATTATTTTAAAATGGGACAAAAATGATATTTTCAAATGTTGAAGGACCTACACATATTGCTTTTAAAAACTGCTTTTGTCCCAATATCCTACCAACCTTAGTGACATTTTCCAACTGGAATCACATTAAAAGCCCTTCCGGTTTGTGAGTTCCGAATTTTTAAAACTTAAGGTCCGAATTGACAATTTTTACAAATTTGGGGCCAATGTGAGATTTTATAAAACCTCGACCATAAAACTTTAAAAACCTGAATCTCTGGACAATTTGGAGAATTTAGGAACTGACCTCTTAATTTTTCAAGGTCGGGATATTTATTTATTCAATTTTTAACCCCAAAAGTGTTGGTTTTTACAAAACGGGGCTAAATTACAATTTTTCTTTTATAAAGGACCTAACTCAAATTATTATCTCTTTTACTAAAATAGCCCTGGACTCTCTGAAATTGAGATTTAATTTAAATATTTTACTTTCCCAAAACCCCTAACTTATCGGATCAATTTGACCGATTAATACCCGATCGCGGAGCGACTTCGCCGCCTTGCTAATTGATTCTATAACGGACTTATGTTCCACCCAATCTTTCAAGATATCGAAGGTTGCTTATCCTTCCGATAATCATCTTCATCCATAACTCCACCAACGCCATAATTGCCACTCGCGTTTTTTTTGAAAATTCTCCTTAATCGCTTCCCTGAATCAATAATACTCATTTGCGCTGGTTGGTATGCGTAAATTGTCATTACCTTCCCCGCCGAGTCAACTTGGTGTGTCGAGCTCAAACCGGAATGGATACGCCGGGGATGGAACCGGCAGCTCGGCTGCTATTCCACTCTTCCGCCCCATCGCCCTAATCCCGCAACGAGGGACGGAGTTTGTCCAAGGGAAGCGGGTTGTAGATCGAGGTATAATCATGATTATGACAAATCCGAGCCTCGCAAGCTCTCACTGTGGATTTTGTCTTTGCCTACGGAGCGATAAGGTGCCGGTCTTGGACCATACTTGACCGGGAGTTACAAGGAAGAACGAAGGAATCGCTGTCGATCCACACGATTCGGTTATCGCCCGCTTTTGGTTGGCGTTACATTTCGCACGCAAATCGCTACATTTTTGCATTGGTTGGCGCTACAAATCCGTGACGCAACCATTATCTCGCCAGATAGATTGGCGTTACACTTCCGTGCGCAATCCTACCGCTCTTGATCGAATCACACATAGTGCCTCTGTGTGACCATGAACTGCTTTTCTGAATCGTATAAGTATATTATTTAATATTTTATCACGACGCTTATGAATCGTGTGTGAATCCATGCATCATACTCACGCGTTTTCATATAATCGTTTTCTCACATTATCTATATTGCGCCACACTTGCACACGATCACCCCATCCACCGAGATTTCTGCCTCATCCCCACCTGTTTTCTAACCTTTAGATGGGGACTATATTGAAGATTTCGAACCGGCCACAGATTGATGACCCTCGCCCTGCCTGTCGATCTTGCACCTTTTTACTGATGATCGTTATTATTTCATGTACTTCTATTGATGTTGGACTCCGTTTATCCCGCTACTCTTTTCTCTCTTTGATCGTAATTTAAGGGCGTAGGACCCTTTGACGATTAAGATTTGGATATTGTACTTTACATGTTGTTTTAGTTTTGGCCTGTAAACTTATTCAGGTTATTATGTTGGATGTATTTGGATTTTGTTGGAACTTAAGTTGTAACTTGTACTTGTTATCTATTTCATTGCTATTTAGACTGTCTTATTGGGTTCTCGTTGATATTTGTCTGGACTGTTTGGTTATTGTATTTAAGTTGTAACTTCAGTCGCGGCCCGACTTTGAAAAAAAATGGTGGCTAAGTATTTAATTCTAGAGGAATTAAATTATAAATTATTAATCTAAATTCAGAGTAGATATTCATAGTATTTTTTATTTCTCAAAACCGAATTTCTGTCACGCCCCAAACGGGACGCGACGAACGATCCACAACTTAATATAATAACCAACACCCGCATAAATATCAACAAGAACCCAATGAGACAGAGTCTAAATAGCAGCGGAAAAAAAATAACAAGTACGAATACAACTTACAGTCTACGATCCATAATCCATATTACATACCCGAAGATCAACCAAATATAACAACTTAAAGTCAAAGGGTCCTACGCCCTTTAGTTACAAACTAGAATAGGAAGAAATACAATAGTACAACAACAACACAAGAAGAAGTAACAAATCCAACAAGTGTAGTACAAGGTCTCAATCTAGAGCCGGTTCCGCATCATCAACGAAGTCCTCATCTAAGGTTAGAAAATAGGTGGGGATGAGACAGAAATCTCAGTGGATGGGGTGATCGTGTGCAAATGTGGCGCAATATACAGTTAATGCGAGAAAACAGTTATATGAAAACGCGTGAGTATGATGTATGAATTCACACACAGTTCGCAAGCGTCGTGATAAAATATTTAAATAATATACTTATACGATTCAGAAAATGCGATTCATGGTCACACAGTACTATGTGATTCGAAGACAGTAGATTACGTGCGGAAATGTAACGCCAATCCCATGCAGGCAAATAATGGTTGCGTACGGAAATGTAACGCCAACCAATGCAAAACAAGTAGCGGTTGCGTACGGATTCGTAGCGCCAACCAAACGGGTCCGATAACTCCGAAATCGTGTGGATCAGACAGCGATTCCCTCGTTCTTCCTTGTAACTCCCGGGCAGATGGTCCAAGACGGCACTGATCGCTCCATAGCAAAGACAAAATCTACAGTGGATCTTGCAAGGCTCGGATCTGTCATAATCATGATTATACCTCAAGTACTACGACCCGCTTCCCTTGGACACTCCGTCCCTCAGTCCCCGGTTCCATCCCCGACGTATCCATTCCGACTGTGAGCTCGACACACCAAGTTGACTCAGGCAGGAAAGTGAATATAAGAACAAGCGATCAACCAGCAATCAGTATCATTGATTCATTCACGATTCAGAAAGTTTTTGAAAATTTGCGAGTAGCAATTTTGGCGTTGGTGGAGTTTTTGGATGAAGATGATTATCGGAAGGATAAGCAACCTTCGATATCTTGAAAGATTAGGTGGAATATAGGTCCCGTTATAGATTCAAAATCGCAAGGCGAGGAAGTCGCTCCGCGATCGGGTATTAATCGGTCAAATTGATCCGATAAGTCAAGGGTTTTTGGGAAAGTAAAATACTTTAATTAAATCTCCAAGTCAGAGGGTCCAGGGATATTTTAGTAAAAGAGAAAATAATTTGATTTAGGTCCTTTATAAAAGAAAAATTGTAATTTAGCCCCGTTTTGTAAAAACCAACACTTTTGGGGTTAACAATTGAATAAATAAATATCCCGACCTTAAAAAATTAAGAGGTCAGTTCCTAAATTCTCCAAATTGTCTAGAGATTCAGGTTTTTAAAGTTTTGAGGTCGAGCCATTGTAAAATTCTCACATTGGCCCCAAGTTTGTAAAAATTGCCAATTCGGACCTTAAGTTTAAAATAATCGGAACTCACAAACCGGAAGGGTTTTTAATGTGATTCTAGTTGGAAAATGTCATTAAGATTAGTGGGATATTGGGACAAAAGCAGTTTTTAAAATAAATATGTGTAGGTCCTTTAACTTTTGAAAATATCATTTTTGTCCTATTTTGAAATAATTGCCTTTAAGGCTTTTAGGGGTCCAATTGTCATGAAATTTGAACCTTGGGTCCAAAATATAATTAAGTTATAGTTAAGTTAGTATTTCCAGGTTCATGGGCTGCATAAGTCCTGGAAATTTCTTTTGGGTCCTCAAGTTTAGTATTTTACACATTAGTCCCTCAATTTTAGTAAAGATGCTTTCCAAGCCCTAACCACTTGGATTTTTGGAATACTTTTAAAATATGTAATTCCCAGTACCTTAAGAGTAAAAATTTCAAATTTTAAAGTTTAGGTCTGGTACAGTTTTAAAAATTGCAAAGTAGCCCTTAAACTTTCAAAATTTTACAATCTAGTCCTTGGGCTTTTAAAGGTTGATTTTATTTATCTTAAAACTCTTAAATCTTTATTAAAATGTCCAAAAGTCATTTTTGAACCTGAGTACAGTCCCAAATTTTGAAATTTGCAGAGGGGTCCTTTAACTTTCATTTTCTTGCAATTTAGTCCACCAACTTTCCATTTTTACATTTTTAAGTCCAAAATTGAAATTTAATCAATTATGCTCGACTTTTCCAGGTTATAAGGCATCCAAAACATAGATTTTAAAGATCATACACATGCATGTCCAATACATACAAGAATTCATCAATTGAAACATTAAATTGCACATGCATGCACCTAAAATTCAATAAATAGCAAATTTGAGCAACTCTTGAGAATTTTCATGACTTGATACTTAAAATTGACATGCAATACATATATTATATATATCTCAAGGCTCATGATCAAATTTTCTACATGCATTTAATCAAAACACCTAAAAGTTGGAAAAATATTTTTCCACCCACCTTAAAATTGGAAATTGTGAAATAAAAGGATAATTTCACAATTTTTGGAGGAGGCTTCTTAGGTCAGCCCCTAATTCAAAAAAAAATATCAAATTTTGAAGTTAGAAAAATGAGAGAAAAATTAAGGAGAAAAAGAAGGAAATAAGGAAATAAGAAGGACTACACTTTACCTTGTGTAGTAGGTGTTTGGAGACTAGTTGAAGCTTAAAATTTGGAAATTTTGGCTCAACTCCAAAATCACCTAAGGTCAGCCCCTATTTCTCAAAAATGAAAAAGGGGTGTTAAAATTTGAAAAAAAATAGAAAGAGTAGGAAAGAAGGGGTCTAGTACTCAATTCTTACCTTGTAGTCTAATTTGCTCTTACTAGTTGTTCTTCAAGTTTGAAGGCCTTCTTCAAAAATGTTGTCAAGCTCTAATCTTCAAGGTCTTCTAAATGTACCTCCAAACCAAATTCAAACTTAAGTTAAGAATGTGGAAGAGATGAACAATGTGATATCAAAAATGGATTGAAGATAAAATTTCTTACCTTGTAGTATGGTTGGTTCGATTTTTGTGGAGTATAAGGAGAAAAATGTTGAAATTTTTTCTAAGTATAGAAGAAGAAAGTAAGCAGAAGAGTAGAGAGAAGTTGGGAGTTTTTAGAGAGAAGGAGGAGGATTTTGCTTGACAGTGAATGTGTTAGATGAAAAATGAGATGAATTTTTGACACAAAAATGGCCATATGGCCGTCCACTTCAAGGAGAGAGGGGGAGGAATTTTGTTCAAATTGTGTCTTGCATTTTGCCTCATGCATGGGAGACAATTTGAAGGTCAAAGGTATGAGCAATACTTGGTTTGAATGGAATGTTGGAAGACTTCCAACATGTTGGCAAAAAAAATATTAGAGAAGTAATGTGAGAGATGATGTGTATAATGTTTGAATTAATGGTATAATTATACACAAGATGACTAATATATGGTGTAGGTGTACAGGAGTTGGATGATATTTTTACTCCAAAATATCCACCATGGCCGTCCACTATGAGGGCAATTTGGTAATTCCATATATATTTTTTTGTCCCAAATTTGATGATAATAGATGAAATATATCAATCTCCAAAATAATTAGTGATTTCCTTGATCACTTGTAAGTCTCAAGATCACTTAATCTAAATCAAAATCTTAATTCTATAAGGTAAAAGTCTCTAAAATAAATAGTCTCTTAAAATTCTAAGGTGACTAATAAATACAAAAATTGTAATAATGATCAACCAAGTGATCATAAATGCAAAATAGAATTAATGATGATCATGATCACAAGTAATTAAATAAAATGAAATAAAGTACAAAATATATGTATTATTAAAAATTACCCGTCAAAATGACGCGGTAAAATAGTCGATCAAAAGTATAAACGACAATAAGGATCAATTATAAGCTCGGAAAAATCGGGGCTTCACATCCTCCCCTCCTGAAAAGAATTTGGTCCCCAAATTCTCTTCAGAATAGTTCTGGATATTGATTCCTCATGTCTTCTTCCATTTCACACGTTGCGTCTTCGTCTCGGTTGTGGTTCTGCCACACCACTTTAACCATCGGGATTTCTCTCTTACGCAATCGCCGTATCATTCTGTGATCAATGATCCGGATCGGTCTCCGGTGTAGGATAGATTTTCCATTAGAGGAGGAGTATCTCGAGTGATGATGTGCTCGGGGTCTGGTTGATACTTCTTCAGTCTCGACACGTGGAATACATCGTGCATTCCCGCATATGGTGCTGGTAACTCAAGTCGGTAGGCTAACTTCCCGATTCTCTGTAAAATCTTGTAAGGTCCAACATATCTCGGACTCAACTTGCCTCCTTTCTTCGGATTGATCAATCCTTTCCGTGGTGAGAGTCTGAGAAATACTTCATCTCCGACGTATCCATTCCGACTGTGAGCTCGACACACCAAGTTGACTCAGGCAGGAAAGTGAATATAAGAACAAGCAGTCAACCAGGCAGTCGAGTATCATTGATTCATGGAAGCAGTTCAGGAAAGTTTTTGAAAATTCGCGAGTAGCAATTTTGGCGTTGGTGGAGTTTTTGGATGAAGATGATTATCGGAAGGATAAGCAACCTTCGATATCTTTAAAGATTAGGTGGAACATAGGTCCCGTTATAGATTCAAAATCGCAAGGCGAGGAAGTCGCTCCGCGATCGGGTATTAATCGGTCAAATTGATCCGATAAGTCAAGGGTTTTTGGGAAAGTAAAATACTTTAATTAAATCTACAAGTCAGAGGGTCCAGGGATATTTTAGTAAAAGAGAAAATAATTTGATTTAGGTCCTTTATAAAAGAAAAATTGTAATTTAGCCCCGTTTTGTAAAAACCAACACTTTTGGGGTTAACAATTGAATAAATAAATATCCCGACCTTGAAAAATTAAGAGGTCAGTTCCTAAATTCTCCAAATTGTCTAGATATTCAGGTTTTTAAAGTTTTGAGGTCGAGCCTTTGTAAAATTCTCACATTGGCCCCAAGTTTGTAAAATTGCCAATTCGGACCTTAAGTTTAAAATAATCGGAACTCACAAACCGGAAGGGCTTTTAATGTGATTCTAGTTGGAAAATGTCATTAAGATTAGTGGGATATTGGGACAAAATCAGTTTTTAAAATAAATATGTGTAGGTCCTTTAACTTTTGAAAATATCATTTTTGTCCTATTTTGAAATAATTGCCTTTAAGGCTTTTAGGGGTCCAATTGTCATGAAATTTGAACCTTGGGTCCAAAATATAATTAAGTTATAGTTAAGTTAGTATTTCCAGGTTCATGGGCTGCATAAGTCCTGGAAATTTCTTTTGGGTCCTCAAGTTTAGTATTTTACACATTAGTCCCTCAATTTTAGTAAAGATGCTTTCCAAGCCCTAACCACTTGGATTTTTGGAATACTTTTAAAATATGTAATTCCCAGTACCTTAAGAGTAAAAATTTCAAATTTTAAAGTTTAGGTCTGGTACAGTTTTAAAAATTGCAAAGTAGCCCTTAAACTTTCAAAATTTTACAATCTAGTCCTTGGGCTTTTAAAGGTTGATTTTATTTATCTTAAAACTCTTAAATCTTTATTAAAATGTCCAAAAGTCATTTTTGAACCTGAGTACAGTCCCAAATTTTGAAATTTTCAGAGGGGTCCTTTAACTTTCATTTTCTTGCAATTTAGTCCACCAACTTTTCATTTTTACATTTTTAAGTCCAAAATTGAAATTTAATCAATTATGCTCGACTGTTCCAGGTTATAAGGCATCCAAAACATAGATTTTAAAGATCATACACATGCATGTCCAATACATACAAGAATTCATCAATTAAAACATTAAATTGCACATGCATGCACCTAAAATTCAATAAATAGCAAATTTGAGCAACTCTTGAGAATTTTCATGACTTGATACTTAAAATTGACATGCAATACATAGATTATATATATCTCAAGGCTCATGATCAAATTTTCTACATGCATTTAATCAAAACACCTAAAAGTTGGAAAAATATTTTTCCACCCACCTTAAAATTGGAAATTGTGAAATAAAAGGATAATTTCACAATTTTTGGAGGAGGCTTCTTAGGTCAGCCCCTAATTCAAAAAAAATATCAAATTTTGAAGTTAGAAAAATGAGAGAAAAATTAAGGAGAAAAAGAAGGAAATAAGGAAATAAGAAGGACTACACTTTACCTTGTGTAGTAGGTGTTTGGAGACTAGTTGAAGCTTAAAATTTGGAAATTTTGGCTCAACTCCAAAATCACCTAAGGTCAGCCCCTATTTCTCAAAAATGAAAAAGGGGTGTTAAAATTTGAAAAAAAATAGAAAGAGTAGGAAAGAAGGGGTCTAGTACTCAATTCTTACCTTGTAGTCTAATTTGCTCTTACTAGTTGTTCTTCAAGTTTGAAGGCCTTCTTCAAAAATGTTGTCAAGATCTAATCTTCAAGGTCTTCTAAATGTACCTCCAAACCAAATTCAAACTTAAGTTAAGAATGTGGAAGAGATGAACAATGTGATATCAAAAATGGATTGAAGATAAAATTTCTTACCTTGTAGTATGGTTGGTTCGATTTTTGTGGAGTATAAGGAGAAAAATGTTGAAATTTTTTCTAAGTTTAGAAGAAGAAAGTAAGAAGAAGAGTAGAGAGAAGTTGGGAGTTTTTAGAGAGAAGGAGGAGGATTTTGCTTGACAGTGAATGTGTTAGATGAAAAATGAGATGAATTTTTGACACAAAAATGGCCATATGGCCGTCCACTTCAAGGAGAGAGGGGGAGGAATTTTGCTCAAATTGTGTCTTGCATTTTGCCTCATGCATGGGAGACAATTTGAAGGTCAAAGGTATGAGCAATACTTGGTTTGAATGGAATGTTGGAAGACTTCCAACATGTTGGCAAAAAAAATATTAGAGAAGTAATGTGAGAGATGATGTGTATAATGTTTGAATTAATGGTATAATTATACACAAGATGACTAATATATGGTGTAGGTGTACAGGAGTTGGATGATATTTTTACTCCAAAATATCCACCATGGCCGTCCACTATGAGGGCAATTTGGTAATTCCATATATTTTGTTTTGTCCCAAATTTGATGATAATAGATGAAATATATCAATCTCCAAAATAATTAGTGATTTCCTTGATCACTTGTAAGTCTCAAGATCACTTAATCTAAATCAAAATCTTAATTCTATAAGGTAAAAGTCTCTAAAATAAATAGTCTCTTAAAATTCTAAGGTGACTAATAAATACAAAAATTGTAATAATGATCAACCAAGTGATCATAAATGCAAAATAGAATTAATGATGATCATGATCACAAGTAATTAAATAAAATGAAATAAAGTACAAAATATATGTATTATTAAAAATTACCCGTCAAAATGACGCGGTAAAATAGTCGATCAAAAGTATAAACGACAATAAGGATCAATTATAAGCTCGGAAAAATCGGGGCTTCATCCTTCCCTCTCGAAAAGAATTTGGTCCCCAAATTCTCTTGAAATAGTTCGATATTGATTCCTCATGTCTTCTTCCATTTCCCACGTTGCGTCTTCGTCTCGGTTGTGGTTACGCCACACCACTTTAACCATCGGGATTTCTCTCTTACGCAACCACGTGTCTGGCCGATCAATGATCCGGATCGGTCTCTCGGTGTAGGATAGATTTTCAATTAGAGAAGGAGTATCTCGGTGATGATGTGCTCGGGTCCGGTTGATACTTCTTCTCGACACGTGGAATACATCGTGCATTCCCGCATATGGTCTTTGTGTAACTCAAGTCGGTAGGCTAACTTCCCGATTCTCTGTAAAATCTTGTAAGGTCCAACATATCTCGGACTCAACTTGCCTCCTTTCTTCGGATTGATCAATCCTTTCCGTGGTGAGAGTCTGAGAAATACTTCATCTCCGACTTCAAATTCCAAATCCTTTCTTCTCTTGTCCGCGTAACTCTTTTGGCGGCTCTGAGCTGTGCGAATCCGCTCCTTGATCAGCTTGACCTTCTCCATGGCCTCCTAAACTAAGTCGACCTTTGGAATTGAGGGTGACTTTCGTTTCTCTTTCGGAGTCCATTGGTCAACAATCTCCCAGTGCAGTGGGGATCTACATTTTCGCCCATATAATGCCTCGTAGGGTGCCATCCCAATCATGGCTTGATAACTGTTATTGTAGGCGAACTCGGCTAATGGTAAGTGCGAATCCCAACTCCCTTGAAAATTCAAGGTGCGGGCTCGCAGCATATCTTCAAGGGTTTGAATTGTTCGCTCAGACTGTCCATCGGTTTGTGGATGTCTTCTTTGTCTTTTGAAACTTAGGGAGGTACCCAATTCCTCGTGTAGGCACTTCCAAAATCTAGAGACAAACCTCGGGTCTCTGTCGATACTATGTCGACCGTACTCCATGCGGTCGAATGATTTCTGATATAAATGCATGCAAGTTTACGCAAGCTATCGCTTTTCTTGATGGGTAAAAAGTGTGCGATTTCGTGAGTCGATCTTCCACTACCCAAATAGCATCATGGCCTCCTCTGGTCCTTGGTAGATCCGTCACGAAGTCCATCGTTATATGTTCCCATTTCCACTCGGGAATTCTCAACGGTTGTAGCAAACCAGATGGTCGTTGGTGTTCTGCTTTTACTCGTTGACAAGTTAAACATCTCGCAACGAACTCTGCTACCTGGTTCTTCATGTTTACCCACCAATAACTCCTTTTCAAATCCTTATACCTCTTGTTTCCTCGAGAATGTATAGTGTATTTTGAACGGTGTGCCTCTGTTAGGATTTTATTCCTAATCTGCTTGTCATTCGGTACACACACTCGATTCCGGAATCTGATAACTCCATCTTCAGGTACCGAGAATTCTGATCTTTCTCCTTTAAGTATCTTCTCCTTGATTTTTGAAGATGTGTATCTTTCTCTTGTTTCTTTGATCTCATTCAAAGATTGGGTGTAATCGAAATGTTAGCACATGAAATCTGAGTATTGGTTCTCGTCGATTCCAATTGTTCACTCTTCTAATGATTCCCACTCTCGAATCATAAGTCCGCTAAGCTCGCTTTACGCTTAGAGCGTCCGCTACGACGTTAGCTTTCCCAGGATGGTATTGAATATCAAAGTGATAGTCCTCAATCAACTCCATCCATCTCCATTGCCTCAGATTGAGGTCTTTCTGAGAGAATAGGTACTTCAAGCTCTTATGGTCCGTGAAAACCGTGAATGTTGCTCCGTAGAGATAGTGTCTCCATTTCATCAATGCGAACACTATTGCGCCAATTCCAAGTCATGCGTTGGATAATTGGCTTCATACGGCTTGAGCTTTCGTGATGCATAAGCGATAACATTTCCTTCCCCGCATGAGCACCGCTCCTAGTCCTTCTTTTGATGCATCACCAGATGACAAAGTTTTATGTTCCCTTTGGAAGGGCTAAGACGAGTCGTAGTAAGTCGTTTCTTCAACTCTTGAAACTTGCCTCAAGCATTTGTCATTCCACTCAAACTTGACTTACTTCGGTTAGTCGAGTGAGTGGTCCCGGCTATCTTGGAAAAATCCTGGATAAATCTTCGATAATATCCATTAGTCTAGAAACTCGATTTTCCGTTCTGATTTCACTCAGTTGTTTCCATTCAACCACTGCCTCGTACCTTTGAAGGATCCACCGCAATCCCAATGTCGGATACTATGTGTCCCAAGAACGCGACTTCACTAAGCCAAAATTAGCACTTTTGCTGAATTTGGCATGCGGCTTATGTTCTCGTAGTGTCTCTAAAATGATTTTTCGAGATGACGTTCGTGCTCTTCTCTCTAGACTTAGAGTATACGAGTATGTCATCAATGAATATCACTACAAATTGATCCAAATAAGGTTGGAAGACTCGATGCATCAGGTCCATAAATGTTGCCGGTGCATTTGTCAGACCGAAAGGCATTACTACAAACTCGTAGTGTCCATATCTCCCAGTTTGAAATGCGCTTTTGGAAATGTCTTCCTCGCGGATCTTGATTGGTAATATCCTTTGCTGTAAGTCAAACTTCGAGTACACCGTAGCTCCTTGAAGTTGATCAAATAGTTCGTCTATCCTCGGGAGGGGATATTTGTTCTTGATGGTCACGCTATTAAGACCACGATAATCTATTCATAGTTTTAATGTACCACCCTTCTTTTTGATGAACAGCACAGGTGCTCCCCACGGAGACTTACTCGGTCGGTTAAATCCCACCTCCATCAGTTTTTGTAATTGCGTTTTCAACTCCTGTAACTCAAGAGGAGCCATTCTATATGGTGTTCTGGCAATTGGGGCAGTCCCTGGCAACACCTTGATGGTGAACTCGACTTCCCTATCCGGAGGGACAGTGGTGAGTTCTTGTGGAAATACATCCGTATATTCTGACACTACAGGTACTTGGTTGATTTGTGTCTCAACCTTGGGTTTGTTAATTACAAACGCCAAGTACCTTTGAGCCCCTCTAGTGATCGCCCTCCTCACTTTCATTGCTGAAATGATTGGGGCAATCTTAACTCGTGCCCTTCCCGAAATTTCCACTTCGGGTTTTCCGGGTTCACATAGCTTAATGGACTTGTTATGACAGTCCATTTGTGCATGGTGTGCAGATAACCAGTTCATCCCCAATATCACATCGTATTCGGATATAGGTAATAAGATCAAATTGGCAGGAAAATTTATCTCAACAATCTTAACTTCGCATGCATTATAGATAATATCTGTTATCTGACTTGCACCCATAGGAGTTGACACTTCTAAATATATAGGCATATGTTCCATGCATGCATGCAGTTTGTGGACAAAATGCGGTGCAACAAATGAATGCGTTGATCCAGGGTCGAACAATATTTTAGCGTAGTGGTTAGATACTAGAAGCGTACCTTTCACCACATCTGTTGCCTCCGGAGCCTCCTGTCCGGCTAGTGCAAAAGCTCGAGCGGGCATCCTTGCCCGATTTACCTGGCCATTTCCCGGTTTCTGTAGCTGTGTCTGTTTGGTTCGGTCATTGTACTTCGGGCAATCTTGCAGCTGGTGTTGATTACTACCACAGCGCAAACACCTTCCTTGCTTACGCCAACAGTCGTTGGCAGTATGTCCGTTTACGGCAATGTGCACACACTTGGCCCGGCTTTCCTTGTCTTGGTCTCTTTCCTTTATCTCTGTTTTGTTAATCGGTCCTTCAAACTTAGCAGCGGTTTAGATGGTTGTCCCACACTGCCCTCTTAAGACTATTCGATGGCCTATTCTGCTGAATGCCCAATACGGTTCGATTCCGACTCAATGCGAGTGCCTTTACTGCGGTGAATAATTTGTTAGTTCAACAAATGATCAATTTGTTTCGAAGTTCAGTTTCAATCCTCGAGTGAACTTGTAAAGCTTATCCTCTTGAAGACTTATTGTCCCCAGCATACTTGGACAATCGGTGAAATCGGACTCGTCTTGAGCTACTGATCGATTCCCTTGCCTCAATCTGTGAAATTCATCTCGGCGTGCTTCTTTCACAACTTTGGAATATCTTGTTCATTGAACTCGGCCAAGAAATTTCCCCATGTTTTGACTACCTGCATCCCCATTCCCATCTCCTTTCAACCGCCCTCCACGATCTCTAGCAAAATTAGATTCCAGGATTTAAATACGGCGAGTGTGACTCTCTGCACGTCGGAGCATTGAAGAGCATTGAAGATGTTCTCCAACTTCTCTACCCATTCTTCTGCTTTCAGATCGTCTGGCTCTCCCAAGAAGGCTGGTGGGTCAAACCGCAGAAATCGCTCCAACGTGCGATCGTTCGCCTCTCTGGCGGGTTCGGGAGCACGGGGTTGAGGCTCGCTGTTGCCTCATAAAAACTAGTATTTCTTTGTAAGGCTTGTGCGGTCGATTGTCTCTGCGGCGGGTGGAGGAGGTGGTGGTAATTCCGGAGAGGGTACCCGATCCCTGGGTACATCACCGTCTCCTCGTGGAACGCGACGAGGTCTCCCACGTCCTCGATGTTCTGCCATTCTGTATCTTGAAGCGTTAGTTGCGATTCGCGAGTAAATGAATACAATAATGATTCCCGTAAAGCAAGTAATATCGCAGGGAAAGTAACATCAACACAAGACACTGAATAAATAGCAAAAGGCATATCCATTAATGTAAAACTTGAATAAACCAAAACTACAACGGCAGAAATACTAAGTCAGATACATCGGAACCAAAATACATCTGAATCTAGTACAAAAGAAAGTAAGGTACATCACTGGAATACACGGCTACAACAACAAAAGTACAACTGAAAATCTGCTAGCTAATCAGTGAGATCGCCATCATCGTCGCTCGCAGCTATGTCTATAATCGGGGTTGGGTCAGGCTGAGGTGGCGCCTCAACCTCGGGCCAATCCACGAAGTCCAACCACTTTGCTCGAATCCACGGCCTCATCGAGTGGAGCGACCTCGAGTGCCTCCGGCTCTCCAATGTCGATCGGATCCTCCTCGGGATCCTCCTCGGCGTCGTGAAGGCTCACGCCTCGGGCGGTGGCAATGGCCGAGCATTAGGCTGCTAAAGACTCTAGTGCGGCGTCTCTCGAGCTAGGTCTGTGTAAGGTCCTCTATGATCATTTGCTTGATGAGGGTCTCCTCCAAGCGCTCGCGGTGTCACGAGATAGGCGGGCGTCAATCTCCCATTTAAAGCGGCGTCACTTGCCCTCTTCATCTTCTCCCGCATGTTATCCGGGCGCTCTTGATACTATGTATTTGGTCCTCCCGCTCTTATGGTGTTATCGCGGTCCTTGATGACTTGATGGTCGGCTCGTTCTTCTCATCTTGGCTCATCGCCAAGCGGCCGAGCCAGTCCCTATTACGTTGGCGCTCCTGGGTTAGCTCGGGTCGCGCGTTCACTTTCCCGGTGCCAATGAATCATCAGTGCCCGGTAATATTCCCGCCCAGCACGGGCATGGAATACATCCCACCATGTAGGCAGCATCGGCTCCATCCTAATCAAACAAAACTAAGGCGGATCAGTCAAAGGCAAAGGAAAGATAAGGAGGTAATAAGAAAAGAATGAATAAAGAAAGTCAGTCAAGAATCAACTAAGTCAAGACAAGTATGACTATGGAACCTCAAAATATGTGTTCTAACTTAGTTCAAACATCAATAAGACGATTCTATGCCAATTTGAAATCGATTTCACACTTAATTTGTCAAGTCGCGGTACTACCCAAAACACAGACCGAGGGTCCTATCCTGGGTCAGCTCGGTGTAAGTTTCCATCTTACTAGCCGTGCTCTGATACCACTCTAACTGTCACGCCCCAAACGGGACGCGACGAACGATCCACAACTTAATATAATAACCAACAGTCCAGACAAATATCAACGAGAACCTAATGAGACAGAGTCTAAATAGCAGCGGAAAAAAAATAACAAGTACGAATACAACTTACAGTCTACGATCCATAATACATATTACATACCCGAAGATCAACCAAATATAACAACTTAAAGTCAAAGGGTCCTACGCCCTTTAGTTACAAACCGGAATAGGAAGAAATACAATTGTACAACAACAACACAAGAACAAGTAACAAATCCAACAAGTGTAGTACAAGGTCTCTATCCAGAGCCGGTTCCGCATCATCAACGAAGTCCTCATCTAAGGTTAGAAAATAGGTGGGGATGAGACAGAAATCTCAGTGGATGGGGTGATCGTGTGCAAATGTGGCGCAATATACAGTTAATGCGAGAAAACAGTTATATGTAAACGCGTGAGTATGATGTATGAATTCACACACGATTCGCAGCGTCGTGATAAAATATTTAAATAATATACTTATACGATTCGGAAAAACGATTCATGGTCACACAGGCACTATGTGATTGATCAAGACAGTGCGATTGCGTACGGAAATGTAACGCCAATCCCATGCAAGGCAAATAATGGTTGCGTACGGAAATGTAACGCAAACCAATGCAAAACAAGTAGCGGTTGCGTACGGATTCGTAGCGCCAACCAAGCGGGTCCGATAACTCGAGTCGTGTGGATCGGACATCGATTCCTTCGTTCTTCCTTGTAACTCCCGAAGGCGGGATGGTCCCAGACCGGCACCTTATCGCTCCATAGGCGAAAGACAAAATCCACGTGGAGCTTACAAGGCTCGGATCTGTCATAATCATGATTATACCTCAAGTACTACGACCTGCTTCCCTTGGACACTCCGTCCCTCAGTTGCGGGATTAGGACGATGGGGCGGAGGAGTGGAATAGCGGCCGAGCTGCCCGATTCAATCCCCCCGACGTATCCATTCCGACCTGTGAGCTCGACACACCAAGTTGACTTCGAGCGGGAAAGTGAATATAAAAACGAGCGATCAACCAGGCGATGAGTATCATTGATTCAGGAAAGCGATTCGGGAAAATTTTTGAGAATTCGCGAGTAGCAATTTTGGCGTTGGTGGAGTTTTTGGATGAAGATGATTATCGGAAGGATGAGAAACCTTCGATAACTTGAAAGATTAGGTGGAACATAGGTCCCGTTATAGATTCAAAATCGCAAAAGCGAGGAAGTCGCTCCGCGATCGGGTATTAATCGGTCAAATTGATCCGATAAGTCAAGGGTTTTTGGGAAAGTAAAATACTTTAATTAAATCTCCAAGTCAGAGGGTCCAGGGCTATTTTAGTAAAAGAGAAAATAATTTGAGTTAGGTCCTTTATAAAAGAAAAATTGTAATTTAGCCCCGTTTTGTAAAAACCAACACTATTGGGGTTAAAAATTGAATAAATAAATATCCCGACCTTGAACAATTAAGAGGTTAGTTCCTAAATTCTCCAAATTGTCTAGAGATTCAGGTTTTTAAAGTTTTGAGGTCGAGCTTTTGTAAAATTCTCACATTGGCCCCAAGTTTGTAAAAGTTGCCAATTCGGACCTTAAGTTTAAAATATTCGGAACTCACAAACCGGAAGGGCTTTTAATGTGATTACAGTTGAAAACTGTCATTAAGATTAGTGGGATATTGGGACAAAATCAGTTTTTAAAATAAATATGTGTAGGTCCTTTAACTTTTGAAAATATCATTTTTGTCCCATTTTGAAATAATTGCCTTTAAGGCTTTTAGGGGTCCAATTGTCATGACATTTGAACCTTGGGTCCAAAATATAATTAAGTTATAGTTAAGTTAGTATTTCCAGGTGCATGGGCTGCATAAGTCCTAGAAATTTCTTTTGGGTCCTCAAGTTTAGTATTTTACACATTAGTCCCTCAATTTTAGTAAAATTGCTTTCCAAGCCCTAACCACTTGGATTTTTGGAATACTTTTAAAATATGTAATTCCCAGTACCTTAAGAGTAAAAATTTCAAATTTTAAAGTTTAGGTCTGGTACAGTTTTAAAAATTGCAAAGTAGCCCTTAAACTTTCAAAATTTTACAATCTAGTCCTTGGGCTTTTAAAGGTTGATTTTATTTATCTTAAAACTCTTAAATCTTTATTAAAATGTCCAAAAGTTATTTTTGAACCTGAGTACAGTCCCAAATTTCGAAATTTGCAGAGGGGTCCTTTAACTTTCATTTTCTTGCAATTTAGTCCACCAACTTTCCATTTTAACATTTTTAAGTCCAAAATTGAAATTTAATCAATTGTGCTCGACTTTTCCAGGTTATAAGGCATCCAAAACATAGATTTTAAAGATCATACACATGCATGTCCAATACATACAAGAATTCATCAATTAAAACATTAAATTGCACATGCATGCACCTAAAATTCAATAAATAGCAAATTTGAGCAACTCTTGAGAATTTTCATGACTTGATACTTAAAATTGACATGCAATACATAGATTATATATATCTCAAGGCTCATGATCAAATTTTCTACATGCATTTAATCAAAACACCTAAAAGTTGGAAAAATATTTTTCCACCCACCTTAAAATTGGAAATTGTGAAATAAAAGGATAATTTCACAATTTTTGGAGGAGGCTTCTTAGGTCAGCCCCTAATTCAAAAAAAATATCAAATTTTGAAGTTAGAAAAATGAGAGAAAAATTAAGGAGAAAAAGAAGGAAATAAGGAAAAAAGAAGGACTACACTTTACCTTGTGTAGTAGGTGTTTGGAGACTAGTTGAAGCTTAAAATTTGGAAATTTTGGCTCAACTCCAAAATCACCTAAGGTCAGCCCCTATTTCTCAAAAATGAAAAGGGGGTGTTAAAAGTTGAAAAAAAATAGAAAGAGTAGGAAAGAAGGGGTCTAGTACTCAATTCTTACCTTGTAGTCTAATTTGCTCTTACTAGTTGTTCTTCAAGTTTGAAGGCCTTCTTCAAAAATGTTGTCAAGCTCTAATCTTCAAGGTCTTCTAAATGTACCTCCAAACAAAATTCAAACTTAAGTTAAGAAGGTGGAAGAGATGAACAATGTGATATCAAAAATGGATTGAAGATAAAATTTCTTACCTTGTAGTATGGTTGGTTCGATTTTTGTGGAGTATAAGGAGGAAAATGTTGAAATTTTTTCTAAGTATAGAAGAAGAAAGTAAGAAGAATAGTAGAGAGAAGTTGGGAGTTTTTAGAGAGAAGGAGGAGGATTTTGCTTGAGAGTGAATGTGTTAGATAAAAAATGAGATGAATATTTGACACAAAAATGGCCATATGGCCGTCCACTTCAAGGAGAGAGGGGGAGGAATTTTGTTCAAATTGTGTCTTGCATTTTGCCTCATGCATGGGAGACAATTTGAAGGTCAAAGGTATGAGCAATACTTGGTTTGAATGGAATGTTGGAAGACTTCCAACATGTTGGCAAAAAAAATATTAGAGAAGTAATGTGAGAGATGATGTGTATAATGTTTGAATTAATGGTATAATTATACACAAGATGACTAATATATGGTGTAGGTGTACAAGAGTTGGATGATATTTTTTCTCCAAAATATCCACCATGGCCGTCCACTATGAGGGAAATTTGGTAATTCCATATATTTTTTTTGTCCCAAATTTGATGATAATAAATGAAATATATCAATCTCCAAAATAATTAGTGATTTCCTGTTAGATAAATGTTTTTATTATGATTTTGATGTTTATGTTTGATTTTGTTCAAATGAGTTTTTAAACCAAAACTATGTCCCTAAATATTGTCTAAATACTTCCAATCAACTTAAAATGTTTTTACTATTTTTTGGAGTATTTCTTGAAGTTTATTTTCAATAAAAATTGGACAACACATTTGTTTCAGTTCGACCGGTCGCCCTATAGGGCAACCCGTACTGAGTTGAGATGAGAAACAGAAAATGGGGCGTAAGTAAAATAGGGCAGGGCGACCGGTCGACCAGGTGGGCGACGGGTGCGGTCAACCGGTCGGCCGTGGCGACTGCACTGGAGTTGAATTTTGTTCCGACTTCTCTGTTTCGTAAAATCTTCAAAGGGCAACCGACATAGTCCGACTAAGGCGACCGGTCGCACCCCCTTCGACCGGTCCCCCCTGTGTAAAAATTCACAGAATTCAATTTCAATCTTATCTCTGTGCGACAGGTCGAACCCCATGTTTATCAAAGAAAACTATCCGTTGCGTTTTTCGAGCGACTTTTCCCTATTTTGTGGGATTGATTTCTAACAGCTATATTGATCATTTTAAATGGTTTCTTTTGCAGCAAATCACTCCCCAAGGAGGAGCCAATGTCTGGAAATGAAAGCCATGTCCTCTCCTATAAATAGAGGCTCCATTCAAGCAACAAGATACAACACTTCATACAAGCAAAGAGCAATTGAGCAAACACTTTCATATATCTTGTTGTATTAGCCTAAGCACTTTCACTTGCACAAATTTGAGGTCTAGGATTTCAATTCTTGATTACACTTGTACTCATATTGTATCAATCATTATTGAGTTGTAATCTTGATTTTGGTCATCATTCAACACAAGACATCCTTGTGAGTATTCTTGTGGTAAGAATACACTTGGGAGATCTAGGTGATAGGTGTTTGAAGGTTGTGGTAATCTTCAAAAGTGTTGTAAGAGGGTTGTGGTAATCCTCAAGGTGTTGTATTAATTTTTGGTAAATTAATAAAACATTTTTTTTCTTTTTGAAATCCATCCCGGAGATACTGGGGTGGTAGAGGATTAGGCCCTAGGTGGGTTGAACCTCTTTAAATCAACGAGTGTTGTTTAATTTCCGCATTTACATTCTAGTCATTTACTTGTTGTTTTGAAAAAGAGGGTGATTTGCAAAAAATCGGCATAATCTATTCACCCCCCCTCTAGATTATTGTAGCCACTTGGACTAACAAGTGGTATCAAAGCCAAACTCTTTGGCTAGCTCGTTCCGAGTAAAGAGGAAAGATCCATGGCTACAAATGATGCTCATCTCACCACCGGCGCCTCCACCAATAAGCCACCACTATTCGACGCCAACAACTACGCATTTTGGAAAGACCGTATGGAGTGCTTCCTCCAAGGGTGCGGGTTCGACATTTGGAATGTGGTCATCGAAGGAGTTGATCAACCAACAAAGAAATCGTAGGATGGCACCTTGGCTCCTAAACCTTTCAAGGAGTTTGATGAAAACGACAAAAAGGCTTTCTCTCTAAACGATAAGGCCTTAAATATTTTGCATTGTTCTCTTACCGCCACCGAGTACAATCGCATAAGAGGCATAAGGTCGGCACATGAGGTTTGGGAAAAATTGGAGACAATCTATGAAGGGACTAAGAAAGTCAAGCAAGCAAGAAAGACCATGCTTGTTAAAGACTTCGAAAACTTTAACATGTATGATGGCGAAAGCATCTCTAAGATGGTGGAAAAGCTTGACAATATTGTCAATCCTCTTGTGGCCCTCGGCAAAGTCATCTCCGAAGAAGACAAGGTGACCAAGGTATTGAATGCACTTCCCGGCTCATGGTCCGAAAAAGTAACGGCAATCACGGAGGCACAAAATCTTGAGACACTCAAGTTTGATGAGCTTATTGGAAATCTACTCATCTATGAAGTCTATCTCAAGGAGAAGAAAAATTCCAAACCATCCACAAATCAATCGGGTATGCAAATTATTCCTAAAGGTCTTGCTTCTTCTTCTAATAATGCATACTATGATAATGATGATGATGATGAGGAGACGGCCGCACTTGTTCGAAAATTTGCAAAATTTGTAAATAAAAATAAAGCAAGAAAACCAAGAGATAATGCTTGCTTTAAATGCGGAAAACCCAGGCACTTCATTGCCGATTGCGGCTTCGATGAAGAGGAGCAAAAGAAAAAGAAGCCTTTCACAAAAAAGAAGGCTCTAAATGCGGAAGTCAAAACATGGGATGAACTACTCGAAACAACCGATGAGGAAGGAGAAACCGAACATGGTCTCATGGCTATAGACGATGAAAACAATGAGGTACACTCAAATTCTTCTACTTCCTCCATAGTTGATGACTTGCAATGTGATTTTGATGAATTGCAAATTGAGTTTCAAAATTTAATCGTTAAATACAAAAATTTGAAAAAGGAGCATAAAGAGATTAAGGTTGAAAAAGAAAAATTATTTACCTCTTATGAATCTCTAGACAAAGCTCATGCTCTTACTCTTACTAGAATTCATTCTCTTGAAACCGAAAAGGAATTGCTCACAAAAGATATTGAATGTTTGAAAAATGATGTGCATCGTTTCAACATAAGTACGGATAAAGTCACAAAAATTTTAGATGCACAAAGAGGTGAGCATTCCAAATCGGGACTTGGTTATAAGCCATTTCAAAGTGTTTTTAAGAAAAATAACCAAGGTCCGACTTTTGTACGTGCTAATAATTATAATACTCCTACTTGTTTTTATTGTGGCAAAGTTGGATATTATGCTAATAATTGCAAATTGAGAAATAGCTCAAGACATGTTTGGAGACCCAAAGGTCTCAAGACTAACCCCCATGGACCCCAAAATTATAGGGTACCTAAAAGAAATTCTTTTGTAGGTAATAGGGGCTATAACCACAATAGAAGATTCAAAATGGCTCGTGGACAGCGGATGTTCACGCCATATGACCGGGAGGAAAGAACTTTTTACCAACATCAAGCTCCAAGAAGAGGGTATGGCCATGTTCGGCAATGGCAAAGGAAAAATTCTGGGAAATGGAGAAATTGGTAACTCTTCTTTCTCTCTTAGTAATGTTCTATTAGTTGAAGGGCTTAAGTTTAATTTGATAAGTGTTAGCCAACTTTGTGATTCAAAATATGATGTTTTCTTTAATAAAGAAAAATGCCTTATACTTAAAAATGGTGAAATTATTTGTGAAGCAAATAGAAAAGGCAATCTTTACAAAATTTGTACAAGTGATTTGGTTAGTCAAAATGTTTCTTGTTTAGTCGCCAATAATGATTTAACTAGTTTATGGCATAGGCGACTTGGACATGTTGGATACAAGAATTGGAAAAATATTTACAAAAACCAACATGTGAAAGGACTACCCAAATTGAATTTTGAAAATCTCGGCTTATGTGACACTTGTCAAAAGAACAAATTAGTTAAGAGTAGTTTTAAGCCCAAAAATGAAATTTCCACAACCAAACCCCTACAAATGCTTCACCTTGATTTGTACGGGGATATTAGTCTTGGCTAGTCTAAGTGGAAAACATTACACTTTTGTTATCGTCGATGATTTTTCTAGATATACTTGGGCTCTTTTTCTTACCAATAAAAGCGATGCCGTTAATGAGTTTGTTAAGTTGTGTAGACTTATTGAGAATGAAAAAGAAGATACTATCAAGTCTATTCAAGCGATCGAGGTGGAGAATTTGACGGTGAATTTAGAGTGTTTTGTGAAACCAAAGGATATGCTCATAATTTCTCGGCTCCAAGGACACCTCAACAAAATGGAGTAGCCGAACGGAAAAAATCGGACACTACAAGAAATGAGTCGGTCCATGCTCAATGAATTCTCACTTCCAAAATATTTTTGGGCCGGGCCGTAAAATACCGCTTGCTTTGTGTCATAAATCGAGTTTATATTCGTCCTAAAATGAATAAAACTCCATATGAGCTTTGGAAAGGTAGAACTCCAAATATTAGTTATTTCAAGATATTTGGTTGTAAATGCTTTATTTTGAATACCAAGGATCAATTGGACAAACTTGATCCTAAGGCCGATGAAGGGATATTTATGGGATATTCAACAAAAAGCAAAGCATATCGGGTTTACAATAAGACTAGTGGAGTTGTTGAAGAATCCATCCATGTTAAATTCAATGAAGCTTCGGGAGTTGAAAGAATTCCTAATGATGAAAGTGATGAAGAGGATATTATTGAACAAATTGTTCAAATTGATGATCAACCGTCTACATCAAATGATCAACCGTCCACTTCAAATGGTCCTCAAGAAGATAGAGGTGATATCTCGGATCTTCCCGTTGCATTGAAATTTAAGGGAGATCACCCAAAAGATCTTATTATTGGTGATCCCCTTGACAAAGTTATGACCCGGAGAAAATTTGCCGAGAAAGCTCTTATTTCTCAAAAAGAGCCTAAAAATGCTAAAGAGACTATTGAGGATGAGGATTGGTTCCTAGAGATGCAAGAGGAGTTGAATCAATTTGAAAGAAATGATGTATGGGAATTGGTACCTTGTCCTCCTTCTCAAACCATTATTGGTACAAAATGGGTATTCCGAACAAACTTGATGATCAAGGCAATATTGTTCGAAATAAGGCAAGGTTAGTAGCTCAAGGGTATTGTCAAGAAGAAGGTATTGACTATGATGAAACTTTTGCACCCGTAGCACGTTTAGAAGCTATTCGTATTTTACTTGCCTATTCTTGTTTTAAAAATTTCAAACTTTACCAAATGGATGTTAAATCCGCCTTCTTAAATGGTATTATTCAAGAAGAAGTCTATGTAAAACAACCTCCGGGGTTTGAAAATTTTTCTAGGCCTAATGATGTTTATAAACTTAAAAAGGCCTTGTATGGTTTAAAACAAGCACCCCGTGCATGGTATGATAGACTTAGTTCTTTTCTTTTACAAAATGGTTTTATAAGAGGTAAAGTTGATACAACTCTATTTGTTTTTGAAAAAGGGCAAGATTGTTTACTTGTGCAAATATTTGTTGATGATATTATCTTTGGTGCTACTAATGATTTTTTGTGCAAGAAATTTTCTAAGTTAATGCAAGGAGAATTCGAGATGAGTATGATGTGGGAGCTTAACTTCTTTCTTGGACTTCAAATTAAGCAATGTCAAGAAGGTATTTATATTTCGCAATCAAAGTATACAAAAGAACTTTTGAAAAAGTTCGGCATTGAAGAAGGAAGAACCGTCTCTACTCCTATGGCAACAAATGTCAAAATTGACAAAGATGAGAAAGGCAAGTCCGTGGATAAATCAAAGTATCGAGGTATGATTGGTAGTTTACTTTATTTAACCGCTAGTAGACCGGACATTCTTCATGTCGTATGCCTATGTGCTCGTTTTCAAAGCAATCCCAAAGAATCTCACATGAGTGTCGTTAAAAGGATTTTTCGATATTTGAAAGGCACCATTCAATATGGTTTATTTTATCCAAAGAATGAAAATTTTTCTCTTAAACGTTATAGTGATTCGGATTATGTGGGAAATATTGATGATCGGAAAAGTACTTCCGGATCATGTCAATTTTTAGGCGATTGCCTAGTTTCTTGGTTTTCAAAGAAGCAAAACTGTGTTTCTCTTTCAACGGCCGAAGCCGAATATATTTCCGCCGCATTTTGTTGTACTCAACTTCTTTGGATGAAACAAACCTTAGCGGATTACAAATGCTCTTTTGAAAATGTACCTATATTTTGTGATAATATATCCGCCATAAATATTGCTCAAAACCCGGTTCATCATAACCGTACTAAACATATTGAGATTCGACATCATTTTCTAAGGGATTGTGTTTCAAAACGTAAAATTGAGATATCTTTTGTACCATCTCAAGATCAATTAGCGGACATTTTTACAAAACCGCTATCTTTCGAGACTTTTTCTTCAATACGAGCTCGGTTAGGCATAATGCATATTGAATGAAGCTTACGTTTGCATTTTACACGTTTTTAAAACTTAGGGGCGAAAAATCGGATTTTTGGTTGAAAATTCGGATTTTGGAAAAACTGAAAGACAGTGGGCTGAAGGGGTTGAGGGCAACCGGTCGCCCTCAACGTCGACCGGTCGCCCTCAACCTCGACCGGTCGCCCTAAGCTATATTTTGGCTTTTAAACGTTCTGTCTTCAGCATTCGCAAGTTTAACTTATTTTGGCCATTTTTTGTCCCCTTTGCCAAATTCTCACATATTTCATTCAAAAATGGTTTTCATGCATTTCTTTCACAACATGGACGTTATATAGCATGACCATCATCATCATGGCTCATCTTTTCCGATCAAATGGTAATAATTTCTCTTCTTTTGCTCAATTGGGTTGAACCCTTGAGTTAATGACCTTATAGTATATTTCTTGATAATTTTTGCATATGATTTTGATGAGCTTATCTAGTATGTTGAATTGTATATTGATTAAGGTGAATTGGTGATAGAACATTTGGCTTGAAACATTTACAAGGGTTATATTCAACCTCTTTTATTTTTCACGCACACAAGGTGTTCGATGAAATGTCGCAATGAAAATTTCAACTTATACATGATTCTCTTGCTTTCAAAAGTCTTCCATACTTATTGAGATCATGATTTGGTAAACAAAACGAGCGTATGAACTCTTCATATTACATTTCTCCCATTTTCCTTGGAGTGTTACGCTTTAATTGCTCAACGGTTAATAAATCGTCCCTTTGGCGCACTTTGATAATATTGTATGGTGTTTTCACCATTCTAACATTCTTTTTGATGATTCCAAAGGGGGAGAAACAGGATATTGGCTCGTTAGCTCAAGAAAAGCTAATAAAATCTTGCAATAAGTATTGTGGACTCGAATACCTAGTCCATGACTTGATTTTTGGACTCGAATGAAATTGTTTATAAGTATTGTGACAGGGGGAGCTTCTTAGCTCATGATGCATCCTATATAAGCTTGTTATAGCTTGTGCTTCTTACTTATAATAATCGTTTGTTGAAATGCTCATAAATAGGGGGAGCTTTGTATGAAATACTTCTAACGGATAGTTTACTTGTAAAACCGAAAAATTTTATTTGGTTTTCAAATCGTCCTCAAGAAAATTGTTTTGGTTTGTAATCATCAAAAAGGGGGAGTTTGTTAGATAAATGTTTTTATTATGATTTTGATGATTATGTTCGATTTTGTTCAAATGAGTTTTTAAACCAAAACTATGTCCCTAAATGTTGTCTAAATACTTCCAATCAACTTAAAATGTTTTTACTATTTTTTGGAGTATTTCTTGAAGTTTATTTTCAATAAAAAATTGGACAACACATTTGTTTCAGGCTCGACCGGTCGCCCTATAGGGCAACCCGTACCTGAATTGAGCTAAGAAACAGAAAATGGGGCGTAAGTAAAATAGGGCAGGGCGACCGGTCGACCAGGTGGGCGACCGGTGCGGTCAACCAGTCGACCGGCGGGCGACCTGTACCTGGGAGTTGAATTTTTGTTCCAGACTTCTCTGTTTCGTAAAATCTTCAAGGGCAACCGGTCATAGCTAAGGGCGACCGGTCGCACCCCCCTTCGACCGGTCCCCCTGTGTAAAAATTCGCAGAATTCAATTTCAATCTTATCTCTGCGTGACCGGTCGAACCCCATGTTTATCAGCAAACTATAAATAGAGGCTCCATTCAAGCAACAAGATACAACACTTCATACAAGCAAAGAGCAATTGAGCAAACATTTTCATATATCTTGTTGTATTAGCCTAAGCACTTTCACTTGCACAAATTTGAGCTCTAGGCTTTCAATTCTTGATTACACTTGTACTCATATTGTATCAATCATTATTGAGTTGTAATCTTGATTTTGGTCATCATTCAACACAATACATCCTTGTGAGTATTCTTGTGGTAAGAATACACTTGGGTGATCTAGGTGATAGGTGTTTGAAGGTTGTGGTAATCTTCAAAGGTGTTGTAAGAGGGTTGTGGTAATCCTCAAGGTGGTGAAAGAGGGTTGTGGTAATCCTCAAGGTGTTGTATTAATTTTTGGTAAATTAATAAAACCTTTTTTTTCTTTTTGAAATCCATCCCGGAGATACTGGGGTGGTACAGGATTAGGCCCTAGGTGGGTTGAACCTCTTTAAATCAACGAGTGTTGTTTAATTTCCGCATTTACATTCTAGTCATTTACTTGTTGTTTTGAAAAAGAGGGTGATGTGCGAAAAATCGGCATAATCTATTCACCCCCCCTCTAGATTATTGTAGCCACTTGGACTAACATTTCCTTGATCACTTGTAAGTCTCAAGATCACTTAATCTAAATCAAAATCTTAATTCTATAAGTAAAAGTCTCTAAAATAAATTGTCTCTTAAAATTCTAAGGTGACTAATAAATACAAAAATAGTAATAATGATCAACCAAGTGATCATAAATGCAAAATAGAATTAATGATGATCATGATCACAAGTAATTAAATAAAATAAAATAAAGTACAAAATATATGTATTATTAAAAATTACCCGTCAAAATGACGCGGTAAAATAGTCGATCAAAAGTATAAACGACAATAAGGATCAATTATAAGCTCGGAAAAATCGGGGCTTCACAATTTCGGCGAGTGAGAAACTAATACGCGAAGTTTCCCACACGGATGGACATTATGTAAAGGGAGTTGAAAGGTTTTTTTCTTCATCCCACACAGATTATAAAGCATAGTTTATTCTAGTATAAATACTAGAATAAGTTATTAGTTGGATATATGGTAACATAAGTGGATGATCACAAGTAGGCCACACGCGCGCGCCCCCGCCTGGCCTGGCCTACGCCTGGGCCTTAAGCTGCTCGGCCTTTTGGGTCCGAGTCTAGGCCCACTGTACTTTTGTCACTCGAAAATAGGCTTGGCCCGGATTCAAGTGATTGTTGGCCCGCCTGATGAACCTGGACATTGCAAGTGTCCATATTCATATGTGTTTGTTGGAATTTGTAACTCCTCAGATAGAGGCATTGATGGGGTTGTAACTCCCCATAAAGTGATCATCAATGGGGGTTGTAACACCTGGCTGTCACAAGAAAATTAATTGTCCACTGACTTACTAGATTTAATTCCATGCAGGTTAGATTTTATTGCCTATAAATAGCATGGTTTCCATCGCAGAATTTACACTGAAAATTCGCATCTCTCTCTGCATATTAAGACAGTGTTGTTAAAAGTGTTGTAATATTTGTCTTGTGGAAAGAGTTCCATCTCGACTCGGCTTCTGTTCAAGTTGTTATAGTTAGATTCTATTTTCTGTTCTTTTCTATTCTGTTTTGTAAAAGCCATTGTTGAAGGCTTCCCGTTGTAACACTTTGTAATCAACAATCGCAAGACAAATATCAATCTTCACGATGGCGAACACAAGCAGAACCCCAATCATCCCTCCTGCTCAGGCTGAGACATCTGAGAAATTTATAGGTTTTCGACTTCAAGTGATGGCAACAAAAAATGTTATTTTACCTCACCACTCTGGGCCTGGTGAGTACTTGACTGAGGACGCTCCAGGGGTGGCTGAAAACGAGGCTAATGCTGGAAAACCCACAGCATTTGATGCATGGGGCCAGGGTGATTTCATGTGATGTAGCTATGGCCTTAACAAGCTTAGTGATGCATGTACAATGTGTACTGTGCGGTAAAATCCTCCAAAGAATTGTGGAAGTATTTGGAGAAGTACAAAACCAAGGATGCCGACATAAGAAATTTGTTGTCGGTAAGTTCTTGCTTTGCGATGGTTGATTCTAAAACCGTGATGGAATAAGTACAGAAGTTCCAATTGATCCTACATGCAATCTCTGCCGGAGGCATTCCAAGTGGCCGCGTTGATTGATAAAATTGCCCCTAAGTAGGAGTGATTTTAAAAATTATCTCTAGCATAAGCGAAAGGAGATGACACTAGAGGATCTAATGTCAAACTAATATTTGAGAAAGACAATAGGAGGATTGACTCTAAGTCTAGTCTTCAGCCAATGGAGTCAAAAGCCAACTTGATGGAGCATGGCTCATCAAATAATTCGAAGAAAAGGCCTAATGACAAAGGAAAGAAATCGGCAGCTGGAAAGTTCTAGGGGACTTGCTATAATTGTGGCAAACTGAACCATATGGCAAAGGACTATCGTCAGCCAAAGAAAAAGAATACCAAATAGCAGTCCAATGTCAATGAGGTTGACCAAAGGGAATTGACCGATGTTGACATGTTGGCGGCGGTGTTTGAAGCCAACTTGGTGGATAACCCAAAAGAGTGGTTTCTGGATACCAGTGCCACCTTGCCATGTCTATTCTGATAGGGATGCATTCTCCTCTTACATCCCATCCACCAGAAAGAAGCTCTACATGGGAAATCACGCCTCTTCTGATGTTGTTGGCATAGGAACAAGAGTGCTGAAGCTTACTTTGGGCAAGAAGTTGAAGCTGAAGGATGTTGCATGTCCCAGACATCCGAAAGAACCTGGTTTTGGGTTCACTGCTGGTCAACCATGGGTTTAGACTAGTTTTTGAGTCTTAAAAGTTTGTACTTAGCAAGTTTGGACAGTTTCTTGGTAGGGGTTATCTAGACTATGGATTGTTCAAAATGAATGTAATGATTGTACGCTGTTTTGGCAATGTTGAAAGAATAAGAATGCATCTTTTTCTGTTTACATTCTTGAGTACTCTAATTTATGGCATATTAAATTAGGACATGTAAATCTGAATGCTATAAAAATATTGGTAAATTTTGATTTAATTAATTTACCAGAAGTAAACTCACAAAGTAAATGTGAAGTTTGTGTTGAAGCTAAAATGGCTAAGTTACCATTCCATTCGGTTGAAAGGAACACTACACCTTTTGAATTGATACACATTGATGTGTGTGATATGAAGTTTGTATAAACTAAAGGTGGTAAAAAGCACTTCATCACGTTCATTGATGATTGCACAAGATTTTAGTACTAATATTTGTTAAGAACCAAAGATGAAGCTATGGAGGCTTTTAAAAATTTTAAAAATGAAGTTGAAAATCAACTTGGCAGCCGGATTAAGATATTTTGGAGTGATAGAGGTGGCAAATATGTTGCAATGTTTGAAGAGTTATGTACCCAGTCGGGAATAATTCATCAAACAACGGCTCCATTTTCACCACAGTCTAACGGTGTTTTTGAACGCAAAAACCGGACTCTTAAAGAGATGAGGAATGCCATGTTGATTAGTTCCGGATTACCACGGAATATGTGGGGAAAGCTGTTTTAACAACCAATCACATATTGAATAAAATACCACTGAAAGGGAATGATTAGACTCCTTAGAAATTGTAGAAAAATCATAAGCCTTCTTACAAATACCTTAAAAGTATGAGGGTGTTTGGCTAAGGTTGTAATACATGAACCAAAGTAAGTTAAAATCGGTCCTAAAATGGTATATTGCATGTTTATAGGTTATGCACTTAACAGTAGTGCATATCATTTTATGGTACATAAGTCAGAAAATACGGAAATGAAAATTGGTACCATAATTTACAGAATATTTATCTTTGTAAAGAAATGATAGATGCAAGTTTCAAGAAACGGATGTATTCAGATATGGCTAAAGGTGTTACTTCTGGTGTTACAACATCTGAAACAGCTGCAGGTGTTACTGTAGATGTTGAGGTGTTATTGTTCGCCAATTTTTTTTTAGATCTCTATACTGCAAGTGTATAATGTAGTTTATAGAATAATGGCAAGAAAGGTTGTATTCCTCAGGAATTGACTATGAAACATTTAGGCTATAATAACATCGTATTCCAATTTTATTGAAACAACCGAATATCAAATTTTATAAAAATCAAAAATTAAAGAAATAATAAGAAATAAATTTTCGAACCGCACAAGTATTTTCAACAACTACGAAAGCAACCCTAGGCACATAATCTTAACATGCTTCTTCAATATCAAATCCAATTAATGTTTCACAAAACCAATTCATGCGTTTCTATGGGTTCATTCTAAACTAGTTTAATCCCCCTCCCGGGTGGCGCATAAACAGTAGATTAATAATAATTAAAATCTCCCGATGCATCACAACAATTATTAACTCCCAACAGATCTTTGAATTGAAATACTCCCCACAAACAGATGTAGTCTCCCGATGCAATACCCTATTTATGTCTGAATTTGATTTTTGTCTCGTTAGAACTCACCTCCCCAGTTATGGACTAACAAGTATGACATGCAAATTATTGGCCAAATAATCAACAATTAAGAATAAGCACTCGAATTCATCAAATAGAACACATGAATCAATTAAGAAAATTATTAATCAAGAGTTAACATGAATCCATAGTTTTTATTATGCCCTAAGATCCTAAAGATTAGCCAAACATTGATAACAAATTCATAGACAAACTTCAAATCAACATTGTGACATCGTTTACTACAGACAAGAGATCTAAACTAAGAATGAAAATCCCTTCTTGTCAGGATAGATCTTCCTCCCAAGCCTCCAAAGCTCGTGTGCTTCCGTAGATGTGAAAGGCTTTATGGTGCTCTTCATAACCTAGCTCTCCTCTCTCAAAAGACCTTTGATCTTGTAATCCTGTGTATTTTGAGGTGTTGTATGTTGTATGAATGAATGTATTTGATACGTGTAAAATATAGTGCATTTATGGGCTTAAAATGATATATAATTGATACATTTGCATGTATATTTAGTGTGTTTTACTTAGTTTCCTTAGAAGGACATGATACTGCGTATTCTTGTAACTTTTTACAGGAAACATAGCTTATTGAGAAGGAATCTGTTGGAAGGCCAGGATAAGATTGAGTAGTGTAAAGAGAAGATCAACAACACAAAGAAACCGGACAAAAACTAGTCACACGGTCAGACCGTGTAGGACCACACGGTTCTGTGACATGCCCGTATGAAGATACATGTCCGTGTGAAGTGTTCGGGAGAAAACATGTACAAAACCAAGCCACATGGCCAGACCATGTGAGACCACACGACCGTGTGGAGTGACCGTGTGAAAGCAACACGGGCCGTGTGACTGACTATGGCAGATTTTTGTGTCCTTTTCCCACTCAAACTCTACAAGTATTCTCTCCAAGCACCTATATAAAGGACCTAAGGGCTGCACGAAAAATCATTCTTCTATACACCATTCAACACATCAACATACACATGAACACAAGATCAAAGGTCTTTTGAGAGAGAAGGGCTAGGTTACGAAGAACACCACAAGCCCTTTCACATCTACTGAAGCACAAGAGCTTCGAAGGCTTGGAAGAAAAATCCATCCTGACAAGAAGGGGTTTTTCTTTCTTATTTTAGATCTCTTGTCTGTATATAAAATGAGATCACAATGTTGATTTCAAGTTTATCTATGAATTTGTTATCAATGTTTGGCTAATCTTTCGGATCTTAGGGCATTATCAAAACCATGGATTCATGTTAAATCTTGATTAATTATTTTCTTAGTTGATTCATGTGTTCTATTTTATGAATTTGAGTGCTTTTTATTAATTGTTTTTTATCTGATCAATAATAGGCATGTCATATTTGTTAGTTCGAAATTCGGAAGAGGAGTTCTAACAAAGACGAAAATCGAATTCTGACATAAAGGATGTAACGAGTCAGTAGACCTACAACTGTTTGTGGGAGTCATTCAATTCATGGATCTTTTGGGAGTTAATTATAGTTGTAACGAGTTGGGAGACCTACAATTATTATTAATCTACTGTTTATACGCCGCCCGGGAAGGCGAATAGACTAACTTAGAAATTGAATCCATAGAATTGCATGAATTGGTTTTGTTAAACATTAATTGGATTTAATATTGAAGTATGTTCCTAAGGTTGCTTTCGTAGTTGTTGAAAATGCTTGTGGTGTTCAAAAATTTATTTTTTTTACCTTTTAAATTTCGAATTTTCTAAAACTTGAGATTTAGTCGCTTCATTAAAATTGGAATACGTGTTATTATAGCCTATGTGTTTCGTAGTCAATCTCTGAGGAGTACAACCTTGCTTTCCATTATCCTATAAACTACACTGTACACTTGCAGTATAGAGGTGCAAATATATTTGGTGAACAAATTTTTGGCGTCGTTGCAGGGAATTGAAAGATTTTACTTCGATATAGTAATAAGTAGTTTAATCTTAATTGAAGCTTTTTGTAAATAATTTTTTTTATTTTTACCGATTTTTGTAATTTTTTTATTTTTGATTTTTTTTTCCTTTTGTCAATTGTAATTTTTTATTATTTTTGTAATTTTTTTATTTTTGATTTTTCCTTCTTTTTGTAAATATATTTTTTTATTGCTTATTTCTAACATCGTTTTTGTTGAATGCGAGACTAAAATCATTGGAGACACAAGTAGGCCAAAATCGCTACTGTAGTGGGAGGCCTACATCAAAAGGGCAAATTCCCAAGTGATACTTAACTTAATCCGAGAAAACTGTGCAAACGCCATTCGTCTGATGGATGGTACTGAATATGAGGGCTCAAGGATTTCAACCGACACGGTTCAACGACAGTGATGTTAGAAATCTGAAGTCTGGCTGAAGACGTAAAACTTAGCAATTTGTGGAAGGCAACCCAAGAGGCATCGTGGCAAACCCTTAGGTAAAAAAATTTCACACGACCGTGTGGAATTCCACACGGACCGTACGGCCCACATAGACCAGCCACACGGGCAGGCCGTGTGATTTGCACACGATCGTGTGGCTGGAGACAATAGCAAAATAGAGGCAACGACCAGGGCTACACGGCCCGGCCGTGTGAAATCCAAACGGGCCGTGTGAACTATCCAAATAAGTACTCTTTACAGATTTCTCTTTCTTTTGATAATTTTCTCATATGTTCGGGATGAAGCATATTTTAAGTTTTGGGGGTTGTCAAGAATGCGTAATTTAGTACTGTTGCATTTTTCGCATTGTATATAGGATTGCATGTAGAGCATAAAATTGTATTGCATTAAAAAATTTGTAAAATTTTTTATTTTTTATTTTTATTTTTTGCACGTTTATTGCTTTAGCATGTTTAATTGCTTTTGTGTGTGTTTTTAATCAAGATTTTCGAAGGAGTACAAAGCTTCCGTATGATTTTACTATGAGCATTTGATTTTATGAGATGACATATTTTTGTGAATAATGCGATGAATAGTTGAGATGTCATTTATTTGTTTGGCATTAGTTTAGAAAATTGGGTATTTGAGGATGATGCAAAAAATAAGCCTGTGAGCTTTCGCGCCTTTAATTACTTTTATCGTATGCAGACTTATTTTTTCTTGAGTGTGTCATTCATGATTGATAGAACTCTAAAACTTGCTTTGGTATCTTCATTGAAGCTATGTGTGTGTGTAATTTTCGAAAATAATTTAAGGCCATCTTTGTTTAGCCTAGTTAGCCTAAAAAGCATACCTATGAACTCATTATTCCCTAGTTAGCCAATTTGAGCCTTAACTTTTTAGTATTAGCCACATTTTCAATCATTAAAATAAAAAAAATGATTTTATCCCTAATTTCTTGAGCTTATAGAAAATAAAAAAGTTTGGGGGAGATGTGAAAATTATAAAAATGAGAGAAAGTTGGCAAAAGAATGACGGATGAGCAGTATCTAGGTGAATGAAAGAAGAATAAAGCTCGAAAAAGAAAGAAAAATCTCTGGAAAAAGAAAGAGAGAAAATCGAGCAAAGGAGAGAAAAGAAAAAAATTTTTGAAAATTGTGAAAAATTGAGAGCTTGAGGCTAAAGGGAAAAAAAAAAAAGCAAACAAGCCTAAGAATGAAAAAAGAGAAAAGGGGTGGAGTTGAGTTGAAAAACATATATTGAAAGAATGATTTTAGGTGAAATTGGGTTGGTGAGTTGCAAGTCTATGTACTTAAATTCTATTTGCTCAAGTCAAGTCACTTAATCAAAATTTTCTCTACCCTTACCAAAGAGCCTACATTACAACCAAATCAAAGTTCTTTTTGATTCTTAAAGTGTGCACACAAATGTGATAGAGATGTTAGATGATTTGCAAGCTTATGGTAGTTCTACATTCACTGAATTCATTTGGAGCGCAAACACTGTCCATACACTTAGAGAGATGAGTGATACACTACTGCTTGTGAATCGTGATGTCAAGTACCCGAGAGAGTATTAATTATGCCGAATTTGTGAATGATGCCTTCTTAATAATGAATTGCATGGTTTACTTGAATATGGAGTCAAATGAGACTAAATGTTTATAGTGTTCTTTTGTGTTCTTTGTACCCCTTGATATTATTTTTCTTAATTTGCTCGAGGAGGAGCAATGCTTTAAGTTTGGGGGATTTTGATACGTGTAAAATATACGTGCAATTATGGGCTTAAAATGATATATAATTGATATATTTGCATGTATATTTAGTGTATTTTACTTGGTTTCCGTAGAAGGGCATGATATTGCGTATTATTGTAACTTTTTACAGGAAACGGAGCTTAATTGAGAAGGTATCAGTTGGAAGGCCCGGATAAGATTGTCAAGTATAAAGAGAAGATCCAAAATATGAAGAAACCGGACAAAAACCAGTGACACGGCTGGACTGTGTGGGACCACAGGGCTGTGTGACCTGCCCGTGTGAAGATACATATCCATGTGAAGTGTTCGGGAGAAAACAGGGACAAAACCAAGCCGCATGGCCGGACCATGTGAGACCACACAGCCATGTGGAGTGACCTTTTGAAAGCCACACGGGCCGTGCGACTGACTGTGGTGGATTTTTCTGTCCTTTTCCCACTCGAACTCTACAAGTAATCTCTCCAAGCACCTATATAAAGGAACCAAGGGCTGCACGAAAAATCATTCTCCAATACACCATACAACACATCAAAATAGATAGGAACACAAGATCAAAGGTCTTTTGAGAGGGAAGGACTAGGTTACGAAGAACACCACAAGCCCTTTCACATGTATTGAAGCACAAGAGCTTCGAAGGCTTGGAAGGAAGATCCATCCTGACAAAAAGGGGTTTTCTTTCTTATTTTAGATCTCTTGTTTGTATATAAAATGGTATCACAATGTTGATTTCAATTTTATCTATGAATTTGTTATCAATGTTTGGCTAATCTTTCGGATCTTAGGGCATTATCAAAACTATGGATTCATATTAAATCTTGATTAATTATTTTCTTAATTGATTCATGCATTCTATTTTATGAATTCGAATGTTTATTCTTAATTGGTTTTTGTCTGATCAATAATTAGCATGTCATATTTGTTAGTGCAAAATTTGAAAGGCGAGTTCTAACAAAGACAAAAATCGAATTCAGACATGAACGGGTGTAACGAGTCGGGAGACCTACAACTATTTGTGGAGAGTCATTCAATTCATAGATCTTTTGGGAGTTAATAATAGTTGTAACGTGTCAGGAGACCTATAATTATTAATAATCTACTGTTTATACGCCGCTCGGGAGAGAGAATAGACTAACTTAGAAAATGAATCCATAGAATTGCATGAATTGGTTTTGTTAAACATTAATTGGATTTAATATTGAAGAAGCATATTGAGATTATGTTCCTAAGGTTGCTTTCGTAGTTGTTGAAAATACTTGTGGGGTTTGAAAATTTATTTATTTTTACATTTTAATTTTTGATTTATCAAAAACTTGAGATTCGGTCGCTTCTATAAAATTGGAATATGATGTTATTATAGCATAAATATTTCGTAGTCAATCCCCTGAAGATTACGACCATGCTTGCCATTATCCTATAAACTAAACTGTACACTTGTAGTATAGAGATCCAAATATTTTTGGTGAATAGTATTTTCGTGCAGCCCTTGGGTCCTTTATATAGATGATTGGCGAGATTATTTGCAGAGTTCGATTCGGAAAAGAACACAAAGTTCCGCCACAGACAGTCGCACAACCCATGTGACTTTCACACGGTCACTCCACACGGCCGTGTGGTCTCACACGGCCAGACCATACGACTTGGTTTCGCCCCTGTTTTCTCTCAAATACTTCACACGGACATGTAGCTTTACACAGTCAGATCACACAGTCGTGTGGTCCCACACGGTCCGACCGTGTGACTGATATTCGTCCGGTTTCTTCAACTTTTTGATCTTCTTTTTGCACTCGTCGATCTTGTTCGGGCCTTTCAACTGATATATTTTCATTTAAGCTTTGTTTTCTGTACAAAGTTACAAGAATACGCAGTATCATGCCCTTCTAAGGAAACCAAGTGAAACACACTAAATATGTGTGCAAATGCATCAATAATGTATCAAAATAAGCCCTTAAATGCACATATATTTTCACACGTATCAAGTTCCGCCAAATTTAAAGCATTGCTCGTCCTCGAGCAAATTAAGAAAAATAATCTCAAGGGGTACAAAGAACACACAAGAACACTATAAACATTTAATCTCATTCGACTCCATATCTAAGTAAACCATGCAATTCATTATCAAGAAGTCATCCATCATACGTTTGGCATAATAAATACTCTCTTGGGTACTTGACATCGCGACTCACAAGAAGTAGTGCATTACTCATCTCTCAAAATGTATGGTAAAAGTTTACTCTCAACTCCATTCATTGAATGTAGAACTACAATAGGCTTGTAAATCGTCTAATATCTTTACCACTTTAGTGTGCACAAATTAAGAATCAAAAAGGACTTTCATTTGGTCATAATGTAGGCTATTTGGTAAGGGTTGGGAAAATTTAGATTAAGTGACTTGACTTCAGCAAACAGAAATTAAGCGCACGGACTTGCAATTTACCAACTCAATTTCATCTAAAAATCATTCTTTCTTCAAAATCCCCCGACATTAAACTTTCCAAGTTGGACTGGGGGGATAACATCTGGCAGCACTCAAAGGTAAGTCTAGAATTTTCTTACCTGTTAGTTGTTACTAAAATTTCGATCTTGCATTTCAATTTTACAAACAATGATTCATTTCTTAACTAAGAGACAACTACTATTGGGTTAAAAGGTTCAGTCTGTAAGGAAACATATGGAGGTGAGAAAAACTATATTTAGTGTTACCTTGCAAAATGGTGATTTTGAACAAGTGAGGACAAATAATATTGATGGTTCAAACTTTATGGAAGCAAAAAGGAATGCAATGTCAATTAAGAAGCTTTGAATGATTTGAGTATGTGTTTAGAAGTTAGAACCATGGGACATTTACTGGACTTTAAATATATCATTTACTTATTTTACCTTAAAAATTTAAGGAAATCCAAAGAACAGTACCTTTAGATTGAATTCCTTGTTTATTTAAAAGTCGAAATCTCATTTGATTTAACCGCTACCATAAGACCAGTTGTTAGCACCTGAATTATTTTTGCATGTTTGATGTGTAAAAGTGAGTTTTTAAAAACATTTGCTATCTAGACGAACTGGTTTATCCAAAAATCAGGTATTCAGTACATCGTTTGTTATCAAAATCGATGTGTCATATCCCTTGAAAGGAAAACTTCATTTTGTCAGTGTTTTTTTTTATATGAATTACACAAATTAATTTATGAAGAATTGGCTCAACGCAAATTTCTCATATTCATACTATGAATCACACCAAAGTCAGCTAATAAGATGATGCAGGTGCAGGTGCTCCGTCGTCGAGATCTTTTGGAGATGATGCAACTAGCGATTTAGATGAGACGATATATTGCTTTTATATATATACTTGTTATTTTAAACATGATGTTGATACTTGTGTTTTGTGTTTGATTGATATCATTGGTTGAGTGAATGCATTGGTGTTGGGTACTCTTGATATTGTTATTAGGTGAATACAAATAGTTTGATTTTTCACATGATGTTAATAGTTGTTTTTGTGTTTGGTTGATATCATTAGTTGAATGAATGTATTTTCGTATTGGGTAATGTTGATATTGTTATTAGGTGAATATATGTTTAAAAATGGGACACTAAAAGAAAAATAAAAAATTTTGATAAAAGAGGGTTTTGTGACAACAAAGTCATCACAAATAAACTTTCTGAACACAAACCTTTGAGACGACAAATATCGTCACAAAAGATCTTAAACTACTTGAGCCAACAATTGTGTCACAAATAAGTCTGACGAAAATATTGTCCTTGACGAAAATCTTGGTGGATATTTCTGACAACTTAATTGTGACGACATGTTGTCACAATACTATTTGTGACGATGCTGGTGTCACAAATAACTTATATGAGACGACTTGTCGACACAAAAAATTCTTTTGTGACAACATTCAGTCTGTTGTAGTTTACCCTTGTTCATTACGAAAGATAAACAATGAACTGGAGACTGGAGTTTCTATAGTGATTATTAAAAAACATAAAATTTGCCTGAGTTTTCCACATGATATAAATATTTTTAAAATATTATAAATTAAATATCTATGTAAAGGCTACATACATTGGCTAATTATCTTAGAATCACATTATTTATTGTCTCGGATGCCTTCCATAAGGAACCGGTATCATATTTGTTATCTTGTAGGAGTTATACTTTTTTGTACTTACCCTCTAACTATACTCTATATGGTTGCATCAGCTCTAACTATAGCTGAACACACAAGATTTATTAATTATATTATAAGCTAAGCAAATATTGTATGAACACCTGTTAGAATATATTATTGTATCGTTTTATTTAGTTTTATAATTTGATTTAGTTAACTAGGTTATTATATTTGCTGTATCACCAAAAATATTAATGTGTCATGAAAATTAAAAACAATCAACACTAGCTATTTAAATGCTTTAAAACCAACCGTCCTACCTACAAATTAAGGGAGTGTTTGCAAAAATTTCTGCTTTTAGAAATAAATAGTTTATTGTAATAGAAGTAAAGTAGTAGAGAATAAGAAGTTCGTAGTGTTTGAAAATGGAATCAGGAGTTGAGAATCAGAAATTGCGAGTGTTTTGTGGAAAAATTAGAAAAAATGATTACTAGTTTGTAAAAGTCAAAACCAAAAGTAGAAACAGAAATCTAAATTACCCCTCATTCTAATTTTAGATTCTGATTTAATGAATTTGAATCAGAAACAAAAGTTGGCATTTACTTTGTAAACACTACAAATTGATTTTTTCTAGTCAAAATAAAAAGTATTTTTTTTAGTGATTGCAAAAACTTCCAAATTCTTATAATGCATGCTTTCATTTGGATTTGGATGCAATTAAAGAAGCTTACACACATATCCAAACAAAAAAACTGAATATATATATCTAAACTTAATTATTTTATCCTTTAAAAATTTGCATAGTCTCGAAGTAGTTTTGTAGAGCCCTACCGAAATTGAGAAGAAAACGTCATATGGAGATAAAATAAATAGCACGGCAATTCGGGAAAGATTTGTACTATTAATTTTGGTAAGAGTTCATGACATATCATAATAACTTGAGTTGTCCGTGGGACCGTGGATTAATATACGATCTAAAATACCAGAATTATGGACAGGTTCCTATCACAATTAAATTAGCCGTCTTACTTTTCTGCAAAAATTATAGCACAGTAAATAATTTTTGAAGATCACATCACTGTCTTTATTACCACATTGTTTCAAATTGCAACCGTTTCGTGAATGTGTACAAGATAACCTCTAGTTTATAAATAGAGGCTGTTGTATGTATTATCTTTAAATCATACCTCTCAACAGCATTTTACCTCCTAGCTAGCGCTTTCTCATCTCTTAAGAAAATGAAGATAGACCTGTTTCTGTTGCTTGTTCTTTTAGCCAATATCTCCAACGCTTTCGAATATGGGGAGAAAGACTTGGAGAGTGAGGAAGCGCTGTGTGATTTGTACGAAAGGTGAAGGAACCACCACACCCAATTCAGAAGTTTGGAAGAGAAAATGAAACGATTTGCTGTCTTCAAGTCCAACGTACTTTCAATTGACGCGTTCAACAAGCTGGACGAGCCATATAAACTGGGACTCAACCAGTTTGCCGATTTGATTACAGAGGAGTTCAACAATCTCTACACCTGCACGACTGCCCAACACGACCAAGCTGATAATGGAACAAAGAAGTTAATCTCCCTGTCCGAGCAGGAGCTTGTTGACTGTAAGAAACGAAGCTTTGGCTGCCGTGGAGGACACATAGATTCAGCATTTGACTTTATAACAAAGAAAGGCATTACTACAGAAAAGAAATATCCTTACTAAGGCGAAGATGGGAAGTGCAAGGTCAAAAAGGTAATTAAACCATGTCTGCTACAAATCTCAATTGCATGTTTGTGTTTTCTGTTTTGAATCTTAATTGACCATATATACACTTTAATTGTTTTAATACACTACGGCAGGTGAAGTCTCCGGCAGTGAGAATTAACGGGCCTGGTCCGCTAGGATTGATACAGTAGACCCCAATTTTTGTGTTGCTTGTAATTAATAAATTGTAATTTGGGATTTTAAAATTTTCATTGGGCGTAAAGGGATTGAACGTTTGGATTCGGATTCTATCAAAACAGATTTTTTGAGGCTATTTAAAGTTGATTTTAGAGTTTATTAATAATCATTCATGTTATTGTGACAGGGAGTTGATTCTATCAAAACAGATATTATCAGCTTGGTCGTGTTGGGTACTCGTGCAGGTGTAGAGATTGTTGAACTCCTCTGTCGTCAAATCGGCAAACTGGTTGAGTCCCAGTTTATATGGCTCGTCCAGCTTGTTGAACGCGTCAATGGAAAGTACGTTGGACTTGAAGACAGCAAATCGTTTCATTTTCTCTTCCAAACTTCTGGATTGGGTGTGGTGGTTCCTCCACCTCTCGTACAAATCACACACCGCTTCCTCACTCTCCAAGTCTTTCTCCCCATATTCGAAAGCGTCGGAGATATTGGCTAAAATAACAAGCAACAGAAACAAGTATATCTTCATTTTTTTAAGAAAAGTAAAATGCTGTTGAGAAGTATGATTTAAAGCTAATACATACAACAGCCTCTATTTATAAACTAGAAGTTATCTTGTACACATTCAAGAAACTATTGCAATTTGCAAACAATGTTGTAATAAAAGCAATGATGTGATCTTCAAAAATTATTTACTGCATGTGCTATAAGTTTTGCAGAAAAGTAAGATGGCTAATTTAATTGTGATAGGAACCTGTGGACAATTTTGGTATTTAAATATTTTGGAGAAGAAAGAAAGCGTTGTCTGATTTGTTGTATCTTCAACCTGTTGATATATCATGAAACTCTTAGCAAAATTAATATAGAAACGCAATATGCAGAATTGCCGTGCTATTTATTTTATGGCTTAATTGCAAAATTTGTCTTGTAACTTTGGGTGTGTAGCATTTTAGGACTTTTATTTTTTTATTTGCAATTTAAGACTTTAATTTTAAAAAATTGGCACATTGAGGACAAAAACTTTTAGAAATTCCCAATTTGATTTTTTATTTTGCTAATTTATAATTTAATTGTAAAATTGATCAGTTATGTGTGCATTTGTTGACAAGTCACCAGCCATATCATTAAGTTCCAGCAGAAAATAAAATAAATCCCCAATTTGGAGTGTCACGTGGCAGACATATCAGCAAAATCTGATCAATTTGCGAATTTCTAAAATCAACTTTTGTTTCTGATTCTGCTTCATTTAATAATCAAAATTTAAAAGCAGAGAGAGGTGATTTTGATTTTTGCTTCTGTTTTAACGTTTACAAACTACTAAGCATTTTTTCCAACTTTTTCACCAAATACTCTTATTTTCTGATTTTTAATTCCTGGTTCTATTTTCAAACGCTACCAATTTCTTATTCTCAACTACTTTTATTTCTACTAAAATAAAGCTCATCAATCAACTTGTATATATATAATTGATAGGGATTTCAAGCTTAAAATAATTGATTAGAAGTTTAATATTATAAAGTTTATGATACAAATTCAAAAAAGGAAATAAAGGGGAAAAACTAATTAATAGTATGTAGATTTATACTCTAATTAAAATCCGAATTTGGATCCATAATCTTTCTTCTTTTGGTTGATAAAAACTTTGCTTAAACCATCTAATGGATCTTTTTCGTTAGACGGACCTAACCCGACCCCGGGTTTTATTGTAAGTTCATGCACCGGTGGTATTTTTGACTTTTGTAAGATTCTTGGGTGGTGTCATAGGATCACTGACCGATGACATTTTTGTAGTATTAGAGGCTTTGAAAAGTATTAGTTTTTCCCTTGTAAAGTATTAGTAGTACCCTGAAAAATATTAGTAGTACATTTGAAAAGTATTAGTAACTCAATTGAACAATATTTTTAGTATCCACCTAAAATGTATTAATTGTCCCCTTGAAAAGTTTTAGGCACTGGCGTAATATTAGGCAACCCTAAAAAAATATTAGTTTTTCCCATGAAAAATATTAACAATCAATCGGAAACATATTAGAGGGAGGCTCTTGGCATTTTTTTCGCAACCTGATTTTGTTTCAGGAACTAAACGGGGTTCAGAATCCGAACGCACTAGACTTTACTAAATGGGATGTATGGATACAGTGTCACAATCTCACTGTGGCCTATATGTAAGTCCAAGCGACTACGATAATCTAGAGGGGGAGTGAATAGATTATCCCCATCTTTTCGATTTTGCCCTCTTTTTCGAACTAAATAAGCCAAGACAATAATAAGGTGCGGAATGTAAACAACACACGTCGATTTATAGAGGTTCAACCCACCTAGGGCCTAATCCTCTACCACCCCAGTATATCCGGGATGGATTTCAAAAAGAAAAAAGATTTTATTAATTATCAAAATTAATACAACACCAACTTACAACAACACCTTGAAGAGCACCACACTCTTCTTCAACACCACCTTTGAGATTACCACAATCTTTCTTGAAAGATTATCACAATCTCCAACGGCACCTTGTGAAGATTACCACAATCTTCTACCTTGAAGAATACCAAATTCTTCAATACATCGACAAGAAGATTACCACAATCTCCCTACACCTAACACCTAGATCACCCAAGTGTGTTCTTACCACAAGAACACTCACAAGGATATCTTGTGTTGAATGATAACCCAAAAATTCAAGATTACAACTCGATAATGATTTATACAATTGAGTGCAAGTGTAATCAAGAATAGCCTAGACCTCAAGGATGTGAAAGTGATAAGCTAGGCAAATTACAACAAGAACTAAGACAATGTAAGAACAAGTGTATTGTTGGGTGTATCTTGTTGTGTTGTAGTTTTCTCTCTTGTTGTTGTGCTTCAAATCTTTCTCTATTTATAGGAGATGATTGATCATTGATAGGCTCCTCTTGGAATCTGAGATCTACAAAAAAATTGCAATTAAAATCAAGATTATAGCTGTTAGAAATCTGGAAAAGCTATCTGCTGCACAACGGTTAGAATTTTGATGTCAAACTAGAGGGCGACCGGTCGCGCACTAATAAGATTTGAAAAGAATGCAGCAAAAATTCAACAGGGTGACCGGTCCTAAGGTGCGACCGGTCACCCTGACCAGTTTTGATAGTTCCGCGAGTTCTGTTTCAAGAAACTCGTTCCCAGGTACCGGTCGCCTCTTTGGTTGACTGGTCGACCTCCTAAATGAAATGTTGTCCGACTTTTATCGAAAATAAACCTCAAGAAATACTCCAAAAAATTCGTAAAAACATTTTAAACCGATCGGGAGTATTTAGGACAACATTAGAAATATAGTTTTGATGAAATAACACATTAACACAAAACGTTGTCCGATATAAATTCCAATAAATACTCCGAAAAATAGTAAAAGCATTTTAGACCAATCGGGAGTATTTAGGACAACATTTAGAAACATAGTTTCAATGTAAAAAACCATTGACATAAAATCATTAAAATTGTTGTCCAATATTATCGAAAATAAACTTGAGGAAATACTCCGGAAAATATTAAAACCATTTTAAATCATTTAGGAGTATTTGGACAACCTTTAAAACCATTGTTTTGGTATAAAAACAAAATCATGATAAAACCATTTATCAAACAATCTCCCCATTTTTTATGATTACAAACCAAAATAATTTTTAACGAGGTTGATTTTGAAAGCAAAACAATTTTACCGGTTAAAAGGAACTATCCGTTGTGAGCGACAACATTCCACGCAATATAATCACAAGGATGGGAGTAGAGATATTAAACATATATAATAAAAGCTCCCCCTATCAATATGCACAACAAGAGTAATGTAAAAGCAATCAACCACAAGCTAAAAGCTTTAGCTTTTACATATTGAACTTAAGTACAAGAGCTTATAATCTCCCCCTGTCAACAAAAACATCGTTAGACAAGAATATGAGTTCATACTACAACAAATGGACTAAGTATAATCCACAACTTATGGCTTTTAATAGCCACAGCTTATAGCTTCTTTCTCGAGCTTATATTAGCTTATATGAGCTAATGAGCTTATAACATGTTTCTCCCCCTTTGGAATCATCAAAAAGAATGTTAGCGCGATAAAAAAACATCATCAAAGTGCGCAACTAAACCGATGTATCGAGCCATATGAACATTAATGCTTAGAAACCAAATAGGAGGGAAAAGTCGATCATACGACTTGTAGAAGCTTATGAAAACTCATTTGTTATGCAAAAACATGATCTCTATAAAAATATAAGATATTTGAAAACGAGAGAATCATGTTGGTGATGAATTTTTCATTGAAACATATTATCGAACACTTGGCGGGCGTCAAAGATTGAAAATAATATATATAGCCCTTGTAAATGTAATCAAGCCAAGTTTTTTTATCATCAAAAGCAATTTTACAAATATCAGCCATCAACAATTATCATGCTCAACAGAAATATATAAGAATTGCATCAAGAAATATACATATAGGCCAAGTTCTCAAGGGTTCAACCCAATTGAGATAAGGGAGTAGAATTCTTACCATTCAATCGGTAAAGACGAGCAATGATGATGATAATCGAGCTAGATAATCCCCAAAATATGAAAATTTATGCAACAAAACTCATTTGGAGTGAAATGTGTGTGCAAATGTCAAAGGGGTCGAAATATGAGTCAAAAGGGCCAAAATGGCTGAGAGTTAGAACAGAACCATTTTTAACACAAAAATAGCTATGGGCGACCGGTCCGGGTATAGGCGACCGGTCGAGCTGGTGGGCGACCGGTCGACCTCTCCCCTGGCAGCCCACTGTTCAGTCCTGTTTTGAAAAATCCGAAATTTGATCCAAAATTCCGATTTTTCGCCCCTAAGTTTTAAAAACGTGCAAAATTGAAACGTAGACCACATTCAATACACACTATGTCATAATCAAGCTCGAAATGGAATAAAATACTCGGCGGTGAACGATTAAAAATCCGCGAGTTATACTTGAGACGGAATTAAACACATCTCAAGTTTTTGTTAAACATGTAATCCCTTAGAAAAAGATATCGAATCTCAATATGTTTAGTTCGATTATGACGAACCATATTTTGAAAAATTATTATCACCGGACTTGTTATCCCGAAAATAAGAACGTTTTAAGACTTTAGATACAACAAGTCATAAAAAAGTGTCTTTCAAATATTTGAAAATTTCTTTTAACGGCACTTTAATGAGATTCGTTGGGATAGTTTTTGAAGTCGAGCATATAGACGTAAGGCATATGGAATGTCGAGTCTATGGGAGTAATAAAAGTGAATGAACATACCTCGAATTTGTTTGTCGACCGATTTGCCTTCCTCAACCTTCGTCAATCTTCTTGGCATTGTTGAACTTGAATTCCAATGAAGAAATTAAGCTCCCTCATCATGATCATCTTGAATTTTCCTTGCAATAACCTAGAAAATATCTTGTACAAAACTTCATTAGTAGCACCATAAATTTGTACAAGTAAGCATTCTTGCCTCTTTTCAAAAACAAAGAGAGTAGTGTCAACTTTACCTTTTGTAAAATCATTTTGCAAAAGAAAATATCAAAGTCTATCAAGCCATACAAGGGGTACTTGTTTAAAACATAACAAAGCCTTTTATAGAAATCATTTTGGCCTATAAAAATCTTTCAAACCCCGATTGTTTTACATAGACTTCTTCTATAATAAAAATTGGATTTAACATCTATTTGGTAAAGCTTGAAATTTTCTTAAAACAAAAATGGGCAAGTAGAATGTGAATAGCTTCTAAATGTGCTACGGGTGCAAATGTATCATCAAAATCAATACCTTCTTCTTGACAACACCATAGAGCTACTAACCTTGTCTTGGTCATTTATCTTGTTCCAAAATACCAAAAATTCCTGCAAAATATTATCAAGACATCTTGCATACGAGCATAGTAATATCGAATAATAGAGACACTATAGCAAGTAACACATACTATGCTTAAAGAAAATCATCAAGAATATACTACACCATGTAAGTTCAAATAAGCTTAAAGAAAGCTATATAAGGTCTCTTTTGAAATATGAAAATACGAGAGCATATAGTTGAGACCTCAATCACAAGAATCATATGAACAAGAGCTTTGACATAAGCATCCAAGAATAATGGCATTTATATGTGCAATAAAATGCATAACTTAGAAGATCAATTTTTTATCAAAACAAAATATAATGCTTTAAAAATCTCGGATAAAACAAGCTATGTCAAATAATGCCTTTTCAAAAAAATCAAAACATCCTCTTAATGGCACTCGTATAAAATAAGCACATAGCCATATGGCACAATATGTACCGAGTCTAATAGATTAAATAACAATAGTGAACGTACCTCGATAGTTCATGTTACTCTTGACATATTATGACGTAGATGGCCATTTGTGATGATATATGAATCCTACACAATTCTTAAACAAGACTTGCACAAAACAAAATGATACAAGTGTAGGCTAAAACAATAAAAGATATCGCAAGTAAGCTCATGCCATAAAAATTCATAAGAAATGATAAATCAATTAAGTTTAAGTAAATACACAAGAGTTTAATATAAGCATCATACAAGGTCTTCTTTTCAAGGAATTTTTTAAAAACACAAAAATATATTGAAGACCTTAATTTTAAAAATAAATTTTTTAAACTCATTTTGAAAAATCATTTTGCAATTTTAGACACAAATAAAACATGCAAGAAAATAAAATGCATATTTAAATAGGGAGATACAGTTTACCAATTTCGCCATTTCCATGGGTTGTGCCGTTCCCATTGTTGATGATATATTCCCCTTTGAAAATCGTCTTGTTGATGATGGTTTCTCCAATTGTTCCATTTCCAAGCATTGTGGCTTTCCCATTTTTGAAAGTGTTTTTCTCTTTGAAAATCATCTTGTTGATGATGTCTTTGCCATTTCCAAGGATTTTGTTCATCTCATTTTTGATTATTTCCTCTTCTTAAAAATTGACTTTGTTGAAAATATTTTCTCCTTTGATCAAATGAAATGGTCATTTGATATCTTCTTGGCGGTATGGATTTTTTTCGATTATTATTTCGCCAGGTATCTAATATAACATTGTTTTGTGGTACCCTCAAGTGCTTGGGTCCTTTGGGATTAGTCTTGAGACTTTTACGTCTCCAAAAATAATTAGAGCTATTTCTAGCCCGACAAGTATTTACCGTATGACCCTTTTTACCGCAATAGAAACAAGTAATAATTTTTGGAGCATAATGACCAACATGCATAGGGACATGATTTCTTTTCACATAATTTACAATACTAGGCTTATGATCAAGTCCTTTATCACAATCATGAATATCAATAATCTTGGTCATTTTAACGGTACTCGAGTTGGATTTTGATAAATCCTTTTTTCATACAATTAATCTCCTCAACAAGAGTACTATTTTCTTTTTCAAAGTTTCTAACCTTGTCAAGTGTGGTGGAGTGAGAACATGATAGTGATTCATAGGAGGTAAATAAACTATCCTTATCATTTTTCAAAACATTGAATTCCTTTTTCAAATTTTTGTATTTAACAAGCAAGCTTTGGAATTCATTTTGAAGATCATCAAAATCATTTTGTAAATCACTATAATCATTTTGAATAATAATATCATAGGAAGTAGAGGGTTTAAGACATACCTCGTTTTCTTCTTCGATGCCCATAAAACATTGTTCGACTACTTCATAGTTGGAAGTTGTAAAAGGCTTGTTCCTTAGATTTGAACTTGTCTCCCTTTGAGAAGTAGATGCTTTTGAGTTGCTCCTATCATTTGCATATACTTCATGAATGGCTTCTAATTTTTGCCATACTCCATGAGCCAATCGAATTCCTATGATCAAATTTCAAATTAGTAAGTGAACAATATAAAATATTGAGAGCTTTACCATTTAAGGAGATGATTTTCTTCTCTTCATCATTTAGCTCTTTGAGGCCTTTGGAGGTGTGTGGTGTGTCTTTCATCGGAATGGATTCTTCATTTATGATGATGTTCCAAATATCGAACCCGCAACCTTGTAGATAACATTCCATTCTTTCTTTCTAAAATATAAAATTTTTGGAATCAAATAGTGGTGGCTTGGTGGTGGAGATGCCGGTAAGATGAGCTTGGTTCGTAACCGACGATCGTTTCTCTTCACTCGCAATTTGAAACGAGCTTGCCAAAGAGTTTGGCTCTGATACCACTTGTAAGTCCAAGCGGCTACGATAATCCAGAGGGGGGGTGAATAGATTATCTCCATCTTTTCGATTTCGCCCTCTTTTTCGAACAAAACAAGCCAAGGCAATAATAAGGTACGGAATGTAAACAACACACGTCGATTTATAGAGGTTCAACCCACCTAGGGCCTAATCCTCTACCACCCCAGTATATCCGGGATGGATTTCAAAAAGAAAAAAGATTTTGTTAATTACCAAAATTAATACAACACCAACTTACAACAACACCTTGAAGAGCACCACACTCTTCTTCAACACCACCTTTGAGATTACCACAATCTCTCTTGAAGATTATCACAATCTCCAACGGCACCTTGTAAAGATTACCACAATCTTCTACCTTGAAGAATACAAAATTCTTCAACACCTCGACAAGAAGATTACCACAATCTTCTTACACCTAACACCTAGATCACCCAAGTGTGTTCTTACCACAAGAACACTCACAATGATATCTTGTGTTGAATGATAACCCAAAAATTCAAGATTACAACTCGATAATGATTTATACAATTGCGTGCAAGTGTAATCAAGAATAGCCTAGACCTCAAGGATGTGAAAGTGATAAGCTATGCAAATTACAACAAGAACTAAGACAATGTAAGAACAAGTGTATTGTTGGGTGTATCTTGTTGTGTTGTAGTTTTCTCTCTTGTTGTTGTGCTTCAAATCTTCCTCTATTTATAGGAGATAATTGATCATTGATAGGCTCCTCTTGGAATCTGATATCTACAAAAACATTGCAATTGAAATCAAGATTATAGCTGTTGGAAATCAATCCCACAAATTAGGGAAAAGTTGTCTGATGCACAACGATTAGAATTTTGCTGTCAAACTAGAGGGCGACCGGTCGCGCACTAATAAGATTTGAAAAGAACGCAGCAAAAATTCAACAGGGTGACCGGTCCTAAGGGAGGTGAACCGGTCGCCCTAGGGTGCGACTGGTCGCCCACCATGGTGACCGGTCACCCTGACCAGTTTTGATAGTTCCGCGAGTTCTGTTTCAAGAAACTCGTTCCCAGGTACCGGTCGCCTCTTTGGTCGACCGGTCGACCTCCTAAATGAAATATTGTTCGATTTTTGTCGAAAATAAACCTCAAGAAATACTCCAAAAAATTCGTAAAAACATTTTAAACCGATCGGGAGTATTTAGGACAATATTAGAAATATAGTTTTGATGAAATAACACATTAACACAAAAAGTGTTGTCCGATATAAATTCCAATAAATACTCCGAAAAATAGTAAAAGCATTTTAGACCAATCGGGAGTATTTAGGACAACATTTAGAAATATAGTTTCAATGTAAAAACCCATTGACATAAAATCATTAAAATTGTTGTCCAATATTATCGAAAATAAACTCGAGGAAATACTCCGGAAAATATTAAAACCATTTTAAATCATTTAGGAGTATTTGGACAACCTTTAAAACCATTGTTTTGGTATAAAAACAAAATCATGATAAAACCATTTATCAAACACTATATGCAAGAAGAAATTGTGCAACGCTTGGGAGAAAGGATTGAATCCGTTATTGAAATTGACAAGAGAGAATCCGAGGTTTTGTTGGGTAGATTTGTACGTATGAAGGTTAGATTGGACTTGAATAAACCACTACAAAGCCACTTAATCATTCATGATGAGGCTACACAGGAAGAGTTTTACGTACTCCTTATGTATGAAAAACTTTCGGATTTCTGTTACGTGTGTGGCAAGTTAGGGCACACGTGGAGAGAATGTGGTGATGCTGAGAAGGGCGAATTGGATATGGAATTTGGTGCACGGTTGAGGGCGAATGTACCATTGGGACGAAGCAAATCTCGGAAAAAAAGATGAAGATGGTCGAAATAATAAGGCTCCGGATCAGCAGATAGTTGCGATGGTATAGCCTGAGATTAAAGGACAAAGTTCAAGGGTGGATAATGAAATACATGGTGCTGCTAATGAGAACCTGCCTACAGTAGGTGTGGACATCAACATCCAAGGATTAGAATTAATATTATCTCAAGATAATATTATTATGATGGATGGAGGAGTGGAAGATCGTCAAAGGGAAGAGGACAATCGAAGAAATGCTAATGCTTTCACTATGAAGGAAAATACGGTTGGTGTCCTACCCCCACAATTGAAGAGAATAGTGGCATAACCCCTCTACTACTACAAGATTCGTCTGAAACGTCCACACACATAGCCCGATAAATTGGAAGAGACGAGCACGAGGAAAGAAAAAGATGGTAGTCTCTCCCATTAAACATGACGCAGGGGTTAAAAGAGGGTTGTTTGAAGGTACGAATTATTTAACTACGGATAATGAACCACATAAATGATACCGGGTTGAGAATGGTTATCGAGTGACATCTCAGGTTGAAGGCGATGGCTCTATTGATATGGATACATCTGTCTTGGTGGGGCTTGCGGTGCAACCCCGCTAAGAGCCATGAGTTGCATAATTTGGAATGCTCGAGAGCTTGGGAACCAACGAGCATTCCGAGAACTTAGGCGGTTAATCGCCGAAAAGGACTCACAGCTCTTATTTTTATGCGAAACGAAAATGAGTGTTGTTAGTTGTAGTAGATGTAAGGAATGGTTAGGCTATGAGGGGCTTTTCATTGTCAACAGTGAAGGTAAGAAGGGCGGTCTAATGCTTTTTTGGAAGAAGCCGTTGACAGTGTCCATATCATCTTACGCCACCGGACACATTGATTGTGTTATTGAAGATGGGGATAAAAAATGGAGATTTACGGGCTTCTATGGCAATCCGGAGATGAGCAAGCGTCGATATTCGTGGGAACTATTGCGGAAATTAGCATCCATAGAAGAACTCAAATATTTACCATGGCTAGTTGGAGGGGATTTTAACGAAATATGTTCGCATAATGAAAAATTGGGAGGAAGGCGTAGACCAGAAGCCCAATTGGAGGAATTTAACAGTGCGATTGAGGAATGCGAATTAAGAGAGATTTATGGTGATGGGGATTGGTTTACATGGGTTAATAAAAGAGCTGGGGATGACAGAATTTTTGAGAAATTAGATCGATTCTTAAGCACCCTCCACTGGAGGCTCTTATTCCCATTGGCCAGCATAAGCACATTGGAATTCTACTCTTCGGACCATAGAGCAGTCATTGTTAATTGGCAGAGCAAGAGTAATCAGGGTCCGTATGCAAAAATAAAACAGTGTAAAAAATTCAAGTTTTAGAAGTACTGTAGTGTAGAGGAGGATTGCTACAAGGTGATTGAATATGGATGGAACAAAGCAGGAAATGGCGTGTCCTTGTTGCAAAAAATGGAGTTCTGCAAAGCTGAATTACAACGATGGGCGGATTCTAAATTCCGACATCTCCCGAAGGAAAGAAAGGGAAAAGCTTAATCAATTGAAAACATCTCAAGCCTGGAGGGATGCATAAGAGAATATTGCGAATATGGAAAAATCGATTGAGAAGCTTACTATGCAGGAGGAAATATTCTGGAAACAAAGGAGTTGGAATAATTGGCTAAAAAATGGGGATAAAAATACTCCTTACTTTCATGCGCAAGCATCCCAGCGACGAAAAGTGAACACTATACGGGGCTTAGCAACCAAGCAAAGGGATTTTTGTACAAGTGCAGCGGCAATAGGGGAGGTGATTGAAGATTATTTTTTAGTGATTTTCACCTCAAACAATCTATCAGAAGCAGTTATTGAGGCAATCTTACAAGTTATATTGCCACGAGTTAATAACGAGAAGAATGACATACTCACTAAACCATTTGATGCGAAGGAGGTTAAGAAACCATTGTTTGATATGTTTCCGGGTAAAGCCCCGGGGCCCATGGATTAACAACTCATTTTTTTCAAAAATATTGGGCAATTGTTGGAAAGGATGTCACGGTTGATCTACAGGGCATTTTAAATGGAGAACAAGACTTTAGCATGTGAAATGTGTTAGTCCAAGCGGCTACGATAATCTAGAGGGGGTGAATAGATTATGCCGATTTTTCGCAAATCGCCCTCTTTCTCGAATGAACACGTAATTGACAAGAATATAAATACGGAAATTAAACAACACTCGATGATTTATAGTAGTTCAACCTACCTAGGGCCTAATATACTACCACCCCGGTATATCTGAAGTGGATTTCAAAAAGAAAAAAAGATTTTATTAATTACCACAATTAATACAACACCACCTTTGAAGATTACCACAATCTTCTTACAACACCTTCAAGGAGATTACCACAATCTTCCTTCAACACCTATGAAGAGTACCACACTCTTCAACACCTAAGATCACCCAAGTGTGTTCTTACCACAAGAACACTAACAAGGATATCTTGTTTTGGATGATAGAAAAATTCAAGATTACAACTCAATAAATGAAGTATACAAAATTTGAGTGCAAGTGTAACGAAGAACAAAAAGCCTAGACCTCAAGATTGTGCAAGTGCAAGAACTTAGGCTATTACAACAAGAATGTAAAAATGAAATCTTTGAGAATTTTGCAGATTTCTTGCTGTATTTTATGCTTGTGTGTTGTGTTTTGTTTGCTTCAAATCTTCCTCTATTTATAGGAGAGTCTTCAAGATTGGATCTCCAACATAGGCTCCTCCATCTTCACTTTTGTCTACAAAAACAAGATCACAAGATGTAGAAATATAGTACAAAATTGATAAAGTAAATCTTGCTGATAATGGTTGTCCAACGGTTTGAATTTTGCTGTCAAAAATAGAGCTTGAACGGTCGCGCAGAGATAGAAATTTGAAAGTAGGTCGCACTATTTTACACAGGGTGACCGTTCAACGGGGGGTCCGACCGGTCGCCCCCTATGTTGGCCGGTTGCCCTCTCAAAATTTCAATACAGAAACGAAATTGAAGTTTGGCAAACTTGCAAGCACCGGTCGACACCCTGGTCAACCGGTCGACCTGCCTTTTTCATCCCTAGTTTTGTTTTCTGTTTCAGGTTTCGACTTTCAGGCATGGGTTGCCCTGTAGGGCGACCGGTTGACCTCAAAACAGAAGTGTTGTCCGATTTTTGACAAAAATAAACTTCAAAAAATACTCCAAAAAATTAGTTTTTAAATCAATTGGTAGTATTTGGACAACATTTAGGAAATTGTTTTGGTGTAAAAACTCAGTTAAACAAAATCATCAAAATCTTGATAAAAACATTTATCTAACAACCTCGAGACAGAAATGTTGTCCAAATTTTGTCGAAAATAAACCTCAAGAAAATACTCCGAAAATTTGGTAAAAACATTTTAAACCGATTGGGAGTATTTACACAACTTTTAGGAACTTTGTTTTGAAGTAGAAACTTATAAACATAAAATCATTAAAAGTGTTGTCCAATTTTATCTAAAATAAAATTTGAAGAAATACTCCGAATAAATAGTAAAAACATTTTAAATCATTTAGGAGTATTTGGACAACAATTAAAAATATTGTTTTGGTGTAAAAATAAAATCATCAAAATTAAGATAAAAACATGTATCAAACAATCTCCCCCTTTTTGATGATTACAAACCAAAACAATTTTTAGAAATATTAGGAGGACAATTTTTAAAATGATTTTCCGGTAAAAACATCTAACTGTTTAGAAGCGACTAAAAATTCCAAAATACATAAGCAACCAAATAAGGGAGTGAATATATTCAAGAATAAGCACAAGCTCCCCCTATCAACAAGCACATCAAGAGTAATGTTCAAATAATCAACCACAAGCTAAAAGCTTAGCTTTTACATATTGTACTTAAGTACAAGAGCTTGTAAGCTCCCCCTGTCAACAAAACACCATTAGACAAGTATATAAGTTCATCATACAACAATTTAACTAAGTATAGTCCACAACTTATGGCTTTAAGAAGCCATAGCTTATAGCTTTTGTATCAAGCTTTTATTAGCTTCTTTGAGCTAACGAGCCAATTTCCTGTTTCTCCCCCTTTGGAATCATCAAAAAGAATGTTAGGATGATAAAAACATCATACAAGTATATCTAAGTGCGCCAAAGATACGATTTATCAACCATAGAAAAAATTAGGCTTAGAAACCGAAAATGGGAGAAATATATCATGAAAAATCCATAATCTCGTTTTGTTTGCCAAGACATGATCTCAATAAGTATATAAGACATTTGAAAGCAAGAGATTCATGTAGAAGTTGAAATTTTCATTTAAACATTTAATCGAACACTTGGCGGGCGTCAGAAATAGAAAAAGGTGTATATAGCACTTGTAAAATATATTAAGCCAAGTTTTTCATACCATCAACCAAAAGCCACTTTCATACTTGCTATTTTATCCCTTCAATAAACAACAAGCAAATGTCATTAGAATAAGAGAGTTATACAAATTAAGTTCATTACAAGAAAATAAAATGACATAAGAAGAAAAGCAAGAAAAGTGATAGGCTCATCATTCTTCATCGGAAGAAAAACATGTGTTGGGGATGAGTTCTTTAATGAACTTCTTCAATTTGCCGATTGATTTTTGCATTTTTGAGGTCTTTTGCTCCAAAGCCTCATATTTAGCCTCATGATATGCTCTAAGTTCATCAAATTCGGCTTGAGTGTAGCTCCTAGACGGTTGAGCACCGGTATTACCCTCCGGATTGCTCGGTCCGTCCCCTGCTGCCAATCTTTTGGGTCGGCATCATTGAAGAAGTCGTTTGGATTTTCGGATGTAGAACCTTGACCTCTTCCTTTAGCCATCTTAGTCGGGCGGATATCCATGTTATTGCGCATGTGGACCATTTGTGAGATGTTGTCAATGTTAAAATCATTTTAAAACACCTCAGAATTACATTCCGAAGAAGGTAGCCCCGATTGGATAAGAAGTTTGCAAATCCAATTGCCCGTGACAAACTTCTTATTTCCTTGTGTGATAGACTCAATCAAACATTGAATAAGTATTGCGCCAAAATTAAGTGGTTCCCTTCTAGCAATCTTATAAGTTAAAAAGTAATCCATATTGCTAGGCATTTTGCCCGCTTTACCACAGATACAGTAGGCGACAATAACTGAAATAATCATGTGCTCAAGAGTTATGGCCAGTAACGAATATTTTGGCCAAACACCCAAATAGATCTTAACTTCTTCCATGGAAACACCCAACATATCATCATTCCAAATTGAACAAGCAAAATAATCCCAACCACCTTCTCGCACATGTAAAAGCCGACAAATGTCATTAGGAGTCCATCTAAAATGACGACCCCTTACAAACGAATTCAACGCAAGTGGCTTCCTTTGAGCATCATATTCAACCCACATATTGGCATAAAAATGTAGAATCACATAATCATCATATAAAACATAAGGGTGCTCCCACAAGTACATCCACCCTTGTTCTTCAAAAAATCCTCTAATAGTAGGATACTCATTTGAAAATGAATTAAATCGACAAATTTTTGTACGATTTATTGATTTCGCACCCATGTTCAAATTCTCATAGTACCACTCCGCATATTTATTAATAAAATCTAAAACATTATTAGAGCGAGTAGCTATAGGTATAAGTGATTTCTTACTTTTTGCCCAACGGCAATTTTTGAATGAAATCGTCCCTCGGAGTTCGGCAATTTGAGGATTGGAGAGTGTTGGGTTTTGAATATCATCACGTTCTTGAGCTACATTCCTTTGGGTAGCTCGAATATCCCATTGTTCGGCTTCCTCTTGCCGATTTCTTGAAGAACCCTCTCCGCCCTTTCTTCGCTTGGAAGTGGGATTTTGACCGGTGGAATTTCTTGGTGGTGCCATATTTGTAAGATTCTTGCAAAAAGGAGTGGATTAGCAACAAGAATCACAAAATTTGATGAAGAAATAAAAATAATAGAGAAGGGGAATGAGACGCTGCTTGAACGAGGGTTTTGGGGATTTTTGTGTTCTGTTTGAAAATGAAGAACATACACGTTTTAACCCAAAAAATAAGCCTGGGCGACCGGTCGAGGTAAGGTGCGACCGGTCGACGTGCAGGGCGACCGTTCGGCCCTGCTTTGACCATCCCAGTGCAATTTTCCAAACTCCAGAATTTTCCAAAATTCGATTTTTCACCCTAAAAGTTTTAAAACTTTGCGAAAATATAATCGAGGACTAAATCCGACAAATACGAGTTTCGAGAAAACATATACTCGAGAAAAATGAGATTTTACGAGTATTGCCCTTTTGAAAAAATTCACAAAAACATTTAGTGGCACTTAAGGGGATGAAATGAAATAGTTTGATAGAGAAGTGCATAATTATGACAAGAACACAATATCGAGTTCTAAGAATAATACGAGTAAACATACCTCGATAGTTTAAGAATCTCTTAGAAGAATTAATAGACGATAGCCGATGAATAGGAGACATATATCCTACACAATACTTTAAACAAATTTTGCACAAGATATAATAGCACAAGTGTAGGCCAAGCAATAAGAGACATCACAATAAAATGCTTATGCTATAGAAATCCATAAGAGTTTAAAAACAACATGTAAGGTCTCATTTTCAAAGGATTTTAAAAACACAAATATATATAGAAGACCTTAATTTTGAAATTATAAAAACTCATTTTGCAATTTAGGCATAAATAAAAACATGCATACTAAATTAAAATGCATATGTAAGTAGGGAGATACGGTTTACCAATTACGCCATTTCCATTGGTTGTGCCGTTCCCATTGTTGATGATATCTTCCCCTTTGAAAATCATCTTGTTGATGATAGCTTCTTCGATTGTTCCATTTCCAAGGATTTTGTATTCCCATTGTTGATAATTGCTTTCTCTTGGAAATTCATTGTGGTGATGTCTTCTCCTTCGATTAAACGAGATAGTCATTTGATGTCTCCTTGGCGATATGAATTTTTTTCGATTATTATTTCGCCAGGTATCTAATATAACATTGTTTTGTGGTACCCTCAAGTGCTTGGGTCCTTTGGGATTAGTCTTGAGACTTTTACGTCTCCAAAAATAATTAGAGCTATTTCTAGCCCGACAAGTATTTACCGTATGACCCTTTTTACCGCAATAGAAGCAAGTAATAATTTTTGGAGCATAATGACCAACATGCATAGGGACTTGATTTTTTTTCACATAATTAACAACACTAGGCTTATGATCAAGTCCTTTATCACAATTATGAATATCAATAATCTTGGTCATTTTATCGGTACTCAAGTTGGATTTTGATAAATCATTTTTCATACAATTAATATCCTCAACAAGAGTACTATTTTCTTTTTCAAGGTTTCTAACCTTGTTGAGTATGGTGGTGTGAGCACATAATAGTGATTCATAGGAAGTAGATAAACTATCCTTATCATTTTTCAAAGCATTGAATTCATTTTTCAAATTTTTGTATTTAACAAGCAAGCTTTGCAATTGATTTTGAAGATCATCAAAATCATTTTGCAAATAACTATAATCATTATGTATAACAATATCATAGGAAGTAGAAGGTTTAAGACATACCTCGTTAACTTCTTCGATGCCCATAAGACAATGTTCAACTTCTTCATAGTTGGAAGTTGTAAGAGGCTTGTTCCTTAGATTTGACATTGTATCCCTTTGAGAAGTAGATGCTTTTGAGTTGCTCCTATCATTTGCATATACTTCATGAATGGCTTCTAATTTTTGCCATACTTCATGAGTCGATCGAATTCCTACAATAAGATTAAATTCCAAGTTGGTAAGTGAACAATATAAAATATAGAGAGCTTTACTATTTAAGGAGATGATTTTCTTCTCTTCATCATTGAGCTCTTTGAGGCCTTTGGAGGTGTGTGGTGTGTCCATCATCGGAATGGATTCTCCATTAATGATGATGTTCCAAATATCGAACCCGCAACCTTGTAAATAACATTCCATTCTTTCTTTCCAAAATATAAATTTTTGGAATCAAATCGAGGTGGCTTGGTGGTGGAGGTGCCGGAAAGATGAGCTTCATTTGTAGCCGACGATCGTTCCTCTTCACTCGCGATGTGAAACGAGCTTGCCAAAGAGTTTGGCTTTGATACCACTTGTAAGTCCAAGCGGCTACGATAATCTAGAGGGGGGTGAATAGATTATATCCATCTTTTCGATTTTACCCTCTTTTTCGAACAAAATAAGACAAGACAATATTGAAGGTGCGGAATGTAAACAACACACGTCGATTTATAGAGGTTCAACCCACCTAGGGCCTAATCCTCTACCACCCCAGCATATCCGGGATGGATTTCAAAAAGAAAAAGAATTTTATTAATTACCAAAATTAATACAACTTCAACTTACAACACCTTGAAGAGCACCACACTCTTCTTCAACACCACCTTTGGAGATTACCACAATCTCCCTTTGAAGATTACCACAATCTTCCTTCAACGGCACCTTTGAAGATCACCACAATATTCAATTTTGAAGAATACCAAATTCTTCAACACCTCAAGAGGACCACACTCTTGAAACACCTATCACCTAGATCACCCAAGTGTATTCTTTCTACAAGAATACTCACAAGGATTTCTTGTGTTGGATGATGACCAAAATCAAGATTACAACTCAATAATGAATAATACAATTGGAGTGCAAGTGTAATCAAGAAAAGAAAGCCTAGACCTCAAGATGTGAAAGTGATAAGCTAGGCAAATTACAACAAGAATAATAACTATGAAGAACAAGTGTTTGCTTGGAATGTATCTTGTTGTGTTGTATCTCAATTCTTATTATGGTTGCTCCAAAACTTCCTCTATTTATAGGAGATGATTGATCCAACATAGGCTCCTCTTGGGGATTGAAAATCTACAGAAAAATACAATTAAAATCAAGAATATAGTTGTTAGAAATTAATCCCACAATTTAAGGAAAGTTTGTCTACTGCACAACGGTTAGAATTTTGCTGTCAAACATGAGGGCAACCGGTCGCGCACTGATAAGAGAAAAGGAAAGAACACAGCAAAAATACAAGGGGCGACCGGTCCAGGGGGTCTTCGACCGGTCGACCCCTACAGGGACCGGTCCCCCTTGATGAAAAACCAAAGATTAAATGTTCTGTTTCAAAACGATGTTCCTAGGTACCGGTCGACAGGGTGTCGACCGGTCAACGCCACCGGTCGACACCCTGGTCGACCGGTCGACCTGGCCAAATACAATTCTGTCTCATTTTTTTGTTCCAAAATACATCTTCAGGTACGGGTTGCCCTATAGGGCGACCGGTTGACCTCGAGACAGAAATGTTGTCCAAATTTTATCGAAAATAAATCTCAAGAAATACTCCGAAAATTTAGTAAAAACATTTTAAACCGATCAGGAGTATTTAGACAACTTTTAGGAACTTTGTTTTGAAGTAGAAACTTATAAACATAAAATCATTAAAAGTGTTGTCCAATTTTATCTAAACTAAAATTTGAAGAAATACTCCGAATAAATAGTAAAAATATTTTAAATCATTTAGGAGTATTTGGACAAAAATTAAAAACATTGTTTTGGTGTAAAAATAAAATCATCAAAATTAAGATAAAAACATGTATCAAACATGAAGTGCCCGGATTTTCCGCATTTAGAATATGAGTTGTCTCTCGGTTTTCTCGCCTTATTTTTATTCACAAATTTTACAAATTTACGAACAAGTGTCGTCGTCTCCTCATCATCATCATCAATATCATAATATACATTATTAGAAGAAGATGCAAGACCTTTAGGAATATTTTGCATACCCGATTGATTGATGGATGGTTTGGAATTTTTCCTCTCCTTGATATAGACTTCGTAGATGAGGAGGTTCCCGATGAGTTCATTGAATTTGAGTGTCTCGAGATTTTGTGCTTCCGTAATAGCCGTCACCTTTTCGGACCATGAGCCGGGAAGAGCGTTCAAAACTTTGGTCACCTTGTCTTCTTCGGAGATGACCTTTCCAAGAGCCACAAGAGGATTGACAATGTTGTCAAGCCTTTCCACCATTTTTTATATGCTTTCACCATCATGCATATTGAAATTTTCAAAGTCTTTCACAAGTATTGTTTTTCTTGCTTGCTTCACTTTCTTTGTGCCCTCATAGATGGTTTCTAATATTTCCCAAACTTCATGTGCTGACCTTATGCCTCTTATAAGATTATACTCGGTGGCGGTAAGAGAGCAATGCAAAATATTTAAAGCCTTACCGTTTATAGAGAAGGCCTTCTTGTCATTTTCATCGAACTCCTTGAAAGGTTTAGGAGTCGTGGTGTCGTCCTCCAATTTCTTGGTTGGTTGATCAACTCCTTCAATGACCACATTCCAAATATCAAACCCGCACCCTTGTAGAAAGCACTACATACGGTCTTTCCAAAATGCGTAGTTGTTGGCATCGAATAGTGGTGGCTTGTTGGTGGAGGCACCGGTGGTGAGGTAGCTTTCGTTCGTAGCCATGGATCTTTCCTCTTTACTCGAAACGAGCTAGCCAAAGAGTTTGGCTTTGATACCACTTGTTAGTCCAAGTGGCTACGATAATCTAGAGGGGGGTGAATAGATTATGCCAATTTTTCGCAAATCGCCCTCTTTTTCGAATGAACACGTAATTGACAAGAATGTAAATACGGAAATTAAACAACACTCGATGATTTATAGTAGTTCAACCCACCTAGGGCATAATCTACTACCACCCCGGTATATCCGAGTGGATTTTAAAAAGAAAAAAGATTTTATTAATTACCACAATTAATACAAAGCACCACCTTTGAAGATTACCACAATCTTCTTACAACACCTTCAAGGAGATTACCACAATCTTCCTTCAACACCTATGAAGAGTACCACACTCTTCAACACCTAAGATCACCCAAGTGTGTTCTTACCACAAGAACACTAACAAGGATATCTTGTTTTGGATGATACAAAAATTCAAGATTACAACTCAATAAATGAAGTATACAAACTTTGAGTGCAAGTGTAATCAAGAACAAAAAGCCTAGACCTCAAGATTGTGCAAGTGCAAGAACTTAGGCTATTACAACAAGAATGTAAAAATGAAAGCTTTGAGAATTTTGCAGATTTCTTGTTGTATTGTATGCTTGTGTGTTGTGTTTTGTTTGCTTCAAATCTTCCTCTATTTATAGGAGAGTCTTCAAGATTGGATCTCCAACATAGGCTCCTCCATCTTCACTTTTGTCTACAAAAAGAAGATCACAAGATGTAGAAATATAGTACAAAATTGATAAAGTAAATCTTGTTGATAATGGTTGTCCAACGGTTTGAATTTTGCTGTCAAAAGTAGAGGTTGAACGGTCGCGCAGACATAGAAATTTGAAAGTAGATCGCACTATTTTACACAGGGTGGCCAGTCGACAGGGGGTCCGACCGGTCGCCCCTTATGTTGACCGGTTGCCCTCTCAAAATTTCAATACAGAAACGAAATTGAAGTTTGGAAAACTTGCAGGCACCGGTCGACCTGCCTTTTTCATCCCCGGTTTTGTTTTCTCGATTCGGGTTTCGACTTTCAGTACGGGTTGCCCCCGTAGGGCGACCTAGGTTGACCTCAAAATGTAGTGTTGTCCGATTTTTGACAAAAATAAACTTCAAGAAATACTCCAAAAAATTAGTAAAAATATTTTAAATCAATTGGTAGTATTTGGACAACATTTAGGGACATTGTTTTGGTGTAAAAACTCAGTTAAACAAAATCATCAAAATCTTGATAAAAACATTTATCTAACAGAATGAAGCAACTATTACACTTGTACCCAAAGTTGCTAACCCAATGCTTGTCAAGGAGTTTTGGCATATACGCCTATGCAATGTATTTTATAAAATTATCGCCCGGGCGATCACGAACAGGCTTAGGCTGATTTTACATGATATTATTGATGAGTTTCAGAGTGCCTTCGTGCCAGGGAGATTGATCACGGATAATGTCCTCTTGGGATTTGAAAGCATACATTGGATTCGAAATCATCGGGCTAGTAATCGAGGCTATGCGGCGTTAAAGCTCGACATGAGCAAAGCATATGACAGAGTTGAATGGAGTTTTCTCGAGGCCATAATGAACAGATTGGGGTTCGCAAGAAAATGGATTGATCTTACTCTGAAGTGTGTAAAAATAGTTAAATATGCCTTTAACCTCAATGGGGAAGTGGTGGGTTCGATCCAACCGGGACGAAGCCTTCGACAAGGTGATCCCCTTTCACCTTATCTCTTCGTAATTTGCGCTCACGGCCTTTCGTCACTTTTTAAATTCCACCTAGAGCAAAGATGGATAACGGGAGTCCGTATTGCCCCTCGATGTCCTCCCCTATCCCATTTGTTTTTTGCGGTTGATAGCCTTAAATTTTGTCGCGCAACTGACGTAGAGTGTGATCGAATTAGAGAATTGCTTAGAATTTATGAGCGGGCGTCAGGCCAACTAGTCAATTACAAGAAGTTGGCAATCACTTTTAGCCAAAACACAAAAGCTGATGTTGTGAATTATTTTAAAAATGCTTTCAGACTACCAGTGGTGCAAGGTCATGATATGTATTTGGGCTTCCGACATTTTCTCTACGGAGTAAGCGATTGCAATTTGGGTACATCAAAGAATGCATCATGAATAGAATTGCAGGATGGGGCGGCAAAATATTTTCAGATGGAGGTAAAGAAGTCTTGATTAAGGTTGTGCTACAGTCCATACCCACGTACGCGATGCCATGTTTCCGTATCTCGTCGACCATTTGTGACGAGATAGAAGGGGCATGTGCTAATTTCTGGTGGGGTATGGAAGGAGGCCGGAAAAAACTCAATTGGATGAAATGGACTGATTTGTGCAGGCCAAAATGCATGGGGGGCATGGGCTTTCGGAATCTGAAGGAGTTCAATAAAGCCTTATTAGCTAACAAATTTGGAGAGTGATTCGTAATCCGGATAGTTTGATGGCTCGAGTGGTCAAGGCGAGGTACTTTAGGCATGGAGATGGAGATATCATGGACGCTCAACTTGGTACAAAGTCGTCATACATTTGGCGTTCACTTTTATGGGCACAGGATTTTCTTGAGAAGGGAATATCATGGAGTATAGAAGACGGGGCGCAGGTTCGCATTTTTCAGGATCATTGGGTTGGTGCTTTTAACAGCAAAATTCATTCCATTGGGGGACTCTCGAATGAGGTGACTACTGTGGATCAATTAAGCACAGATGAAGGATGAAGGACTCAACAAATTTGTTCATTGTTTCCTGCACATATTGCCAGCGAAATTACGAGAATGAGACCACCTACAGTGGGACGTGCAGATTCAAGGTATTGGCGCTTTGAGAAAAAAAGGTACGTATTCGGTTCGAGCGGGCTATAAACTAGCAGTTGGTTTTTTTGATACAAATTTACATTGCTCGAATATGTTTATGGAGAAATGATGGAAGTTCTTGTGGGCATTATATATATCACCGAAAATTCGGATTTTTTGGTGGAAAGCCTCCCACAATTTTATTGCGTCGAAGGCTAATCTAATACGGCACCATGTCCCGGCGGAAGGAGGATGTGCGTTGTGTCACTTGAATAATGACACAACCACACACTCGTTGTTTTTTTGCAGAGCTATTCGTCATCTTTGGAAAAATACAGAGCTATGGAATTTACTAAAAAGGGCAAAAACAGGGGATGTGATTGATGTAGGCTTTTGGATGCAAAAAAGTTTGGAGAAAAAGCAGTTCGAAGTGTTTGCGTGTGTAACTTGGGGTGTATGGAAACAAACACAGGAGTTCATACATAATAAAGAGGGCTCATCTTTGGGATTGTCCGTTATATGGGTGGAAGAATTCCTTTATGCATATCAGGCTGCACAACATGGCATTAGAGTTAAGAAAGATGATGAAACATGTACTGAGGTCACTTGGTGCAAACCCCCAACCAACTGGTACATATTGGATGTAGATGCGTGTGTGAATTTGAAAGAGGAAAAATACGCAACAGGTGGAATTATAAGGGACTGGCACGAAAATGCAGTTATGGTGTTTGGGAGACACGTGGACAAATTTGACAGTGTGGTGGAGGGTGAACTCATTGCTCTACGGGATGGATTAAACCAAGTTCGAGACCCGGATCTTTGACCCTTGGTAGTTTATTTGGATTCTTTGATGGCGGTGCAAGCAGTCATGGCCACCGAAGAGGATCTAAGTTATAGATGCATTATTATTCATGACATTTTAAATTTATTAGCCGATTCGGGAGCACACAAAATTCATCATGTTCGTAGAATAGCTAGCAGTGTTGCTCATAGATTAGCTAATTTTTCTGGTTTTTCTTCTTCGTCTTTCTGTTGGGCGACTGAAGATTTCCCGCTTTGGGTGTCAGAAATTGTAAAAGAAGACTTATCTTAGTATTAATAAAGCTTTATAATTTCTTCTCAAAAAAAAAAACATATTAGTAACTCCCTGGGCAGTTTTTTGAGTAATTCTCATGAAAAATATTGATTTTTCCCGCAAAAAATATTAGTATTTCCCCTAAAATGTATCAATAATCTTATTGAAAAGTATTAGGTTTTTTGATTAAAAGTATCTTAGTATTTTTCCTGAAAAAAATATTAGTACTCCTCCAAAAAATAAGTATTAGTAGACCTCCTAAAAAGTATTAACAGCGGCCAGTGGATGTTGTTGTTGTTGTGGTGTTAGTAATTGTTTGGGTCAATGGGCGGATTGCCCGCGGGCCGAATATTTGGATCCGTCTAACGGATTAGATCCGTTAGACGGTTTGACAGGAGATTTATCCCTTTTGATTTGTCATCGTTGTACTCCACAACTCCTAAATATTAAGTGCATCTTTGGTAGCAGTTATGCAAAAGTCCATTTAGAAATGTATTTCTTAACAATTGACTTCTCAAAGAACCTTTATCTATTGCTTCTCTAGAATAGAATGGACTTTATGGAAAAGTAACTTATCCAAAACTCTATTCTAAATTAACTAACAAACATCAATAATGGATATTTGGATCAAAAGTCCATCTCATAAGTGCTCTCAAAAGGCAATAGGCAATATTAGATATAGAAGCAACGTTTGTAGCAAATGAAATGAAAACCGCTTTATTTGCTGGCGTAGCAACCTGGCAGGCCGGCACTGGTCAATTCATGACTGCCTAACCAGAAATTGGACCTTTGCTTCTTTTTTTTTTTTTTTTTGCTTTTTTATAAGAAAAATGAACTCATCATCTGTCAGCATAACCGTCGAATAATCGAATAGTGGGACAATTTGGCATTTTTATATTTTGATTTGTTTTTGAAAGGAGCATTTTTTTATTTTGACGATAGTAAATGTTTTACTTTTTTTCATTTTCATTTTTATTTTATCTTTGTTTCATTTTTTAAATGCATGTTAATCAAACCTAGATATATGTATATCAACAAAGGAATATGAATCGCATGTACGATGTTGTTTCCGGATATTTTAATAGGTTTTAATCTCAGTTTATTGCTAAATGGACGTAGCTATTAAAATATTCAATTAAAAAAAACATTAAAAATCTAGCGTTGAGTTTCAGCCTTCATTGCACTTATTGTGTAAGCTGATTTCCAGATTATGATGGTCTTACAGCTGATTAAGATAATCCACAACTAGATTTCAAATATCGAAAGCAAATTATATGGAACTTTTTCTTGATTAGTCTCATTTTCTACTCCCCCATCTATATACGATAAAATTAAAAGTTTCTACAGGTGTCCGTAGTATATATAATGCAATTTTAGTGCCGTAATTTTTACGGGTTAATAATTTTAGTCCTATAACTTTTTAATTTGGCAGTTTCGATTCTTGACGATTTTATCTATTAATCAAAATAACAGTTCTATTCCTGTAATATTTAACGGTCATATAGATTTTTTAGTATTTTGGCTGAAGAAGAAATGTATTATTGGAACAATGAAATATTAAAGCACCATGTTAGGACCAAGATTGCGCAAAATCAAAACTCTAAAACTGCACAAGTTAGAATTTATGGATCAACATTATATAAATCAAAATCTCACGGGATCAAAATTTTTACCTAAAATATTTACATGACTAAAATTGGTAGCTCTCTATAGGTACATGGGAAATTTTACAATTAAGTAAATTCACTAGTGGTACAAGGTTTATATATATATATATATATATATATATATATATATATATATATATATATATATATAGGATAGGATCAAATGAGACCACATCATTAGAGTGAGACAGTGTGGACTAATCCTGTCCATAAATCTATAATTTTAGATGGTTGAGATTTAACCAATTTAATAGTTTTTTTAATTTATTTTAAATATATAAAGGGTAATATTGTAATTTATAATTAGAATTTGTATAATTAGAATTTCGCCAGCTCTTACAAAAAACGGCCCACTGGCGCCTGTCTCCGCCCACGCCGAGAAATAAATAAAATATCTGAAGAGTGAAGAGAACTGATTACATGGCCACGTGTGGGGTTCGTGCCAATGGATCCGCAAGTTATGGAATGAAAAGAAGTATGCCACGTCGACAACAAGAATTATTCTTTTTTTGGCTCTTTATTAAAAGCGAAATTATAATGTACTATAATCCGAAAAATGTTGGGTTGATGACTTATACATGATGACGATGTTGATGATTCCGATGGTGAAGGTGATATCGAGAGATATTTTTGGGGTTTTAAAATAAAGGACAGGATTGAAGAATTGGTGAAGAAGACGATGCTGACGTGGATTAAAGGAGGGTATTCGAGGAGGCGATTAGGATTCTCAGACACTTATATGTTTTTCGATGTATATTTAGATGTGTTTTGCTATATAAATAGTTAATTTTTGATGTATATATTTATGTTGTTGTATACTTATGTTTTTTTGTTGTATACTTATATGTGATTTGTTGTATACTTATATATGTTTTGTTGTACACTTATATTTTTGTTTGACAATTGTAATATGCAATAAAATTATGTTAAACATACAACAAAATAGTGTTAAGTATACATCAAATATATGCTAAATATACATCATTAATGAGCGTGATGTTCTCTCTCTCTATAATTGATTTACTTAATTCACAGTCCCCACATATTTTTGTTTGACCATTTTAATATGTAGTAAAATTATGTTAAACATACAACAAAATAGTGTTAAGTGTACATCAAATATATGTTAAATATACAACACAATAATGAGCGTGATTTTCTCTCTCTCTCTCTCTCTCTCTCTCTCTCTCTCTCTCTCTATAATTGATTTACTTAATCTACGGTCCCCACATGTTAATGAGCGTGATTCTCTCTCTATATATAATTGATTCCTTGATTCGCGGTCCCCACATATTTTTGTTTGACTATTTTAATATGCAGTAAAATTATGCTAAACATACAGTAAAATAGTGTTAAATATACATCAAATATATGATAAGTGTACAACATACTGCATGGCAGAGCACATGCGTGATTTTCTCTCTCCAGCGCGATTTTCTCGCGATTTTCTCTCTCCCCACGTGATTTTCTCTCTCCTAATAACTGATTCCATATTTAGATGGTCCCCCACTTGGGTAATTTGACTACTATACCCTTATTTTGATTTAATTAAATATTTAATGTAATTATAACCCCTATTTATCTTAGCCATTGATATAACTAAAGGAGGGTTGAGATGAGTCCACATTGTCTCACTATAATATGTGGTCTCATTTTAACCTCCCCTATATATATATATATATATATATATATATATATATATATATATAGATAGGGATTGGTTCAAATGAGACCAACCCCTTTAGGTTAGTCCATGAGACCACTTATAAACCCTTGATTTAAATCTTTTAATGGTGCAGATTAATTTTTGTTATTTTTGGAATATAAGGGTAGTATTGTATTTTCACATATAGTCAGTTTTAAGAAGACAACCGTTAATTCTCGGTTTTTAGGAAAATATAATCTTTCCTTTTATCACCTACCCGATTTTTAGGAGCCAAAAATCCATTTTCATTCAAGTCGTGTATTTTCAAAATCCTTCTCCTTTTTGGTCTCTTTTCAGAAACGGTATCAAAGAAACCCTCTTCTCCCTTGAAACGGTCTCTTTTCACAAATTCCCAAATTTTTCCCGTTTTCTCCATTGAAACAAGAGTTTGTGCAAAAAAAAAAATTCATCGGTTCTCGTCTATTCGAAGGTACCTGTATTGTAGGAGTTCTCAAGTTTGCCCAAAATCCCGTCCCTGTCGACTTTCTCGATTATTGGCAAAATCACACCATAATTTCCGTTTGTTCTCGCGTTCAAGTAATTTTGGTGGTTGAAGGAGTTCGATTTTGTGGAGAAGGAAGTAGGGTGGGAACCGTCGTCCGATTTTTGTGCCTTGAAGGTATTTTTTTTCTTTTTCGTCTGCATTGTTTTTCTTCTTTTTGCTAGATATTGACGACTTTTTACGCATTTGCTCTGATTAGTTCGTATTTGATCAGTGGGTTTTACTTCGTAGAAAATGAGGGTAAATTTCTTTTGGGGGTTGAAGGAGTTCGATTTTGAAGGAGTTCGTATTTTTTTCTCTCAGATACTAAGTAATGTGATTCTCGTATACTAAGTATACAAATATGTTATGATAAATATACAACATTAAGTGGAATGTAAACAAGGAGTTGATACTTGAAACCCATCTTCTATTTCTTCTTTTTACAATTATGCTCCTGTAGAAATTTGCAGTTTGTACTAAAAAAAATGAACTTGGTGTGTTTATATATAAAAAACAAGGAGTTGATACTTGAAATCCATCTTCTATTCTTTTCTGACACCCATCTTTTTCTCATCTGTATACTAAGTCTGCAGATGTTGTATACTAAGTATACAAATATGTTATGATAAATATACAACATTAAGTGGAATATAAACATAACGTTGTATAAAGTTTTGATATCTGAATTGTGTATTTTTCTTATGTGATTAATAAAATGTCAAGCGAAGAACAGGAAAGAGAGGTTGGTAGTCGCGAAGAGGAGAGTTCAGGAGACGAGCAACCTTCAAAGAGACGCTGGATTTGTTTAATTGGATAAATTGAATTGTATTATTTGTTGTATAAGTAGTTTAGTGTATTTGTTTACTTAGTAACGTGGAATTGTATTCTTGGTTAAGTGGAATTGTATCCTTAGTTATATAGGTGGTTAAGTAGTTTTGTATTTTTAGTTCAGTGTAATTATAAATTTAGTTTAATATTTTTGCATACTCAGTAATATGTTTATAATATAGTTAGTTCAGTGTAATCGTATATATAGTTAAACAATTTTGTATGCTTAGTGATGTTTTATTGTATATTTAGTTCAATGTAATTTTACATGCAATACATGTGTGAGAAGCAAAAATATTCTTAAAGATAAATTAACAGGTTACATAATGCTATGACAAAATTAAGTATACAATTGTAAGTTAATAAATTATATGATCGCATTGTATTAAATATACAGAACACATAACTAAGTGTACAATTTCAATCCAATATGTATACGATCCCATCAACTAAATAAACACTACCGCTTTGTAAAAATACAAGTTGTTTCATTTTTTAACAATACACAGTATTCACATTATGATAAATCCAATTTGGCATGCAATGACACTCAATTATATGAACAATTTAACTAAAATAAGTATACAACACTAAAAGGAAAAATTATATATCCCAATGTATTAAATATACAGTAAAACATCATTCCTTGTCCATTCTGGAACAAATAATTATACAAATCACATTAACTAAGTAAACATGATATATTACTTCGTTCTTGAACTTCTTTGTCGTGCTCCTTCTGATGTCAAACTCGCTAATTGCTCCATACTCTTTGTAAAATTTTATACCAGTTTCCAATGTAGCGAAATGCATGCCCACTCGAGGAATCTTTTCTTGTTCTACCTCTGGTATCCAATATTTAGTTTAGTCTGGTGAGATTTCGAGCCGTTGACATCCATTGAAATCGTTGGTTGGTCCTGTCATGTTTTACATTAAACAAGACAGAGCATTATAAAACCAAAATGAATGTATTATTTATACAATATGCAACCATATACATACATATTATTATTTTTAGTAACTACGTTCATATAAACCACCATACAAATTTTATTTTTTTGAGAGGAATTTATATTCAATCCAACTAAATGGAATTAGGGAAACTAATATAACAATCATACAAGTTTAAATTATAATTATACAACACTCATGACTATGTATACAAGTTAAATATGTTAAATATACACGTAAAACAGTTGACAACATATATACAATCTCCAGACTAATTGTAAATATTTAAGAAATAAATATTCAAATACAAGATTTATATACTAAATATACTAACATTGTTTACTATATATACAAACTAACAAGAAATATACAATGCACAAACAATTTCAAAATTTGAAAAAATGTAAAATATGTATACAATGTTTGTACACTAAATATACATCTGTTGTATACTAAACATACAAATTACGACCAAAAACATACAATTGGTTCGATTTTGCGTTCAGTTTTTTTTCCATGATTCCTCCTAAAAAAATTTGCAAGTATATCGTAAGATATTACCTTGGAAACATTCACCAATCACGTTGGAGGGAAGATCTTCTGCCAATGTACAATCCCTTTGCTCTAATTGATGACAACCTCGTCAATTAACGAAATATATTGTATGTTTTTTCCCGTCTGCAAATGTATATTGTATAATTTTCGAGGTCTAAGAGATTGATGTCAATGATGGTAGAGAATGTCGTGATGAGGAAGAAGGGTTGACGCGGTAGATTTCCACTGATTATGGGACGTGATCAATTCAAGACCACGTCCCTAATTTTTAGCATTCGGTTACCCCCTCCTATGTATAGTTTCTTATGTAAAGTTGTATAGATTCATTTAGATCCTAGCCGTTGATTTATGTTTTTAATGGTGTGGATTTAGTCTTATGGACTAACCTAGGGGGGTGGTCTCACAGGATCCCCTCCCTATATATCTATATATCTATCTATATATCTATCTATATATATAGATATACATCTCTCTATATATATATGGGTTGGATCTAATGAGACCAGTTCTTGCGGTGAGACCTTATGGATTGATCTAAACCATTCCCAGATAATAATTGAAGGATGTGATTAAATGAATTAAACTTACATTAAATATTTAATTTAATCAACTAAAGGGTAGCAATATAAAAATAAATTAAATTGTAATCCAAATACAGCAAAAAACGGTTACAAGAAATGGAAAGGGATCAAAACACACTATATGTTATCTTTCAGATTGATCTCAATCCCTATAAAAAGGCCCTAAATCATATAATCACAAATTTTTCTCTCTCTACATGCCATTAATGCATTTTTTGCAGATTTTAAGAAAAACAAATTTGATAAAAAGAATTAAAAAGTTATAATTAATTTGATGATCTTAAAAAGACAAATGTGATTTGATATATTCCATACCTAGTCCAAAAGGAAACCTTTGATGGATCGAGTTCTTGTGTGCACTCATCAACTCTATTAGCCAACGCAACAATCAAAGTCAAGAAAAGTTCAGAAAAAGAATGATCAAAGAGTAGAAAAATAAAATTAATCTAAAACGGGATCGATCCATAAGAAAATAATTTTCAAGACATTTATCTTTATTTCCTCCTGTAAATTTTTCCTTCCTGATAAAGCATTTTCAAAAGTATATAGTTTCAGTTATTAAGCTAATAAAGTTTTCCAGAAAAACTTGGTGGCTACTTGCAAGAAATCGTGCCACACTCTCTAACGATGTAACTAATGCTTGCATCACATTCCTTTTTCCCTTTCTACAATAGTTATGATCACACAGTAGCGTGTTTTCCATGAAAATCTCAACCCATAAGTTACAGCTCCAAAAAAAAAAAAATAAGAAAAATTGCAATAATTCTGTTTTTATCTATCCACATTAAACCTTTTCTCTGTTCAGACACAGTGTGTAATGTGAGGGTAGAACAGAATTACATTACCCTATCTTGATACACTATTCAATGTTAACAGTTTTTTTCCCATAAGCAACCTTTTAAATCCCATCCATAGTCATTTCATAGCTATAAATCCCACATCTATATAAAGGGCCATTGCATTCTCTAAATTCTCATCTTGTGATAACAAATTTCATTACATTCTTAAAAATGACTAAATTCCTCTTAGTTGTTTTATCTTTTGTTTTGATTATTGGTCTCGGGGAGAGTTTTGATTTCCACGAGATAGAATTGGAGACGGAGGAGAGGTTGTGGGATATGTACGAGAGGTGGAGGAGCCACCACACGGTGTCTAGGAGTATCGAACAAAAGCACAAACGGTTCAATGTATTTAAGGCCAACGCTCATTATGTTCACAGTTTCAATAAGAAGGACAAGCCGTACAAGTTGAAACTGAACAAGTTTGCGGACATGACGACCCATGAGTTTAGGAGCATCTATGCCGGGTCAAGGGTGAAGCATCATCGGATGCTGCAAGGAAGTGCTCGAGGAAATGGAACGTTCATGTACGAGCATGTACAGAGTGTTCCAACCTCTGTTGATTGGAGGAAGAAAGGGGCTGTTACTGGGGTCAAGGATCAAGGCCAATGCGGTAAGATATTGCTATTTATATGGTTTTTAACATGAATTTCGATCACATGCACTTAAGTTTTTATAATGAATTGCAATTACTAACGGGGTTAATTACAAAAAAAATATATTTGAGTTTAAGTCTAATCACTTAAAAAGAAACAAATCTAGTTATGTTTCAAAATTACAAATACTCCCTTATATTTGTTTCTATTTTATAAAGTGTTAATTACAAATTACAAAAACCTCCATGAAGTTCGAACTGATTATAAAAAAACCATAGCTTTTTCAAAATTGCGAAAAAACCCCTTGAGGTTAAATTCCTTCTTATATTTTCTCTATTTATAACCAAAAAATATTTTAAATTCCCCATGATATTCAAAGAGTTATTACAATGGGGCAATTTTTTAAGTACCTACTATGGATAGTGGGTACTCTTTTCTACCCACCAAGATAACAAAACTCTTTTCTACCCAAATTGGCGAAATTGCCCCTTCTTTAAGTTGGTGTTTTATGAATTTTGAATTTTGAAATTGATGCAATTAATGCTTTCCTTGAAAATCGTGTACACTTCCCCCCAAATACACACACCTATGTATAAAATCGTATACTCATATCGTGTCTTATTTAAAATTGGGCACGATATCGTGCGTAATTTTAACTGAGGTACGATATATCGTGCCTTATTTAAAATTGGGCATGAATATTGGGCACGATATCGTGCCCAATTTTTACTGAGGCGCGATATCGTACCCAATATAGGGCACGATATCGTGCCTAATTTTTACTGAGGCACGGTATTGTGCTCGTGTTCAATATAGACACGATATATCGTGCACAGTGCATAAACACGATAATTTGTTTAAAAAACAAAAAAAGAATCAAAAATATGAAAATGGTTTTTTTAAAAAAAAAATACACACTTTTTCGAAAATATTTTCCATTTTTTTGAGAATATTTTCCATTTTTTTAAAGTATCTTGAAATTATAAAATAATAAAAACTAAAATTATTTTCAATTTTTTTTTATAATAAACGATTTTACAAAAATCTGATTTTGTTTTAAAAAAACTAAAACTTGTGTTAAAAATCTGAAAATAAAGAAAGTATATTAATGTGAGATAGAAATATGTGAGAGATAAAGTATCAAGGGTATTTGGGTAAAAGAACCAAAAAAGTGGGTAAAAAACTTAGTTTTTTATCTCACATGTTATAAAAGTTTTTGTTCTATCCTAAGTGGATAGTTCCCACCATTTGCTCTATTACAATTATCCCTTAAATATTTAACCAAAGGTTTATATATATATATATATATATATATATATATATATATATATATTTTATAACTGTCCCTTTTATGAATTGCACCTAATTGAGTTTGATTTTGGTTATGCGAAATACTAATCTCAAGGGATGTTTGTTATATCTTAAGAGACCGGCTATTTGTACTTTTGAAAGAATAACTGGATTTTACTGTAATTAGGCTAAGCCTCAAGGAAAATAACTGTAATTTCCACAACTAATGAAATTAATCTGGCGGATGTTGCAGGTAGTTGCTGGGCTTTTTCGACTGTGGTGGCGGTTGAGGGGATAAACCACATCAAAACAAACAAATTGGTTTCCCTGTCTGAACAAGAACTTGTCGATTGTGACACTGAACAGAACCAAGGCTGCAATGGAGGACTAATGGAGTTAGCATTTGACTTCATCAAAAAGAAGGGCGGTATTACAACAGAGAAAAACTATCCTTACACAGCTGAAGACGGAAAATGTGATGCCGATAAGGTATAAACTAAATTTCCAATAAATCATCTTTTTATATTATTAGGCTTGTATATTTTTTTTTTTTTTTTTTTTGTATTTTCAGAATCTTGAAACTACTTTGTTTTAATTCTATGGCAGCAAAATTCTCCAGCAGTGTCAATTGATGGACATGAGACTGTTCCTGAAAATGACGAAGATGCCCTGTTGAAAGCAGCAGCTAATCAACCTGTATCAGTCGCAATAGATGCAGGAAGTTCTGATTTCCAGTTCTATTCAGAGGTATAGCCATAATATGTTATTTACTCAAAACTAACATACTAGATGGTTATTTTTGTTACCAAAGGACAGAGTACTTCAAGCTATTTAATAGATTTTAGGGATAATTACATAAAATACCCCTGATATTTGGGATAATTACAAAAAGACACAGATAAGTTTGCAAATTACAAAAATCCCTTGAGATTTGATTTTGTCTTACATTTTTACCTCAACCGTTAGTTGAACTGGCGGAATTTGTTGACTTCATCAAATACTTTACAATTTCATCCCTCAACTTTTCTAAATATTACAAATGTCTGAACGAAAGTGGGGTCATTTGTAATATTTTGAAAAACTGATGGATGTAATTGTAAAAAATAATTGATAACCTAAATAAATCCCATGAAGTCAACTAAAAGTAGGATAAAATGTAAGAATCAAACCTCAATGAGAGGTTTATGTAATTTTGAAAACTTTTCTAGAATTTCTTATAATTACCTCAAATTTCAGGGGTCGTATTTGTTATTATCCCAAAATTTTATTAGACATAATTATATATACTACCCCTTCGATTCAGCCTAATCACAAAAAATTCCAATTATCTTTTGAAAATGCAAATATCTAGTTAAGGTGGTACAAATATCCCCTTATGTTTGTATTTGCCTAACAAATACTTCTCAAAACAAATTTCAGGGGTAAATTTTATAATTTGCTCCTTTTTTATGTGATGAAAAAAGATCCTAAATTAGATTTATTTTTTCCCATGACAGGGTGTGTTCACAGGGGATTGTGGCACAGAGCTGAACCATGGGGTGGCAGTTGTGGGGTACGGAACAACTCTTGATGGTACCAAATACTGGACTGTGAAGAATTCATGGGGCGCAGAATGGGGAGAAAAGGGTTATATTAGGATGCAGCGTGGGATTGATGCAAAAGGAGGACTTTGTGGTATAGCAATGGAAGCATCTTATCCTATCAAAAAATCCTCAATCAATCCTCAAGGCCCAGGAAAATCTTCCCCTAAGGACGAACTCTAAGTCTGTTATTTTCTGTTTGTTCCCTTTTAAGATCAACAAACCTTATATTTACAAATATTTGTGAACTTCACAATAACGTATTTGAATCCATTTGTCTTTGAAACTATATGTATTGAATGTAATTGCAATTTACTAATGAAATAAATAGTTCTTTTTCACTACTTTAATTTTTAAGGGATAATAACAAAAGATCCCTTAGGTTTGGGCTAATTACAAAAAAACTAGTTACAAAAAGTCCTCTCAAATTTCATTATGGCTTAAATTTAATGGGATAATTATAATATTTACAGAAATATCAGGAGATTCTTTGAAGTATTTTTTTCCCCTCAAACGATAAAAAATATTATACCACACAAAAGAGTTTAATACAAAGAAACAAGCAAACTAGCCAGTGATGTCCAATTGGTTACAAAGAGGGATCCCAATTGGAAAATCGGAGCACTATCCCAAGAAGATGGGCTAATCATAGCTGTAAAAGCCAAATTGCAGCAAAAGACAGAGAATTAGAAGGAACAAAAACAAAAGAGCACTTCAACTCAGAGTTAAGCAAATGGTTGATGTCTTTGGCAATTGGAAACCACTTCCCATAGAGAGTTGCTTTGTGGTTGAGATTCTTAACAATTTCCTGCGCATCAATCATGTTAGTCAACATACTCTATTCGTGAAGCACAACATCTGATAAAGCAACAAAGACCGCCTAGAGATATAGCTCCATTGGACAGTTGGGAACATCCCTAGAGTTTGCACAAGCCCGACACGATTGGCAGAAGAAAAAAGGCTCACTTGGGAACAGGGGCGGAGCTAGACCCGAAACATTGGGAGGGCTAAAATTTTTTTGGAGGGGCTAAATCAATAAAAAATAAATATTTAGTACTAAAATTAATATCCACACATCTGGCAGATTGGATCAAGTTGACAGCCTCTCTTGAGCAGTTGGGCTTTAGAAGGGAAGAAAATCCAAACAACATTTCCAAAGGAAGATATTCATCTTTGAGGAAATTACACAAAATACCCTGATTTTTAGAAAAAAGACAAAAATACCCACTCATCACAAAAATACCCCACCCGCTCCATCCCATGACAAAAGTACCCTACCTTTGGTTTCATCACCTTCCTCTACATATGTGTTGCTGATATTTTCAAGAAAGATAACTTTTAAACAAAACAAGTTACATATTTGTGAACAATGAATACTTCAAAACAAAAAATTTGTTTGTTTAGTTTTGTTTTAAGTTAAGATCCTTTCAAGAAGAGTTGGCATAGATCTTTGGACATGTTCATTCATACTAAAATATATAATTAATTTGAAGGAAACTATGTAGATCTATTGGAAAATTCGAAACTTTTTTGTTTTCTAGCGTTCTGAAAAATAAACCCATAAGCTTGACTAACAGATCCATAATCTTGTGACTTGAAAATTACAAAATTGGAGTGAGAAAAAAGTTGTTCTTGGTATTTCAGAAAATATTTACCAAATTTCAGCTGTCTGTAAAGGAAAAATATACACATTTCTTCAAAAATGGAGAAAAAAATATCAAAAATTTTGAACTAGATGCAGATCTGATTAAAAATGATTTTTAGTTGTACCACACAAAGAAAAGGCTAAAAATTTAATTATGAGAAGAAAAAAAAATCAACAAAACCAAAGCAGCCATTTTTTCCCCACAAATATAATAGTGTTTTTACTTCTGAAAATTCTTGGAAAACAAACCAAAAAACAAAAAAACAAAAATCAAATCAAAATAAAAACCACATCTTTTATCCAAAACTTTCAAAAATAATCAAACCAATTAAAAACTTCATAAAGATGAAAAGGATTTCTTTTAGAATAAGTCCACTCACCTACTTCCCAACTATAACAGAGAAAAAAAAAAAACAGAGGCCGAAAATTAACAAAAGCAGATTAATTTTTACCTGAAAGAGTTGTACAAAAATTGTAAGTCTCACCCTAAAGAGAGGACCGAGGGACTATAAATTGAAAAGGGAAAAAAAAAAGGAGACCACACATGGTAGGGTATTATTTTGTGTTGAAAAAGAAATAGGGGATTTTGTGTTGCTGATGCATGATTTTTCTGTGTTCTTTTATTGTTTTGTGATTTGAAGTTTTCCGTTTGTTTCGATGTTGTTTCGAAGTTGTTTCTTTTATGTTTATTTTGTTCTTTTATGTATTTTTCATTTATTTTGTTCTTTTTTATTGTTTTTGATTTGTTGTGTTATCTATCTGACTGTGTATCTTTTTTTTTTATTTCTTTTGTAGTGAATGTGGGATTTTTTGTTGCTTGTTATGCCTAACACTTTATTGTTGGGGAGGCTATGGACGTCGAAACGTTCGAGATAGAGAATGAACAAGCAAGGCCCAGTCATCTGCTTCACAATCATGCTAAGTTGAAGCTGCAAAATGGTGATGACGATGACAACGACATTGAGATTCTACCTCCACTTCCTAATGATTTTAGAGAATTGTTGTTATGTAAATCTTAATGATGGTTTAATTAGTTGAAACATGTAAGCAACATAACTGAAACATGTAAGAAACAATTGTGAAACAGGGGATCATGTGATAAAGTTTATAGTAAATTGCTTTTAAATTTAGAGAAATAGTGTAATTTTTTCCCACATACTCTTCAGTTTTATTTTTTGCCATCCTTGTAAATGTTGATCTTGTTTTATTTCGATGTCTGCATGCCTAATCTTGAACTAAAGATCTCACGTACTCTAGCAAAATTGTTACTAGTAGGTCTTTCCCCGCTACAGTTGATGCATTCAATAATTCTACGATGTTGGAAGTCAATACAAAGTATTTTTTGGTCTGACAGTGGAGTCGTGTCCATTTCTCGTAGCCGATGATGGACAAGTAAGCTCAAATTTTCTGAATTGAATTTGTTGTTCCAAGATTTCGTTTAGGGTGCTAAATGTGCAGTCCATTGGAATCAGTATTCTAGTTATTTCAAAGTTGGTATACTCTGTATTTTCTTCCCATTGTCCATTGTGGCATACTACAACTGAGATTTTCTCCATGCAACTGTAGAATTCAATGAAAAGTTGGCTAAGTGAAACATATAAAAAACATAAATGAAACAGGTAACAATAAAGAAACAACAAACACATTTGAAACAACAAAGAAACAATAAAGAACAACAAATAAACCAACGTAAAAAATCAGCAAAAAATAGGTATTTTTGTCAAAAAACAGCGTAAATTGGGTATTTTTGTCAAAATTCAGCGGAAAATGGTATTTTTGTCCAAAATCAGCGGAAAATGGGTATTGTGCAGGGATTGGGTATGGAAAATGGGGTATTCATGTCCTTTTCCCTTCATCTTTTCTTTAATTTGGCCATAATATTGGATATAATATTGCATGTAATTTTGGCATAATATTGGATATAATAGGTTGTTAAGCATGCATTAACTTAGAAAAATGGGTCATGTTCTTATAAAGTGGAAAATATATTAGGCTTTGCTCGTTTTGTAGGAATTAAACGATATTTGTAGCACTTTGGTGGCAAATCGAAGCATTGCAATAAAGGATCGTCGAGAATGGAGCGAATACGTGAAGTTTGGAGTTAAACCGAGAAGAGATCAAACGAACCGGGCAAAATATGGAGGCACGGCCTGTGCGTGTGCAGAACTGAAGGATTCTAGCTTCGCATTGACACACGGCAAGGTCGTGCGTTGGAGCACCGCCCGTGCGTCTGTTCAAAAGGAGAATTGTCTTACGGCCTAACGCACAGGCTGGTCGTGCGTAAGCACACGGTCCGTGCGTCTGTGCGGAAAAGTCAGATTTGCGCGATTAGTTACTTAGGTTTACCCTAGAAAGCACAGAAAAGAGCAACCTTCTACCGGAGGATTCAAGAGATTGATCGAGGTCACATCCACATGCTTGAGGATTGAAGATATATCGAGAGATAATCAATATCCCTGAGTTTGCTTATTCCATTGTATCTTTTACTTTCATCTAGTTAGATATGAACATGAACAATTTGTTTATGATTTGTTTATTTTCCAAGTCCGGCTAAACCCTTTGTGATTCCGGGGTTTGGGATTAGGTTAATTGATACTCCTGTTTGATGTTTAATTGAATTGAAGTTATTATTTCAAACCCTATTTGAGTACTCTGTTTTATTTCTTCTTTTATCAAATGACCATTGATTTAACTTGTTTGATGTATTGATTCATAATTCGAGAGATGAGTTTCAATAATAGATCTTGAATACTTGGCATGAATATTTTGCATGATTGAGAAGTCTGTGAATATGTGTGAGGATAAATGATCTTTTATTCTTTTGGGAGTTGTTTATCTTATGTTGAGTAGAGATGCTAGCATAGATAATTCAATCAACGTTTTTATTGTGTCTCGAGAGAGAGAGAGAGTAAAATACTTTTGTGATTGTCTTATAGGGAAAATAATAATAACTTTGGTTTTGATTAATCGAATAACAAGAGGGATATTAATGAAACCAAAATCCTGGAATCTGTTCATCCACTTGATCTTTCAATCAAACTCTTTACTTTGTCTTTTTGATGATAAGATCTTGGCTTACTTTTACAAAACAACCATCAACTTTCGATAGTCTAAATAAAAATAATTATATTATAATTTCAATACTTAGTGCATGAATTTATTAGTCTCTGTGGGATCGACCGTGCTAACCCTATCTATTAACTACACCGTTCACTAACGGTGAAGCTAAAAATAAGGCAAACAAGTTTTTAGCGCCGTTGCCGGGGACTAATTAGATTTTTAGTACTAATATTGCGATAAATAGAATAATTTGTAATTTAAACATCTTTTCTTTCTTTTTAATTTGTTTAACTCTACTCCTACTGTGTTTGATTTGTTTCTTTTAGTTGGTTCATGTAGTCCATGAACACTCTCTCAAAGCAAAGGAAATTAGCATCGTTCATACCGGAAGTTGAAGCTTTTGCTAGGCGAATAAGTGCAGCTATTAAACGAGCAAAAAGACACCAGGATCACACTATGGGAGATGTGGAAGAGAACAATATGGGTGATAACGGAGCCAACAATGGAGGTAACAATGGGATCAAAAGGATCGTTAATGAGTTACCGAGACTAGAAGTTTCGCCAGTCCAACAACAAGCGATTCGCGATTACTTTCGCCCTCAGACAAATCGCAACTATGGTGGAATTGCCCATGTCCCGATTATGCAAATAACTTTGAGTTGAAACCAACGCTCATTTTGATGATTCAACAAAACCAGTTTGGGGGTTTTGCATCCGAGGATCCCAACTCTCATCTTGCACACTTCATGCAAATCTGCAACACGATCAAGATGAATGGGGGTGTCTGATGATGCTATACGTCTGCGCCTATTCCCTTTCTCTTTAAGGGATAAGGCAAGAAACTGGTTAGGAACATTAACTCAGGGAAGTGTGAATACTTAGGACGAGTTGAGCTAGAAGTTCTTATTTAAATTCTTTCCACCAAGCAACACACTGCAGCTTAAGAGCGAGATCACATAATGTAGACAGTTTGACTCTGAGCCACTGTACGAGGCTTGGGAGAGATTCCGAGATTTATTGAGGAGGTGTTCGCAACATGGATTTCCAGAGGATCAACAACTTTGCTTCTTTTATAATGGGTTGATGGGACAGACCAGATCGTTTGTGGATGCCGCAGCAGGAGGCGCTTTACTAGCCAAATTTCCACAAGATGCATTTAACTTGCTTGAAGAGATGGTAATGAATAGCTATCAGTGGCCCTCCGAGAGGACAAATGTGAAAAGGGTAGCCGAAGTCTCTGATTCGGACCCAATCAAGGAATTGACGGCTCAAATGACAACATTGACTAATCAGATAAGTGCTCTAACGCAAGGGGCTGAGGCAGGTACGGGTGCAAATAATGGGGGAGTTCCTCAAGATCCTATGGAGGAAGCTAACTTTGTCAATAACCGAATTTCAACAATTATCGGAATAGTTCGACTCCCACGTATTATCATCTGGGTTTGAGAATCATGAAAATTTCTCCTATGCAAATACGAAGAATGTAATGCAACCACCACTGGGGTAGTGTGGCAAACAGTGTCATTAATGTGGAGGCAAAGCCATCTTTGGAGGACATTCTTACCTTGTTCATGAGTCAGACGAGTTCATTTATGAATGAAACACGAAACCGATTGAATAAAGATGAGGCTAAGATAGACAAGATCGAGGCACATGTCACACAGTTGGCTAACACTGTGGGTTCACAAATGAAAAATCTAGAAACTCAGATTGGTCAGTTAGCAATGATCATCGATGGTCAGCATCAGAAAGGCCAGTTTCCAAGCAACACTGAAGTAAATCCGAAGGAACAGTTTAACGCCATTTGTCTAGAGGAGTGGTACGGAGTACGAGGGGCCGAAAATTCCAGGAAGTGATGAAAAATCGGAACCACGCACGACCCATGCGTCGATGCATGGGCAGCCCATGCGTGGTGCCGAAGGATATCAAGAACATACCAAAAGGTGCACGACCTGTGTGTCTGAGCACAGACAGCCCGTGTGTAATGCCGAACGGGTGATTTCGACCCCTAGAGACGAACATACTATAGCAAAAGGCAAGGTTGAGGTCGAGGAAGGAACCAAGGGACATATTGATGAACAAAAAGGTGCCGAGAAGCTTAAATCTTCTTCTAACTCTAATTTTTCTAAACTTACTACTCCCCTTCCTTTTCCCCAACATTTTCAAAAGAAAAAGTTAGATGCCCAATTTGCTAAATTTCTGGACATATTTAAGAAACGGAATATTAACATACCTTTTGCAGACGCATTGGAGAAGATGCCCAACTATGCGAAGTTTTTGAAGGAATTGATGTCCAAGAAGAAAAAGTTGGCAGAGTTCGAGACAGTTAACTTGACTGAAGAGTGCAGCGCAATCATTCAGAGAAAATTACCGCAGAAGCTTAAAGATCCGGGGAGTTTCACTATCCCTTGCACAATTAGTGGTGTTCTCTTTAATAAAATACTTTGTGATTTAGGAGCAAGTATTAACTTAATGCCCTTGTCCATTTTCAGGAAACTTGGATTGGGAGAGGTTAAGCTGTCCACGGTCAGCTTGCAACTTGCGGATAGATCACTCACTTATCCTAAGGGAATTGTAGAGGATGTGCTCGTAAAAGTAGACAAATTTATATTCCCCATAGATTTCTTGGTGCTAGACATGGAGAAAGACCGCGACGTCCCTCTTATACTTGGGCATCCATTCTTAGCCACCACATAAGCCTTGATAGATGTACAAAAGGGAGAGCTCACATTGCGGGTTAATGATGAGCATGTTATATTCTCTATTTATAAGGCTGTGAAAACTCATGATAGTTTAGAGTGCTACAAATCTTTATTAGTTGTTGCTTCATATACTAATGCTCAAAACTTGAGTTGTTGTGTGTGTGCTTTAGATTATGTGCAGGAATTGCGGAAAAGTGAGAAAGCGAAGCACACGAAGAGATATAGTAGCTCAGAAGCACGCGTGTACTGCCACTCACACGATGCAAACGAGAAGAATATGGCATTTGACCGATGCGTGACACCTTCACTAGAGGCATTCAAGGGAGGCACAAATTTATGCGAGTTGGAATGTCAATGAGAACTGCATGAAGAGGTGGCATACATCACCTCGCGGGATCCGTGATCAAGAATTACAGGCATCAAGCTATAGACGTTAAATTTAGCACTTTTTGGGAGGCAACCCAATGGTTTGTTGTTTTATTTTTTGTTTTTTTTCCCTTTACTTAGATAGGATTTATTTGTTTTTCTTATTTGTTTTTCTTATTATAAAAACAATCTAGAGAAAATACTTCGCATTGACGCACGGGCAGCCCGTGCGTAATTGCGTAAGTTTTGAGTTGCTCACGGCAAGATGCACGGGCAAGTCGTGTGTTGACGCCCGGCCCATGCGTCTGTTCGCTGAAGCATGGTTAAGTCGCAAATTGGGGATTTCTTTCTTCATTCAAACACCACTTTCGTGCCCTAATCAAAAATCCTCTTGACCCCTTTCAAAATTTTCGAACTTCTCACTTGACTTTCACCACAAATCCATCACTTTCACCATACCACACACGAATTTCGCACACCCATTGAATTTGCTTGAAGTTTTGGTGGAGAAAAGCACGTAGGGTTTTCACTTCTTCCTCCTTGTGAATTCTCGGGAATTTTTGGTAAGTTTTACACGCTTTCTTCGAATTTCTTGTCGAATTAGTATTAACGGTTGATATATGGAACTTGTTGTGCTTGTATTGCTATGATTTACTTGAATTATTCTATGAAGTAAATTATCGAACACCTTGTGGGCGTATTGAATTGGGAAAATTTTGTTGAGTTGTTGACTATTGCTGAATAAGCATTGATATATTGGGTGTTAGTGATCGCGAAATTCTTACCGCAAGCGTACGGTGTCAAGTTTTAGTATAGGTTTTGAAAGTAGGGTTATCGTCTCCACATGGATTGTTATCAAATTTTATACTAAGTACTATAATTAAAATAGCTTAACTCTATCTAGAAATCGAAAAGAGATGAAGATTTATTAAACTAAAAATAAAACTAAAATTAAACAAATAATTGGTTTAGACCATTAATCAAACACTTAAGATATGAATTCTAGAGGGTTGATTTCACCTAGTTATCCCCTATGTTTTCAATCCAGTTTATTAATCACAAGTTATCAATCTATAAGCCAATATTCCTACCGTTTATCACTTCTCTCTCGAGTGCCAAGTGATTCTAGGTTCCAATTTCTGATTTCGATATCTCTATAAAAATCATAAATTAAACCCTAATACGCTCAATGAATATTCTATCACTGGCTTCAAAAGATTCATAAATCTCTCGACTCTATGAAACCCTAGGTTGTGCTATTCTATGGTCAGGCATTCAATTACCTCTCTCGAGCGTCAAATCAAACACGACAAACAATCTAAATTATTGATCATATAATCCAGATGCAATCAAATCAAATAGCACAAATAGATTAAATAAATGCGAATTTCATAACTGCAAATCAAAACATAGGTTCAAACCTAAGTTACATCAATCCCCTAGAAAAATAGGTTTAGCTCATATTGGATGTACAAAAACTTGCAAATAAATAATTATACATCTCAAGAAATCGACAAAGAAAAACAAAGAAAGAATTGAGAAGAAAAGAGAAGAAATTATCTCTGTGTCCAGACGAGAAGTGCCTCCAATTGCCGTCCCAAACCCTAGCTTTATGTCTCTTGCCTTGCGTTGTGCTCAAAATAATGTCCGACCCCTGTTTGTGCATCTCCGTGGTGTATTTATAAGTCGAAGCCCTCGAAAATCCGTCCAAAATGGCCCAAAAAATAAAACAGCCCATATCAGTCCGCTTCAGGCCTAGGCGCTGAAGCCCTGGCCCTTGGGCACTGCAGTGCCCCTGTAGCTTTTCTCCTGCTCTTTGTTGTCGATCGGAAGATTGTCATGGTGTCTTGACTCGCGCCCTAGCCCGGACCAAGTTGACGCGGCGGTGATGCGCCAGCGCTGTTACCTGCTCCATCACACATCGCGTCTTTGCAGCGCACTGATGGCGCTTGCAGCGATGCGCTCAAGTCTCTTTGCACTACGTTCGGGCGCTGCAGCCCTTGATCTTTTAATCAAACTCTTTACTTTGTCTTTTTGATTAATCGGATAACAAGAGGGATATTAACTGAAACCACAATCCTGGAATCCATTCATCCACTTGATCTTTCAATCAAACTCTTTACTTTGTCTTTTTATGATAAAATCTTGGCTTACTTTTACAAAATAACCATCAACTTTCGATCGTCTAAATAAAAATAATTATATTACAATTTCAATACTTAGTGCATGAATTTATTAGTCTCTGTGGGATCGACCTTGCTAATCTTATCTATTAACTATGTCATTCACTTGCGGTGAAGCTAAAACTAAGGCGAACACCTTGAGTTTCCAAATTGTTCTCCACATAGATTTTTGGAGATCCCTTGAGTTGCTGCTCCCAACCAAGTCTGTCAACAAATTGTTAGAAGACTGTAACATTTTATAAGGTGAAATTCATAGAAAACATGCCAGTCTTAGAGAAGTGCCAGACAAAATTATATTTCCCTGCCCTTTATCAATAGGGATATCAAGAATATTCAGAGCATCTTCACTGTAAAAAAGGCTTCTGATAAGCTCCTCGTTCCAACAATTACCCTCAATAACCATCAATTCACGGACCCACTGAACAAGAGGAGGATGCAGAAAAGAGCATTTAGGTTTGAAAGAGGATGCCCCATGAATCCAGGAAGAATCCCAGATTTTAATAGATTTCCCATCCTCTACTTTAAATCTAACGCCCCTCCTAAAAAAAGCCTAACTTACATCCAAGTCTTCCACAACCAGGATTAATTACCTCGAGTAGAGGCCTTCCAAATTGTACTTCTTGGGAAGTATTTAGATTTCAAAAGTTTGCTCATCAGGAGGTTAGGTTTGGTAATAATTCTCCAAAGTTGCTTAGTTATGGATACTGCTTTTTAGAGCAGATCATCCAGGTCAACCGAGTTGACCAAAATCCTGTTTCCGAGAGGAAAGTCAACAAGCTAGTCATCTTCCTAATGTGGAAGTCTTCTCTTCTTCTGCTTCTTGAACTACTAACTCCTTTAATTGAGAACTTGCCTGCACACACGCGCAAACTTTAGAGGGCCCCCAGGGTTGTCCTAGGGAGGTTCCTCCGATGCTCAAGTCAGCACGGTGAATGAGAGAAAATAACAGTAATCGAATACTAAATGCGTACGAGAATAATTACTTATGAGTTAATTACTTACAGATAATAGGATGAACCTTTTTATACATGGGACTCTGTTTCAGCGCGTTTTTAGAGTTCACTTCCCGTTCCAACTCTACAAGTGATCTCTCCAAGCATCTATAATAGGGACCCAAGGCTTGCACGAAAATACATCACTTCATACAACAAAAACACATCAAACAACACAGGAACGCAAGAATCGAGGATCTTTTGAGCAAAGAAGGCTAGGTCACGAAGAACACCACAAGGCTTTCACACCTACGGGAGCACAACAGCTTCGAGGGCTTAGGAGGGGAATCCATCCTGACAAGAAGGGGTTTTCTTTCTATGTCTAAGAACTCTTGTCTGTGCTTATATGAAGTCGTAATATTGATTCGAATTTGTCTATGAGTTTGTAATTAATGTTTGGCATATCTTTCGGATCTTAGGGGCATAATCAAAACTATGGATTTATATTAAATATGATTATTTGTTTTCTTAATTAATTCATGTCTTCTATTTTATGAATTTGGGTGCTTATTTATAATTGCTTTTATTTGTTGGGAATAAATTGCATGTCATATTCGTTAGTGCAAAATCCGGAGATGAGTTCTAACAAAGACGGAAATCAAATTCAGACATAAACGGATGTAACGAGTCGGGAGAACTACAACTATTTGTGGAGAGTCATTCAATTCACAAATCTTTTGGGAGTTAGTAATAATTGTAACAAGTCGGTAGACCTACAATTATTATTAATCAACTGTTTATTCACCGCCCGGATGCGGGAGTAGACTAACTTAGGAATTGAACCCATAGAATTTCATTAATTGGTTTTTAAAACTTTATTCGCATTTAATATTAAAGAAGTATGTTGAGATTATGTGCCTAAGGTTGCTCCTATAGATGTTGAAAATACTTGTGGGGCTCGCTAATTTATTTTAGTTTTTCTTTTATTTTCAATTTTTTTAGTTTAAATAACTCAATATTCGGTCGCTTCAATAAAATTGGAATACGATGTTATTATAGCCTAAATGTTTCGAATATCAATCCTTGAGGAATACGACCTTACTTGCCATTATTCTATAAACTACACTGTACACTTGCAGTTTTATGAACCAAAATATTTTTTGCTCACAGTCTTGATTATCGAAATTAAGCATAACACTTGAGAATTTTATTGAAGCGACCGGATATTGAGTTATTTAAACTAAAAAAATCAAAAGTAAAAGAAAAACTAAAATAAATTTGCGAACCCCACAAGTATTTTCAACATCTATAGGAGCAACCTTAGGCAAATAATCTCAACATACTTCTTCAATATTAAATGCGAATAAAGTTTTAAACAAATGCGAAAAGGGTAGCCGAAATCTCTGATTCGGACCTAATCAAAGCATTGGCGGCTCAGATGACTGCGTTGACAAATCAGTTGAGTGTTTTAATAAAAGGGGCTGAAGTAAACACGGGTGCAAATAATGGGGGAGTTCCTCAACATCCTATGGAGGAAGCTAACTATGTCAATAACTGGAATTTCAATAATTACCGGAATAATTCGACTGCTCCCCATTATCACCTGGGTTTGAGAAATCATGAAAATTTCTCCTATGTGAATACAAAGAACGTGATGCAACCACTATCGGGGTTCAGTGTGACAAACAGAGTCATTAATGCGGAGGCAAAGCCATCAATAGAAGATGTTCTTACTTCATTTATGAGTCAGACAAGTTCGTTCATCAATGAAATGAGGAACCGATTTAGCAAGGATGATGCTAAGCTGGACAAAATTGAGACTCATGTCACTCAATTGGCTAACACCATGGGCTCACAAATGAAAAATCATGAAACCCAGATTGGCCAAGTAGCTACGATTGTTGGTGGACAACATCAGAAAGGCCAATTCCCGAGTAACACTAAGGTCAATACAAAGGAGCAGTATAAATCCATTCGTCTGAGGAGTGGTACGGAGTACGAGGGGCCGAAAATTTTGGAAAACATTAAGAAATTGCAACCATGCATGGCCCGTGTGCCCACGCACGAGCTTCCTGTGCGTGGTGCCGATCACGTAATTCTGAGCCCCGAAGACACAGACACTATTGCAAATGGCAATGTTGAGGTCGAGGAACGAACAAAGGGATATAATGATGAAGAAAAAGGGTCTGAGAAGCTTAAATCTTCTTCTAACTCTGATTTTTCAAGACTTACAACTCCCCTTCCTTTCCCCTAACGATTTCAAAAGAAAAAGCTAGATGCTCAATTTCCAAATTTTTCGATATATTTAAGAAACTGCATATTAACATACCTTTTGCAGATGCATTGGAGCAAATGCCCAATTATGCAAACTTTCTAAAGGATGTGATGTAAAAAAAATGAAAGATGACAGGTTTCGAGATAGTCAATCTGACGGAGGAATGCAGTGCCATAATTCAAAGAAAACTACCTCAGAAACATAAAGATCCGGGTAGTTTCACTATCCCTTGTGCAATTAGTGGTGTTTTCTTTAAGAAAGCACTTTGTGATCTAGGAGCAAGTATTAACTTAATGCCCTTGTCCATTTTTAGGAAACTTGAATTTGGAGAGGTGAAGTAATCCACGGTCACTTTACAACTTGCGGATCGATCACTCACTTATCCTAAGGGAATCATCGAAGATGTGCTCGTGAAGGTCGACAAATTCATATTCCCTGTGGATTTCTTAGTACTAGACATGGAGAAAGACCGTGTCGTCCCTCTGACACTTGGGCGTACATTCCTAGCCACCGGAAAGGCCTTGATAGATGTGCAGAAGGGAGAACTCACATTACGAGTTAATGATGAGAATGTTTTATGTAAATATAAACTACACTGTACACTTGCAGTTGTATGAACCAAAATATTTTTGGCGAACAGTCTTGATTATCGAAATCAAGCATAACACTTGACGTCGAACATGAATGGGTTAAACCAAACTCTAAATCATCCTGGGAGAATGTATGATCTACGTAATCATCAATGCATGAATCAACTATGTCTAAGAAATTACAGTTCTCAACACTATCATGAAATCTCATAACCTTATAGATAGAAAAATAAAACATGCTCATCATTAACCCGTAATGTGAGTTATTATCCCTTCTGCACATCGATCAAGGCCTTTCCGGTGGCTAGGAATGTACTCTCAAGTATCAGAGGGACGTCGCGGTCTTCCTCCATGTCTAGTACTAAGAAATCCATAGGGAATATGAATTTGTCGACCTTCACGAGCACATCTTCGATGATTCCCTTAGGATAAGTGAGTGATCGATCCGCAAGTTGTAAAGTGACCGTGGATGGCTTCACCTCTCCAAATCCAAGTTTCCTGAAAATGGACAAGGGCATTAAGTTAATACTTTCTCCTAGATCACAAAGTGTTTTATTAAAGAAAACACCACCAATTACACAAGGGATAGTGAAACTCCCCGGATCTTTAAGTTTCTAAGGTAGTTTTCTTTGAATAATGGCACTGCATTCCTCCGTCAGATTGACTGTCTCAAAACTTATCATCTTTCATTTTTTTGACATCACATCCTTCAGAAATTTCGCATAATTGGGCATTTTCTCCAATGCGTCTGCAAAAGGTATGTTAATATGCAGTTTCTTAAATATATCGAGGAATTTTGCAAATTGAGCATCTAGCTTTTTCTTTTGAAATCGTTAGGGGAAAGGAAAGGGAGTTGTAAGTCTTGAAAAATCAGAGTTACAAGAAGATTTAAGCTTCTCAGCCCCTTTTTCTTCATCATTATGTCCCTCGGTTCCTTCCTCGACCTCAACATTACCATTTGATATAGTGTCTATGTCTCCGGGGCTCTGAATTACGTGATCGGTACCACACACAGGCCGTGCGTGGTTGCGACTTGTCAATGTTTTCTAGAATTTTCAGCCCCTCGTACTCCGTACCACTCCTCAGATGAATGGATTTATACTGCTCATTTGAATTAACCTCAGTGTTACTCGAAAATTGGCCTTTCTGATGTTGTCCACCAACGATCGTAGCTACTTGGCCAATCTGGGTTTCAAGATTTTTTATTTGTGAGCCGATGGTGTTAGCCAATTGAGTGACATGAGTCTCAGTTTTATCTAGCTTAGCCTCATCCTTGCTAAATCGGTTCCTCGTTTCATTGATGAACGAACTTGTCTGACTCATAAATAAAGTAAGAACATCTTCCGTTGATGGCTTTGTCTCCGCATTAATGAATCCGTTTGTCACACTGAACCCCGGTGGTGGTTGTATCACGTTCTTTGTATTCGCATAGGAGAAATTTTCATGATTTCTCAAACCCGGGTGATAATGGGTGGGTGTCGAATTATTTCGGTAATTGTTGAAATTCTAGTTATTGACATAGTTAGCTTCCTAGTAGGATCTTGAGGAACTCCCCCATTATTTGCACCCGTGTTTACTTCAGCCCCTTTTGTTAAAACACTCAACCGATTTGTCAACATAGTCATCTGAGCCGTTAATGCTTTGATTGGGTCCGAATCAGACACTTCAGCTACCCTTTTCACATCTGTCCTTTCGGAGGGCCACTGATAGTTATTCATTGCAATCTCTTCAAGCAAGTTGAATGCATCTTGTGGGAATTTTGCTAGTAAAGCTCCTCCTGCTGCGGCATCCACAAATGATCTGGTTTGTCCCATCAATCCTCTGGTAACCCATGTTGCGGACATCTTCTCAATAAATTCCGGATCTCTTCTAGGCCTCGTAGATTGGCCCAGAGTCGAACTGTCTGAACTGAGTGATCTCGCTCTTAAGCTGTAGTGTCTTGATTGGTGGAAAGAATTTAAATAGGAACTTCTGGCTCAATTAATCCCAACTATTCACACTCCCTTCAGTCAATATGCCTAACCAGTTTCTTGCCTTATCCCTTAAAGAAAAGGGAATAGGCGCAGACCGTATAGCATCATCCGACACACCATTCATCTTAATCGTGTTACAAATTTGCATGAAGTGTGTGAGATGAGAGTTGGGATCCTCAGTTGCAAATCCCCCAACACTACAAGAAAAACGCTCAAAGACATCAATTTTTAGCCGATGTTTATGTGAATATTGACCGATGTCGTAATCGGTGATGTTAAAAGTGTGCATATTCAACATCGGATTTAAGCATGTAAAAAATAATGTTTTACAAAGAAAGACATCGTTTTACAACTAATGTTGTTAACTTTGGGGGATGTGAGCCTAAACATCGTTTCTTTTTAGGAAACATCAGTTTTTGACTGATGTTATTGACTTTTACATCAGGTAAGAGATCGGTTTTGCACTTATGTTATACGCGCTTAACACATCATTTTATAACCAATTTTTTTTACAAAACCGAGTTTATTGTCGTTTTAGTATGATGTTAATTATTTTAGATGTCGGGTCAACACCGATGTTGAATATGTAAAACACAGTACGTTTTTAGAATAAAAAATGTTGCATGTCATTTTATTAAATCTGTTTTTAACTGTCAAAAATCATTTCCCTTAAAATTAAGCAAGACTTTCATTATATCATTCACCATTAAAGCAAGAAATAACCATCCCACCATCAAATTAAGCAAGAAACAAAACACTTGAAATGAAACATTACTATTTATCCAATCCACAATAAAATTATTTCTAAAAGGATAACACTAATGTCAAGAACTCCAAACAATGCAAATACTAAACAACATAAATTATTTTCAAAATGGTTGTATACCACAGCAAGTCCAAAACGCACAATAATATATACAATACCATCAAGTACAAGAAAAAAATGTCTTATAACATTTTCCCAAGCTAACACATGCAACAAAAGATTCTCCAAATTCGTTAACTTCTCCGCCTTCATGCAGAAACTAAAAGAGTTGAATCATCCATGAGTACTAAACCTGAAGCTACACATTCTAATCACCTGCAGGTACAATAATACAATAAAAAAATCATAACTCTAAAGCATGAAACATTTCAATTTTTAAACACATGCATGATAAAGAAAAAAACTCAAAATAAATCCATCAAACAATTATATGTATTGTGTTTAATTTTTAAACTATAGATTCCTCATAACATAGTTTTCTCAATGTTAATCATCAGAAACAAGGACTCAAAAGAAAATAAACAAGACTAGACTGATATATGGACATGCGCGAGACAGAATGATCAACCTTACAAGGGGGCAAAAAACATGCATCAATTTATGCCGAAATGAACTGTGTTCAAATACTTCCTCCCACACATTGACTAACATATTTTTAATTTATGGGAATAGTGAAACATGCTCTCCTTTCAAAATAGTATAAGAATCAAAGAATCGTAAAATTGAGTTTCATTACCCAAGTATAGTCTTGAATTCAGACATTTCCCTAAAGCTAATGTTTGATGTCCCCCACAAATTACTGAAATAGAAAGCAAAAACACCATAAATAAAATACAATACAACCATGATTTGTCACATCTTATATTGTAATAACTTATATCGGTTTGTTGATGAGAATTAGCATTCAAACGGGGTCATTGCCCTTTCAGCTTTCTTATGTATCTCCAGAGATTATCTAACTACAATAGATGATTTTATATAATTACCAAGAATTAATAACGATTATTCAACAAGAAACTTCATTTCACTACAAAAGTTAACAGGGGACTCTTAGAACAAGAAGAAGAAAAGGGACAAATTACATCATTTCACGTACAGTGTTTCCACTACAATATATCAAATCTTCTGCCCCTTCGAACATTGTTTTCCAATAATTTTCACATTTGTCAAAACAAAATTTTCAAATAAGACTACAAATCTCGAGAAGAAACTCTCATTGATCCATTTGATTATATACCATTTCATAACCTCTCAATTTAACTCAAACATTCATTATCAGCACTAGGTGAAAGACAAAAGTCCTTCTACTAATTTTTTATACTATATATACACAGATTTTTTAAATCACTTGGTCATGATTTCAAAACAACAAAAGCAAGCACAAAGCAACCAACACATGATTCAAGAGAAAACTCATGGGAAACCTCAACAATATATACATTATCCAATAGATACTAACACTTCATCACCTTCCTCCAATCAAACAAAGGTAAAAATGCTTTCATTTGCCCAAATCCCTCAATACAAAAAATAAGCTCCAACACCTCTAGATTCGAGGCTAAATAGAAACACCCATCTTTGATTTTTTCAATATTAGCAAGAATGTTAACAAATATCTGCCACTTCATCACCTTCCTCAAATAAGCTCCAACACCTCCATGAAACAATATCATAACATCAAAACACCATTTTTACAATAGAAATCCCAAAATAACATTCATCTTTCTTCCCAATATGAAAAAAATACAAGTAGGGTTTCAAATGGAGAAAATACTTGATTTTGGTGGCTAGGTTTTCGAAAAATTAGAAAATCTTATCTGGAATCAATCCACACCCAAATTGTATTTGCTGGTCATACGGACGATCAATAGTGAAACTGGTAGGAATCCCGTATGGAGTTGCGTTGTGACAGGAAATAGGTGTGCGGCATACATCTAACCATCATTATTTTCCAGCCTCTGTGGATGATGTGAATACTCCTACGGGGAACAATTGGTGGTTTTTAGAACCTTTTCTACAGTTTCAATGCCTTATACTTCCGATGGTGGTCGCTGGCAAGGATGGTGGTGGACAGACTAGGGTTTCTGCCCTTTGGTGTCAAGTTGGAATTGAGGGAAAAATAAATGTATGAAAATTCCAAGTGCGAATCTGGACTGAATTGAAAATTTGGGGAGAAATTAATTTTATTTTATTTTATTAGAGGCATAAAAATAAGGTTGACATAAGTTGAAAAAACCGATTTCAAATATGATGTTATAGACCAAGTAAGGTTGCACAAAGACAATCATTTAAACAAACCAATGTGAATACTGATGATATAAACCAAAAAAAGGAGTGGTCAAAGACATCTGTTCACAAAAACGATGTCTAATAGCGGAAAAATGCGGTCATACACATCCCTTCAATTAAAAAATGATATTAAATATTAAAAGACATCACAAAAAACATGAAATTGATGATTTAACCGATGTGTATTACCAGTTTTCTTGTAGTGCAAAGTGGTTCTGTTGAATCATGGAAATCAACGCCGGCTTCAACTCAAAGTTGTTAGCATTTATCAGGATATAGGCAATTTCACCATAATTGCGATTTTTTTGAGGGCGAACGTAATCGTAAATCGCCTGTTGTTGGACTGCCGGAGCGTCTGGTATCGGTAACTCATTATTGATTCCATTGATCCCATTATTACCCCGGTTGTTGCCTCTGTTGTTACGGTAACTCATTATTGATTCCATCGATCCCATTGTTACCCCCGTTGTTGTCTCTATTGTTACCCCCATTATTCTCTTCCACAACCTCCATAGTATGATCTTGATGTCTTTTTGCTCGTTTAGTAGCTGCACTTATTCGCTTGGAAAAAAGCTTCAACTTCCGGTATGAACGGTGCTAATTCTCTTCGCTTTGAGCGAGTGTTCATGCACTACCTGAGCCAACTAAAAGAAACAAATCAAACACCGTAGGACTGGAATTTAACAAAATAAAAAGAAAAAATTTCTAAATTAAAAATAATTCTATTTATCGCAATATTAGTACTAAAAATTTAATTAGTCCCCAACAACGGCGCCAAAAAATTATTCGCCTTATTTTTAGCTTCACCGCAAGTGAACGGCGTAGTTAATAGATAGTATAAGCAAAGTCGATCCAACAGACACTAATAAAATGATGTACTAAGTATTGATACTGTAATATTATTATTTTATTTAGGCGATCGAAAGGTGATTGTTGTTTTATAAAATTAAGACAATATTTTATCATAAAAAGACTAAGCAAAGAGTTTGATTGAAAGGATCAAGTGGATGAATGGATTCCAGGGTTATGGTTTCAGTTAATCTCCTTCTTATTATCCAATTAATCAAAATCAAAGTTATTATCTATCTTCCTTATAATACGATCACAAAAGTATTTTATCCTCTCTCTCGAGACAAAGAAAAACGTTGATTGTATTATCTATGCTAGCATCTCTAATCAACATAAGATAAACAACTCCCAAAAGTATAAAAGATCAATTATCCTCACAAACACTCACAGACTTCTCAATCATGCAAACTATTCATGTCAAACACTCAAGATCTTGTATTGAAACTCATCTCTCGAATTATGAATCAATACATCAAGCATGTTAAACCATTGGCCATACCATAAAACAAGAAATAAAACAGAGTACTCGGATAGGGTTCGAAATAATAACTTCAATTCAAATTAAACATCAAACAAGAGTATCAATTAACCTAATCCCAAACTCGGGAAGCACAAGGTGCTTAGCGAGACATGGGAAACAAAGAATTCATAGATAAATTGTTCTTAACCATATCAAACTAAGTGAAAATAAAAGATACAATGGAGTAAGGAAACTCAGGGATATCGATGATCTCTCGATCAATCTTCAATCCTCAAGCGTGTGGATGCAACCTCGATCTTTCTCTAGATTCCTCCGGTAGAAGCGTGCTCTTTTCTGTGAATTCTAAGGTAAAAGTAAGTGTGTCCTTGTTTGGGGCCGCCTCTTCCCAATTCGTAACATTCCCGGGCCAAACCTAAGTCAAACAAATACGACTCTGGAATTCCCGCGCAGACGGCCGTGTGTCCACGCACGACCAGCCCGTGCGTCAAACCATAGGATTATTCTTTTTTTGAACAGATGCACGACCGAGCGTATAGGCACGACCAGCCCGTACGTCACTGCGAAGGCTCAATACTGCTATAGGGGTCATGCACATGCCGTGCCAATGCGCATGTCGGGCCCCTTTTCATTTGGTTCAGCTTCATTATTCGCGTAATCGCTTGATTCTTGACGTCCCTTTACCGTAATGCTCCGATTTGCCTTAAAAGTACTCCTAATATCGTTTAATTCCTCCAAAACGAGCAAAGCGTAATATCTTTTCCACAATAAGAGAACACGACCCATTTTACTAAGTTAATGCATGTTTATCAACCTATTATATCCCAAAATACATGCAAAACTCACACTAATCATCTATATATATTCACGTTTGCAGTATATAGTGATTTAGAAAAAAAATAGATATACATATACTGATATACATGGATTTTGTAGAAATGAATGTGTATATAATTTTTTAGATATAAAATAAATAAATAATAATCACATACATAATTCTACTTATTTGTTCCATTATCTGTGGTATATTTATTTGTTATTCTCAAATAATAAACAAATATTTTTCATCCGTTTTGTTAGATCATTAATTTTTTCAAATAATAATGATTTAAGTAGCTAGAATGATATTGTTCTTGATAAATCAAATGACACTCTGATTTTATTTATTGAAATAACATATATAGTTATTTTTGGTATAAATTTTAACTATGTTTCCATTTATCTACTTTAATTTAGTTCTAGAAAATTATAGTGAACATATAATTTTAAAATTTTAGATAACTCAACAAGTGTTTTTAATAAATGTATAAACTTGTTTCAAATATCTAATTGATTTATTTTTTCCCCTCAATTTCGATATTATAAATCAATTTGTGTTTTCTCATTTTCCTAAATTTTATTTCATAGTGGGATATTTAACATGATATTTTGTAAGAATTTATTAAATTATTGTAACAATTGTTATTGAATAAATTCTACATTATCTTGTTCGTGTCAATATGTGTCAACTTGCACCTCCTTTTGCTGTTCAAAGGACGGGGCGGTGTAAGTCTTGAGATACCCGCCATGTTCCGTCTCATTACAATTCTTATAATATATAATTTTTTTAATATTAAAATTATACAATACTCAATTATATTACACTTCGTGCATTACACGTACGGTTGATATACTAGTATTAATAAAGCTGTTTTGACGGTGATATGCTATGCAAAATTATTTAATGTAGAAAATTTGCAGAGAAAAAAGTAGCACGGCTAATTTAATTGTGATAGTAAACTTAGACAATTTTGGTATTTTAGATCTTTTGGAGAAGAAAGGAAGCTTTGCCTGATTTAAATGTGTATCAGATATTATTTCGTGCTTCTAATTGGCTTCATCGTCATTGTAAACACCCAGCTGCGATTCTGTGAAAGCACTAAGACAGCAAATTGATCTCTTGTAGCCTAGCTTTTTTTGAAGATGGATAATAAATCCTGCCCCAAGCCCATTTCGTTTTCGAACAAGACTACTTTTTGGGCTAAGACAATCATTTCGAACAGTACACAAGACTATGGGCGTAGCCAGGATTTTTGGCCAGTGCGGTAAAAAAAAAATCATTTCGACTGAGCGATTATCGAGCCGAAATTTTAAAAATAGAACATAAAAAATATTTCAATAAAAAATCAAAATTGAAGGTCATACATTTAACAATTCTTTGCCGATTTTCATACTCTCCAATTTTGGCTTATCTTGAATGAACTTTTTGAAGAAGTGACTTATTCAAAGTCAATGCTAAATTAAAACCAAACAACTATTATTATTATGAAAAATAAACTTTTAGATCCAAAAGTTTATTTGAAAAGTGTTTCCAAAAAGTTGTATATTATCAAGTTTGGAGCATTCGATGCATAATTGGGCCGGGTAACGCTTAATTTTTTTGGCCTTTTAAATTTTATCTTATTTTTTTCTATAGGCTGAATTTTCAGTGTGGTCCAACCCAAATTTAACAGGATCACTCCGAGTTCCAGTGCGATCCAACCTAAATTTAATAGGGCATTTTCGAAAGAGGAAATTACACAAAATACCCTCATTTTTCAAAAAAAGACAAAAATACCACCCTATTCCAAATCTACCCAACCCGCTCCTTTTCTTCCCAAATATACCCGCCCACTTTACGTTTCTATTTAGTTTTTTACCCCCTCCAGTTTCTTAACCTAGGTAAAGCAAATTCTTACTGGTTTGTCATCTTCTTTCCATACTTGATTTCACGCCCGTTTTTTTTTGTGATTCTTCAGTCGTTCGTGGCCACGTTCTCCATTATTAGTTTCAGTTTCATTCGTTCGAGCTTCATCACTTTATTCGTATGGTTAATTTGTTTTTCAAACCTCTGGTATTCGTATTATTTTAATGGCTCCTAAAAACGCTCCTAAAAACTCTCCTCATAAGAGAATTTTGAGAAGTTCTTCGAAGATAGCAGCAGATTCCTCGAAAAAGAGGAAAGTTCAGAAGGTTGCTGCTGGTTCTATGGATTCTAAGAAGAGGAAAGTAGAAAATTTTTTTGAGGAAGAAGCGGTTCTGGATGTTAAATTGCCTTCCAAAGGTGTGAAATCGAATGTCGGTGTTAAAGCTGCTGGGAAGAAGAAGGTTTCCTTTGAAGAAACCGATGTTGCTGAGGTATGAGTTTTGTGTATTTTGATTTGTACTCTTTTTGTTTGTTTCGATGTTGTTTCTTATTTGTTTCTGTTATGTTTCATTTGTTCTTTTATGTATTTTAAGTTGAAGTGGTTGTTGATTTTGTGTTTCTTTTATGTTTTTGTTTTGTTTCATTGTTGTTTCTAGGGTTTCAAGTATGTTCTTGACCCTGCTGACTGGTTCAGTGCTCGAGTAAATATTGTCTTCTCGTTTGATGTTATTAAGAATATAAAGACCACCTTAACTGACACCCAACTGGAGGCATTTAAGAATACCTATTTTGGATATTTTCTGGAAATGAAAGAAGTTGATTTCCAGAATCAGCTTGTCCATTCTTTGTTGAAACTTCAAGTCGTCCACTCGAAGAAGGACAAAATTGTTGTTTCTGTGGGTGGGAAGTTGTTGCAGTTTGGGTTGGGTGAGTTTGCTATTGTGATTGGTTTGAATTGTGTTGGTGTTAAGCCTTCGTTGTATGGGGATGTTCGGAGCTCAGTTATATTTCAGAAATATTTTGCTAGTAGGAACAAGTTTAATAGGCAGTCGATCGAGGAATATTTTTTACTCCGTGTTTGGGGTGATGAGGATTTAGACGCACTAAAATTGGCTTTACTTTATTTTCTCTATTTTTTTCTTTTTACTTCTACCGGTAGTTCTGTCGAGATGTCATTTTTTGAGTTGGTTGACAAAGATATGGATGTTTTTGACACATATCCTTGGGAGAGTGAGTTGTTCGATGTGACGATGCGTGAGTTGAGGCAGCAAATCTTGTACAGAAACAAACTTCAAGGCGAGGAGAATCCTGGTGGGAAGCGTACGAAACTCTATAGAATTCAAGGATGTAGGTCCCAAGGGGTGTAAGTGTAAGGTTTAGAAGGGGGGGTTGAATAAACCTTACCCAATTTTCGATTTAGTCCTTTTAAAATCTACAGAGTCAATTCTACACAGCTTTTGTGTCCTTGATGGACAATCGAGTTAGTCACTCAAGAGAGTTAATCTTTCAAATCAACTCACTCAAATTTGTGTGATGGAGTAACTCAAATTTGTTGGCTACAATTTAACTCACCGTGTTTTATTTTCAGAAGACTTAACACCCTTAAGTTTGATTAAGCAATATTTTAGAGCTTGATTTAGTACTTATAAATTATCAAATGGATAGCAAATTTATCGTGAGATATAAGCAATTAAAAGTGCGGAATTTAAATGTTTGAAATGTAAATGACACAAGAAAGTTTTTATAGAGGTTCAAGATGGGGTAATTCTTCTACTCCTCTCTTCTCCAACTCCCCGGAGGAATCCACTAAGTAATGATCGGTTTACAAAGTGGTAACAAATTCCGGATACAAGTCTTGATCACAACAAATGACTTGATCCTTTGGGACTCGACCGAGACGCCTTGATCACTCAAATTGGCTTCTCGTTCGACTCGCTTCTTCTTCACAGGGCACCGCTTTGCTTGCTACTACAAATTCACTTGCTCAAGCTCTTTGGATTTGATCACGAAGCCCTCCAAATGCTTAAGACTTAGTTCAACTTTGAACTTTTCTACAATCCTTTCTGAAAGTAGACCCCTCCGTTGAAGAGATAGGCTTATTTTTGAAAGTCACTTTGCGATCGTTGGCTTGCGTTCTTGGAATTGTCTGTTTCCTCGTATGAATTGTTTTATCACCTTTTGAGTTCGACACGGTGTAGTGCTTCCCATTGTTCATTCCTTTTGCACGCTTCGGGACCGAGCACTCCAAGAAAGGTGGTATGGAGATATTACTTGTTTAAGTAAGTCTCTTGATTTCTACGGCAACGTTCTTTTACGCTTATCTCGACTTGATCGCATTTCCTTGCTTTCCCAGGTGACTTAGAGTCGACTTCAATCATGGATGACTCTTCTCGTCACTTGACTTGAGACTTGGCTTCTCTTGAGTTGACTTGACGATGTTCCACTCATTGTATCTCAATTTCTTCTTGATCGAGTTCTTGTCACTCTTCTTCTTTCTTGTCAGACTCACCGTCTCTCGATCGAGTTTTCCTTCAAGCCTTCATTGTCTTCTTGCGTGTTGGGACGTAGTCGACTTAACTCGACCTTGCCAACTCTAATTGTTTACAATACATTTTACAAGAAGAATCGGGAGCCAACTTTCTATGCTAAGTTTTACATGGCATTCATCAAAATCTAAACAATAAAATTCCTAACAATTTCCCCTTTTGATGATGCCAAAACTTAAATCATACAAAGATGCGCAAACAAAGATACATACGAGATAGTGTATTGACATAGAATGTATGCGCAGAATCAATCTTTTATTGATCATATCATTCTTGTAATTAACACAACCTGTTTACAAGGTGTATCGAGTATGTAATTGTCTTCACAAAAAATAGAAAATTTATAGCTTTATTACGTAAGACTTACATTGTATGTATTTACATATAAAATACAAGAAGGGTTGGACAACAACACTTCATCTCCTTCGCCTCCTCTCTTCTTTCATCTTGATCAAGATCTTCTTTCTCTTCTTCTCTTCTTCTCGTCATCACCGCCTTCTTTTTCTTCTTCTCATATGCTTTTCTTGCACTTCATCTTTTCTTATTCTTTCCTGTCTCTCCCGCCATAGCCGAGTTTGTCTCTTGTTTTCTTCTTCTATTCTTTTTGCATACTCGGCGTGGTTTTAGCCACTCGCAAGTTCGCCACATGGTCAAGCCCCCAGAGATCCCTCCTTTCTTTCCCGGATCTACGTATTCAATATTCTTGGCGGAGGCCTGGGTCCAAGCTTCTTCCCATCCACTCGCTTCTTCCTCTACCTCAAGGGCGTATCAGATCTTTGGGCCTTCTTTCTTTCCAACAGTGCCCGGAGCGATCGCACGGTTGTCTCATTGTCTGTCGCTTCTTCACATAATGTGAGACCCTTTTCCCAAGATGTCCTAAGCTTGAGCCATGGACATATTTGCAAAATATCCTTGATTCGAGCGTTTTTGAATTCGCAATCGATCTTGCTCTGTCCCGACATCCGAAATGGCATATGTGTCTCTCACAAACCGGAATGCCTCCGTGTTCTTTCAAGATGTTCATCACCCTGGCATCCATTCTTCCTTCCACCTCCTTCATCCCCGCTTCAATTGCTTTTCTCTTTTTAGCCATAGATACAAAGCAGAGTGTTGGAGTGGCGAGTCACGGGAGTTTGTCGCTTATAATGTCACCGTGATGAGGACCTTGTTGGGGATTTGTGCAATCATCAAGGTCATATCTTTTGATCCTTCCCCCTCAACAGATTTTCCTTTCTTTAGTTTCAAAATTTCCTCACCGATTTTCCTTCTCAAATTTGCTCCTTGTCACCGCTTCCTTTCTTTTCAAACTTTTTCCGATTTTTTTCCGCTTTAAGGTATTCCTCTTCCCCTTTTTGGCATCATCAAAGGATAGAGGAACCCCAGGAACATCTTTGGCAAGCATGAAGTCGAGTCTCTTCGATGGTTGAATTTTGCTTCAAGTCTGTGCGTTGTATCTTGCCGACGAAATTCGACCGAGTAGCGTTGGATTCTCGTGAGATCGCTTCATCTCAAATGGCGAAGGTGAATTTTCTTGTCATGTGTTCTTCCAAACGCTGTATATCATTTGCATTTCGCTCACGCAGCAGCTTGATCTCAAAAAGGTGAGCTTCATGCATATGTTCGATGTGTTCCTCACTTTTGTTTTCGCATCAACATTTTCAGCTCTCCACACCAAAGCAGCTTATTGAATAAGGTTCTCAAGTATCTCACCCATTCCACACGCATTGATTCTTCTTGCCACCATTCCCTTATTCTCGATTGTGATGCCTCTCAAGTCACCGTAAGGTTGGCATCTCGTTGTCCAGGCATGTCCAAAGAGGCCTGATGCCTTTCCATTCGTTCAACTTCAGCAAAGAGTGCCTTGAACACTTCTCGTATTTGATTCTTCTCAAGGTGTTGCGGATGGCCATACAAAGATCGAAATCAAAGTCGGCTTTGGAACAATGGTGCCTGAGTGAAAAATAGAGCTGGTCCGTGATAACGTGCTTGCTCGTTTTCGACTCTTCATGGAGTTCTGTATTCTCCGTGAGAAAGGGAAAGATTCTACAAAAGATTCATCTCCGCCGACTGATCGATCTGTTCGATGATGAGCGGTGCGCGTGAAGTTCTTTTGGGAATCGATCCACCAATAGCTTGAGGAGCCGGAGCAGTGGTGTCCGGTTCACTGGGTTTGGTTGTGAGATAGACCCGCTTTCGAGCCTCACCTCACTGCTTAATGCCTTCGTTGGTCTCACCGATTTTTCCTTTTCGATTGACTTATCCTCGGCATTATCGCGCGTCATCGGACGATGATGAGATTTCTAGAGGTGGCTCATCATCAAAGTTAAAAGTTTGACGAGTAGTCTTGGGATCGATTTACTCGTACTTGGAACACCCGCACTGAAGTCTTTTGGATTTGTCATGGGGTTGACTCAGCTTTTCTTCTTCGCTTCCGATCCCGAAAAGTGACATCGGGGTTGTCCTGGGAATCATGAAGTGCGCCGATCTCCTTCTCGGATGGGTCGATGATTGCGGGAGGGATGTTCTCTACTTGACCTCTTTACCCCGGAAGTCTCAACCTCCCGTGGCCTTCATTTCCTCCGCGGCTCTCTCTGCGAGGCCTTGTCCTCCCTTTCGACAAAGGTCACCGCCTTAGGGTCTTCTATAGTGGCATCCATTGGAGTCTCAACCCCATGGATTGCACTTTCATCGCCAGTGTTAACTCCCGAGTACTTCGCTCCGTTCCTTCCTCGCCTCGATCGCATCGTCATTAGCGCCATTAGCCTTCGTAGGCACCACTCGGTCACCAGAGAGTCTCAATTGCCTATGCGAGCTTCGTTGATGGCAACTTGCATTCTTCTAGTGATTGTAATTTCTCTTCTTCGCCTCCTTGCTTCTTTGTCGAGTCATCTGCAAAGATCCTCCGACCCCCTGCTGCGGTGGAGGAGTTTCCCCCCGGGCGCACACCCGAGTGGCGTGAGTGGGGTCACTCGTCTCCACTCCCATTGTTTCAATTGATGGTTCAGCCAGTTGGGGTGTGGTAGCACACCTTCAATAGGGTTGGCTCGACCGGGGTCCCCACTAGCCCGGTTTCATCGCCATTTCCTTATCGCCTTCTTCCGATTGAGTGGGAAGTGGTAAGCAAAGAACATCGTGGCTATTTGCAACCACTCCCATTGGATCGATTTCACTGTGTGTTTTGGAGGACTCTCCTGTCCTCCATCGATCTTTTTTGCTCGTGAAGGATTCTTGATTCATGCAATGCTTGCTGCATTTGTAACTCTTCGTAGGCGTGACATTCTCCTCGTTCCTCGTCACTTTCGGAGAAGACATCAAGAGAGGATGGAAGTGTTCTGTGGTGCCGAGATAGGGCGGATCTTGCCTTTTCACGTGCTTCGGCTTCTTTCTTGCTTTGCTCTCTCCCCTCGCCCTTGTAGATTTGCAGGATGTCTAGCGCTTGTCCTCATCAAGTCTTTGGGAGCACAAAGAGTCGATCGAGGAAATTTAGCAGCTTCCTCTTCTTCTTCTATGAATTCAGCCGTTGGAACTGCTCCTCGACTTGCTCAACTTCCATTTTCTCCACTCACACGCACGATTTTGGATGTCCGGGTAAGGTGGAGATAGGATCATTACATCACTATCTCGCTTGGGCTGGTTCTTTTGAGTTTGTTGTGTGAGTTACAAATGTGTTTCTTGCCTTGCCTCTGCGACGCCTTCAAAGAGACTTGGCGTTTCATCTATTACATCCGAGACTCTACTTCCCGGTAGTCTCCTGATTTGTGTTAGGCGAGTAACCGACTCACTGGTTTCTCCTGTTCGGACTGTTTGACGAGTCTCCTTCGTCTCCTGGTTTGTACTGGGGAATTTACAGTTCGAGGCGGCGTCCTCTCGAGTCTTCTGGGGCGGCAGGGGCCGGTGCTTGTTTTGTTTCGAGGAGAGCTGGCCGTCTAGGCTTGTCGATTCTCCTCCTTTTGACGATCGGAGAAGACATTAGTGAGTCCTTCTCGATCACGCCGCTGCGGGCGGTGTGACACGGCGGGCCGGGGGCGGTGACTCTGCAGCTGCGAGGCGGGAGCATGTTTGTTTTCTTTGCTGCAGGGGCGTGATTTCTTGTAGCGCAGGGCACTTTCTTCTTGGCCGAGAGAAGGAAACAGATCTTCGGTCACCGATTCCCCCTCACATCGTCGGCTCTCTTGGCATAAGCTCGCTTCCGAGCACCGCAGAGGTTAGCTCAACATCCTCTCTTGTTGACATGGAAAGCCTTCCCATGTCTAAGAGGTACTCCTTTCACCTCCGATGGCTTTCGGCCAATCACTAGGCCATATCCTGGGATCCTCCAAATGTGCCATCTTCTTTGAAGGACTTGTTCCCCACATTTTGACAGAGTCGGGTAGAGATAAACTCAGCCATTTATCTTCTTTTCTTCCATGATTGCAGCCATCACAACTTTTTGCCTTTGATAGTTGGTCAAAGTTTGCCAAATTTGATGTCGATACATTTGGCAACTATGTCCAACAATTTATGATAATCCTCCTTCGCCAGCTCTCTTGTTTCTTTGTGTATATAATTTTATCGGCAAGGTCGGACTTGGCTATCTCTTTCCATCGTCGGCCAAGTTTACATCGCCTTCCTTAATTTCGATTGCTCCTTCCGCGGTAGTGAGCAATATTCACCAAATCCTTGGCGTGTGATAGTCACCGCTTCCGTGAACAGATGACTTGATTCCTTCATCGTGAATCTCGGCATTCACGTAGAATTGTGCGACCTCCTCCACATAGGTCATAGGATATTCCAGCGTTAAAACGGTTTCACCTCCGCGTTTCCAACTTCTCCGCGATTTTCTTCACCAGGGTGTCGTCGGACCGCTTCACCATTCCGTCGAAATCCACGGTTGAACCGGTGTGGATTTGTTTTCCCAACTTGGTAAAGTCATACGTTGGTGCCATTTCTCGAGAATAATTTCAAGGAAAAGTTCGAAATTTGATTTGAAGGTTGATAGGGTTTCGAGAGTATTTGCCTTTGCTTTTTGAGAGAAAAATATGAACAGCTTTTTGGAAGTGTGAGAGAGAAACGATTTAAAATGGTTTAAATATGGTTTATGAAAGGACGTGCGGATGGTTTTGAATTGTGATCGAAATCAACGGCTTGATTTCGCGACGCCTATTTAGCATTTCACGCCTCTCGTATTTAATGCGGCGCATTTATATCCAATCATAAGCTTAGTGTGCAGCTTTATGTCCGTACACATCATCATTATGTCGACGTGTTCCTTAAAACATTCCCGCTAAGTTAAAACGATCGCGTTTTTGTCACTTTGCTTATAAGTTATTCACTTATCTCTTAGCCGATTTAACTCTACTCCTCGATTCTCTTGTTGACTCAATATCACCGACTCTTCGGTGTAGTTTTTTCGATACAAATTTTTATTGATTGATTTTTGTTTTCACTCTTTTTCACTTCTTTTCTGTTCTAATTCTCTTCTTTGATTCGTCTGAGTGTCACCACTCAATTAGCCCTAACTCATGCTTGAGTTCTTCAAATCTTGACTCACATAATGGTTTTGTGAAGATGTCGGCTAGTTGTTTATCGGTTGAGATGTATTCCAAGATAATGTCCTTCTTTTCAACATGATCTCTTATGAAATGATATCCGACATCTATATGTTTTGTTCTTGAGTGCGACAGATTTTGAGTGATTGCAATGGCACTTGTGTTATCACACATGATTGGAATTTCTTTTTCTTCAACTTCATAGTCTCTCACCGTTGTCTCATCCATAGGACTTGGGCACAACATTGCCCGCAGCTATGTATTCTCGCTTCTACCAGAGAGTGGCTATTGAGTTTTGCTTCTTGCTAAACCAGAAATTAGTCTGTTTCCCCAAAGATTTGACAGTGCCTCGAGGTGCTTTTCCTATCCACTCGCATCCAAAGATAGTCGAATCAATAGCCAATTAGCTTGAATCCACCTTCCTTTGGATACCACAGCCTACTTCTTGCTTCCTTTCAAGTATCTCAAAGATTCTTTTTTTTAGCATTCATATGGCTCTCTTTTGGAGCAGATTGAAATCTTGCACATACACCTACAAAAAGGTGATGTCCGCCCGCTTGCTGAGATGAGATAGAGCGCAAAGATCCAATAAGTGCTCAGATCTTGTTTGATCTACAGCTTGCCGCCTGCATCCATGTCCATTTTGATCGATGTGTTCATTGGTATTTTTACTGAAGACTTCTCTTCCATACCAAACTTCTTCATTAAATCCCTGGTATATTTTGTTTGACTTATGAAGGTTCCATCTTTCACTGTTTCACTTGAAGTCCAAGGAAAATGTCGCTCTCCCATCATGCTCATTTCAAATTTGCTTTGCATGAGGTTTGAGAATTTTTCACACACTCTTTGTCGGTGGATCCAAAAATGATATCATCCACATATATTTGAACAAGCAAGATACTCTTCTTGTCTTGAATTACGAGCAGTGTTCTATCTACTTTTCCTTTTGTGAATCCATTTTCAATCGAATTGTGACAGGTATCATACCATGCTCGGGTGCCTGTTTCAACCGTCTGGGGCTTTCTTGAGTTTGTATACCTTGTCTCCAAGAGTCTTCTCGCTCAAATCCTGGAGGTTGTTCAACATACACTTCTTCTTCCAATAAACCATTCAGAATGCACTTTTTACATCCATTTGATATACAAAGTGAAATTCTTGTGAGCAAAGATAGGCAAGAAACATCCTTATAGCTTCCAATCTTGCTACAGGGGCAAATGTTTCATCAAAATCTATCCCTTCTTCTTGGCAATATCCTTTGGCTACCATCTTGCTTTGTTTCTTACCACGTAACCTTCCTCGTTCATCTTATTTCAATACCCATTTGGTTCCAATAACATTTTGATGTATGGGTCTTTGTACTAATTCCCATACTTTATTTCTCTCAAACTCGATTCAGCTCTTCTTGCATAGCTTGAATCCAATGTGTGTCGCCCAATGCTTGTGACACATCTTTGGGCTCTATTCGAGATGAAGCATGTGAACATTGCTTCTTGTTGGGTTCTCGATCTTGTCTTGACACCTTCTCTTATGTCTCCAATGACAAGTTCTCGTGGATGGTCTCTCGGCCATCTTACGCCAGTTGAAGTAAGTTAGCCGGATTGATCGACTTGCGTACCGTGTTCTTGGGTCGCTCTCTTCGTGATCATTCAAATTTGAGATTTTCCACCGCTTTTGAGATTCAGCTATCTCATCTTCTTCAATTGATAATTCCCGCTTGACTTGAAAGATAGGACTCTTCGTAGGTTGGATGATTCAAATCGGTGACTCTTCAATGTCTTCCCCATTTACATTTGGCTCATCGAATACTACATGAATGGATTCTTCTCAGAACCATAGTTCTTTTGTTGAGTATTCTCAGGCTTTGCTTTCACCGAGTATCCTAAGAAGATACCCTCATCGCCTTTAGCATCAAAAGCCTTTAGGTTGTCTTTGCCATTGTTGTGGATGAAGCATTTACATCCAAATATCCTGAAATATGCAACATTTGGTTTTCTTCCATCCGATCTCATAGGAGTCTTTGTCACCGCTCTATTTATCATACATCCTTTTGGGTGTAGCAGTCGTGTTGATTGCTTGACCAAAATCTTTTTAGTAACCCCGTCACTAACATGGTCCTTGCCGCTTCTTTGAGGGTTCTGTTCCTTCTTTCTCGCAACTCCATTCTCATTTGCGGAGTCCTTGCAAGAGATAGTTCATGACCAATACCATTCTCAATACAAGATCGAGTTATTATTCCATTGACAAACTCGGTTCCTCTATCCGATCTTATTTTGATAATGGTTTGACTCTTCTCATTTTGTATCCTTTTCATCACCGTGATAGCTTTTGTAGAGTTTCTTTCTTCTTGCACATGAATATTATCCATGTATATCTTGAGTAGTCATCTACTACCACCAGGGTGTATTTCTTTCCACTTATGCTTGCTTTGGTTCCACTGGGCCAAATAGATCCATATGAAGCGGATGCAATATTCTTGTTGAGGATGGGCATGTCTTTTCTTTGAACGACGACTTGATTTGTTTTCCCTTCCGACATGCATCACATATACTCTCCTTCTTGTATATCGAGTCCGGAAGTCCTTCTACAAGATGACTTCTTGCTAGCTTATTAATTGTTTTGAAATTCAAAGTGTGACTCACTTTTTGTGCCACAAATAACTTGATTCGATTGTGCTCTTTGCTAGTAGACAGTCTTTGGGTGTTGCAATTGACCAATCCACTACATACATATTTTTCTCGTCTACATCCTTGCAAAAGACAACTTCATTTGATTCAATATTTTTGATTTGGCATATTCCCATGTTGAATCCAACATTGTAGCCCTTGTCACAGAAGAGTTGATCGATGCTTAGTAAATTGAAGTTTAGTCCTTCAACATATGCAACATCCGTGATTTCTAAACCATTTCTTTTGATGGATCCAATGCCTCTTATTTCACCAGGAGCTTCATTTCCTCCAAATATGACTTTTGCTCCTTTGACTTCCTTGAATTTTGACAGATTTCTCTTATTTCTCGTCATATGTCCGGAATGACCACTATCCATGTACCAGGTTCCTTGCACTCACTGCTTGAACCCGCAAACAAGGAAATTAAGTTTTAGGTACCCATTCTTGTCCGGGTCCCGAGGGGTTAGAATTATAAGATGATCCAACCAACCTATAGCCAAATGATTTGACTCTAAGAGGTTGCCATCTATCGTGCTATAATCATAATTAATCCTGCAAATTGCTTGGGAAGTCCAGTTCATACAAATTGTCCTTTTTGTCCAGTATGCTGCATATGTGTTTTAGCAATTGCCTTTCTTGGGTAATTGTGGTGTCTTTGAGTGTAGTGCCTAGGTGCATATGTGTGCTTGATGAAAGCTTTTATGCTTTTGGAATGGCCTTTGTTGAGTTCTGGCCTTTGCCACTTGGGCTTGTATTCCATAAGTCTAGCCGATAGTTCACATTATTCCAAATCGGCTTGCTTGGATATTTTCTACCATTCCCATCATATGTATTTCTTTTATGAGTATTCCGGGATTTTTGGTAGCTCGCTTCTTCTTTACAGTATTTTTCTCGCTTGGGAGTCCGCCGAGGGACTCCTACCGAATCTCTTCTCACCGTCCTTTCAAAGACACTCAATCGGCCGTTTTCCTTTCCCTTTGTAACCAAGGCCGCTTGCTTAGTATTGTGCTTTGGAGTGAAAGTGTGTGCAATATTTAGAGTTTTGGATTTTTCGGACTCTTCATGACTTGAAGATCCTTTTTCCAAAATTGCTCTTGAGGTTTGACATGGCACAAAGGAATTAAATCCTAAGCTTCTTGTCTCCACATTCTCTTTGACTCATAATAAGATCATCCAATGATTTAGATGCCTTAGTGAATGAGGCAATAACATTCTTGAGGTCATTCTCCCTCTTTTCTATAGCAAAGAATTTCTGCTACTAATTTAGCATTTTCACTTTTTAAACTTTTATTCTCATCACCTATTTGACTTAGAGTGCTCGGCTCCTTAGTCGACTTTGAGTTTTGACTTTTGAGTAGGTTTGTTTTCCTCATTCAATAGTGTGTGTGAGGTTTTAATGTGCTCAAAATCTTTCATCATTTTGCCTAATGAATCATAAAGATCAGTGGGTGATGAAGTGTGTGTGTCACACTCACTATCACTAGTGTCCGAGCTTGTTGAGTTAGATTGTACCTCATCTTCTTGATCTTGTTCTTTGGCCATTAAGCGGATCAAGGCTTCTTCTTCGTAGTCACTTGAGTAGTCGCTTCACCGCTTGCTCTCGAGTCACCGTCTCTCTTGACTTGGCCGTCTCAAAGCGATCTCTGCGTCCATCATTGCCTTTTTTCTTCTCTTGTCTTCTTTCTCAAGACCTTTCTTTCTTCTTCGTTTACTCGCTTGTTGACTACGGGATATGAGCAAATAATGGCATAGTGACCTGGTTGTCTACAATTCCAACATAGATATTCACCTTTTGATCACTCTTTCTACTCTTGAGTTGTCACCTTTGATACTCAACTTGTTGATGATCTGTTTCTCTTGGTTGGCCTATCATCCCTTGATTTGGAGGGAGCCGAGTGTCTTCCGGAAGATTCACCCTTTCCTCTCTTGTAGTTCTTGTTAAAGAACTTGTTAAATCTTTTGACCATCGTGGCTATTTCTTCCGGTCAATTGCCTCTTTGACCTCACTCTCTTCCCATCTTTGACAATTAGAGCAAATTGTTTTGGGGTACAAATTGTCTCATCCTGGTCTTTTCTTCTCACTCAAACTCATAGGCTTTGAGGTCCGAGAATAGTTCATGGTTGGATGTCTTTGATAGGTCCATGGAATGTCTCAGTGCCATGACCTTCATTTCCCATTCAAATTTGAAAGACTTTTTAGGATCTTCATACACATTTCCTTCTGTATATTCCTTTCCAAGTGTAGCCACTCATTTGTGATTTCTCAGAACCGAGCGTCTAGTTGATCCAGATTCTCTCCCGAGATCATTTTGAAATTTTCAAACTTCAAATACGACCACCGATAATTTGTTTTCTTTGATTTGCTCGAGCCTTCACAGATCAATGTCGCTTTGTCCCATTTCTTTAGCCGTTTTGCATGATTTGACTTTGTTGAACATGGCTTTGTCCAAGGTTTTGTAGAGGATGTCCTTGGCTACATTATCCAGGTTGTATCTTTTTCTGTCATCATTTGTCCACTCGCTTCTTGGTTTTTCAACCATGACGGTCTAGAGCAACATCTTCTTCTCCTTCAAATACAACTCTGCGTGCAAATTGTTCACCTTTAATATTTGTAGAGGCCCATCTTCTATTACTATCCACATCTCATCATGTAATGCTTTGATAGATGAGCACCGCATACGAATTTTCCAATCATCAAATTCTTCAATAGTGAACATAGGGATGCGTGTCAAATTTGCTTCCATGATAATGACTTTTAATAAAAAGAATTTTGAAAGTTTAAGTACTAAAGCGAGACTTTGAAAAGTTTGGAGATCTAGTTCAAGAACTGGTGCGGAGGGTTCAATGAACCAACCGCTCGATATCACTTGTAGGTCCCAAGGGGTGTAAGTGTAAGGTTTAGAAGGGGGTTGAATAAACCTTACCCAATTTTCGATTTAGTCCTTTTAAAATCTACAGAGTCAATTCTACACACAAATTTGTGTCCTTGATGGATGATCGAGTTAGTCACTCGGTAGAGTTAATCTTTCAAATCGCATTCACTCGAGTGTTGATGGAGTAACTCACGGTTGTTGGCTACAATTTAACTCACTTGTGGTTTTATTTTCAGCTAAGACTTAACACCCTTAAGTTTGATTAAGCAATATTTTAGAGCTTGATTTAGTACTTATAAATTATCAAATGGATAGCAAATTTATCAAAGATATAAGCAATTAAAAGTGCAGAATTTAAATGTTTGAAATGTAAATGACACAAAAGTTTTTATAGAGGTTCAAGATGGGGTAATTCTTCTACTCCTCTCTTCTCCAACTCCCGGAGGAATCCACTAAGTAATGATCGGTTTACAAAGTGGTAATAGTCCGTATACAAGTCTTGATCACAACAAAATGACTTGATCCTTTGGGACTCGATGCCTGAGACGCCTTGATCACTCACCGGCTTCTCGTTCGACTCCTTCTTCACAGGCGGGCTACATTTGCCTTGCTATTACAGACTCACTTGCTCAAGCTCTTTGGATTTGATCACGAAGCCCTCCAAATGCTTAAGACTTAGTTCAACTTTGAACTTTTCTACAATCCTTTCTCGAAAGTAGACCCTTGTTTTCAAAGGTTTCCTCTTCAATCAAGTTGAAGCTCTCTTTCCTTCACAAAGTGTTGGATTGATGTACTTGAATATAGGCTTGAGGATTGAGATTGTTTCGATTTTTCTAATGTGCTTGTATATCTCACGTATGTGTCATTCATGCTTTTTTTTTTTCTCAAACAAACTCCTCGGCCTTTTATAGTGAACTTTCAAAAATTTGCCCGTTGAAGAGATAGGCTTATTTTTGAAAGTCACTTTGCGTCGTTGGCTTGCGCTTCTTGGAATTGTCTTTGTTTCCTCGTATGAATTGTTTTATCACCTTTTCAGAGTTCGACACGGTGTAGTGCTTCCCATTGGTTCATTCCTTTTGCACGCTTCGGGGGACGAGCACTCCAAGAAAGGTGGTATGGAGATATTACTTGTTTAAGTAAGTCTCTTGATTTACGTACAACGGTTCTTTTACGCTTATCTCGACTTGACCGCATTTCCTTGCTTTCCCCGGATGACTTAGAGTCACTTCCAATCATTGGATGACTCTTCTCACACCGACTTGAGACTTGGCTTCTCTTGAGTTGACTTGACCGATGTTCCACTCACCAGTATCTCACCGCTTCTTCACGAGTTCTTGTCTTGCTTTCTTCTTTCTTTGTCAGACTCACTTTCTCTCTCTCGGTCGAGTTTTCCTTCAAGCCTTGATTTGTCTTCTTGCGTGTTGGGACGTAGGCGACTTAACTCGGCCACCGGCTCTAATTGTTTACAATACATTTTACAAGAATTGGGGAGCCAACTTTCTATTCTAAGTTTTACATGGCATTCATCAAAATCTAAACAATAAAATTCCTAACAAAGGATTTCCGTTGGCTTTCCGTGATATGGTTCCATGAGTGTTGCCCCGAGGTGAACGGCAAGTTTTGTGCTCGGGTTGATCCGTGAGATCCCGAGGGATTTTGAACTGACTTGTTCAAAGTCCGGAAAGACAACAAAGTTCGTGCCAAGACCTTGAGATGAAGATATTCAATCGGTGGCCAACAGCAATACGATTTTACTATTTTTTTCTTGCTTTTTGTTTCATTTATGTTTTAATTGTTTCTTTTATGTTTCGACTTTTGATATTTTTTTTTTTATTTCAGTTGGGTTTGAAGAACTTGTGGCCTACTGATGATGAGCTTGTGCAGCTGGGCATTCAGACATTCTATGATAAATCAAAGTACACATTCAGCCCGGTTGACGATGATTTTGTTGTTGGAAGGTTGAAGCGGAAGGAGGCTGTGGGTGGTAGTGGCTTGAATCATACCGTTGACGACATTGCTAGGAACCAGCGGTTGTTTTCTAAGGATTTTGAGGCTTTTAAGGTTTCAACTTCAAAATTCTTGGAGGAACAATTTGCTATTGTTTTCTCTGAACTTGCCGATATTAAGAAGAAACTAGAGGTTCTCATTTTTTTTTTTTGTTTTTAATTATAAGTATTTTTTTGTTATCTTTCTAGATTTTTCTTGTTGTTTCTTTTTTGTTTCAATATTGTTTATTTGTTGTTTCTGTTCATCACATGGTTGTTGTTTTTTATGTAGGTTCGTGGTGTTGTCGATGAAGTTGAGAAGGTTGATGAATCAGAGTCTACGAGTGAAACTGAATCTTATGGCATGTCATTAGGTTCAGGTTCTGAGGAAGATGCAGATGAGGAAAAACATGGAGAGGATGAGGTTTATGATGGGAATGTGGATGTTCCTGTTGGGGAAGCTGGAAAAAACGATGACGCTGGTGAAGGTGATTTGAGTGCTGCAGAGTGAGTTGCAGCTAGTGGGTTGGTTAGTCTGGAATAGGGCATGGATTTGATAAATCAAGGAAGGATGGTAGCGAGATGGAGAATGTGTTTGATGAATCAATCAAGGACTGTGGTGAGGTTAAGAAGGTTGCTGATGAGACGATCAAGCACGGTGGGGAGGAGCAGAAATTCCTTAGTTCTCAGGATCTTGACAATCTCAACATTTCTCAAATTGATGACATACTAAACACTGCAAGTCAAGCTGCACTGGGAAAGGTGTGTTTAAATTATAGTTTCTGTTATTTTGTTGTTTTTGGATTCTGTTTTTCTTTGTTATTTTATTCCCTTTTGTTTTGTTTTTTTTTTTTTTTGTTTCAGGGTGCATTGAAAAGTCCAGTTGGTGTCTCCTCCGATCTGTCTCTTTCTATGAAGAAGGTTTTGAAACCGTCCGTTGCGGTGAGAACTCCATTCACCACTAACTTTGAGTCTTTCGGTGATGTTGTCGCTGAAAGTGGTGAACCCGCGGACGTGGTGATTGGATTGGAAGACGTCGGCGACAAAGATGCTGTTGTGGATGCTGGCGAAAGAGTTCCAAAGCCCTTGGTTAAGGGAAGGTGCCCGCTAGACGAGAATATGGGTGAAGGTCCGGGGATAAGGGCCCTGTCGGATGGGTTGAACGACTGACTTGCGGAAGGGTTTGATTCTCAAGGGTATACACCTTTATTATTTTCATATTTGTAATTAATAATTATCTGAAACAATTGATAAACCATTTTGAAACATATATGAAACAATTATATAAATGTTTATAAATTTGTGATTAGTTTGTTGTTTTTGGTTTTGTGTTTATATGATACTCTTTTTCGGCCCGAATCGATACTCGGAGGAAGATGACAAAGTTGAGCCTTCTTTGAAACTTGGTGTCTGCGAAGTGAAGTCGAAGTCATGGTTTCACAACCCTTATTATGTTGATGAGTACTTGGCTTCTTCTGTAAGTTTTTATTGTCTTTCATGTTATTTTTTGAATTGTCCCATCTGTTTTTTGATTGTGTTTTGTGTTCATTTTGCAGCATATTGATGTGTTTTTCTACTATTTGAGGAAGAAGTTCTTATACAGGCATAGTGCTGTGACATTCACAACGACTGATTTGATATTTGACCGGTGCATCCAAAGCATTTATAAGAAATATTGCCAAGTGAACAAAAGAAAGAAGAAATATTTTGATATGTCCATGATCAATGTCAATGCCATTAGCCCGATTGTGGACTATATCATGGGATATGATATAGCGTGCGGACGGCCATGGTCGGAAGTTGATCACATCTTGTTCCCCATACATTGCATTGATATGGAGCATTGGGTAATGGGACGGTTGAGCGTGAAGGAGAGAACCATCTATCTGTACAATTCGTTGAAGATGGATGATTCTCTGAAAGTCGCCGTTGAAGCTGTGAAAGCTTACAACTCTCTCCTTCCTAGGTTCCTGTCCTTGGTAGCCTTTTATGGTGTCCATCCCAATGCTGTACTTGGCGAGGGTGCGTATTCCGGTGATCCGAATGTTGTATGAAAGTCGTTGTTGTGAAAGACATTCCTTTGCAGACCAAGAAGTACGTTTTTTCTATGTATTTTCGATTTGTTTGTTCTTTTTTGTTGTTTTTGTTTTTGTTATTTTATATGACTGACTGTCCATTTTTACATTTCTTTTTCTAGTGACTATGGGGTTTTTGTTGCCTGTTATGCTGAGTATTTTGTTGCCAGGAAGGAAATGGATGTTGAGGTGTTTGACGTAGAGAATGAGCGGTCAAGGTTTAGTCACTTGCTCTACAATCACGCGAAGCTGAAGCAACAAAACGGCGACGAGGACGACAGCGACATTGAAATTCTGTCTCCACTCCCTAATGATTCTAGGGAATTGTTGTTATGAAAATCCTGATAAATTGTGTAATCACCTGAACAGATTTGTCTTAAGTTTACTTTTAGTAGTATGGGATATTTGGTATTTATAATAGCTTTCCTTGGAGGATTTGGATCGTTATTGGGTGTTTTGATTATTGATTAGATTTTGTTGGTTGTATGTTTTTGAACAATTTGCAGACGAGTTATGAGATGTTTTTCAATTAATGTATTGATGTTGCTTGGTTTGGGATTCAAATTATTGTGCATTTTGTGTTACGTTTCTTATCGTCTCCATCTGGTAAATGGTTTCATTGTGCAATAGAAACATATTTGAAACACATCGAAACAACATTTGTTTTGTCATCTTATTGTAAGAAACATATTTGAAACAACATAGAAATAATTTGCTTTTGATTTTCTATATGTGGAAGCTGTATCAATTACACGTATATTCGTAATAGTAATATTCTACTAAGAGTCCTATTTTGTTTTTGGTTGATTCCTACATGTTTTTCTATTTTGACCAGGATCCCCACATCTACCACATTTGGTTTTGGCGCTTTTCTCCCAAGCTGCCTTGTGTCTTCTTTTCTTTGGCCTTCCAGATTTTGCCTTGCCCTCCAGCGGTAGAATCATCATTGTGTTGATTTCTTCTGGCAGGACCCATGTACCTTCATGTGGGATTGGATACACTATTTCCAAATAAGCCGCTTCCATTGTTTCCTTCATGTAGTATGTCGAGCAGTCTTGGTACGGATCTGCATTCAAATCTTTTACTACCGCTAAAGCATGTGGGCAAGGAATTTCATCCATTTGAAACTTGTTGCATGTGCAAGTCCTTTTTTCCAGGTCCACGACAAATATCTTCTCAGCTTTTGTGACTTTGAAGATAAAGTCATTTGATCGCTTCACCAGAAACATAAATGAAACATATAAGAAACATGTTTGAAACAATGGACCAACTGATGAAAGTTTGCATTAAATTACCCTTAAATTTAGTGAAATGGTGTAGTTTTTCCCCATATACTCTTCAGCTCTTTTTTTCATCCTTGTGAATGTTGATCTTGCTTCAATCTGATGTCTGCACGTCCAATCTTGAACTAAAGATCTCAAGTATTCGAGCAAAGTTGTTACCGGTAGGTCTCTCCTGGCCCCTGTCGCTGCATTCAGTGATTCTGCGATGTTTGAAGTCATGACAAAGTATCGTTTGCTCTGACAGTGGAGTCGTGTCCATTTCTCGTAGCCGGTGTTGGACATATAGGGTCTAATTCTGATGTTTATGTTGTCAAGCGTAGACATTTGCTTTTGGAACTCTTCATTCGTCTATGATTTTGCTGCTGCTATGAACAGATCTCGTATTTCGCTGTTTTTTCTTTTGAAGTTTGCCTTCAAATTGTTCAGTAGATGATACGTGCACAGCCCGTGAGAGACCTCAGGATATACCTGATCGTTAAATAATATACTTGTTAGATTTTTGTAAAGTGGAATGTTTTTGAAACTATATGTGAAACATGAAAGAAACATATAAGAAACAAACGTGAAACATCATATAAAGAAATATTTTACATTATGTACCTCATTTATTGATGTCTCGATACCCACGTGTCTGTCTGAGACTATGCACATCCCTTCCCTGAGACCAAAGGTTTGTCTTATCTTTGTGAAAAACCACACCCAGCTCCCATCATTCTCAGAATCCACTACTGAAAAAGCCAATGGGAAAATGCTCCCATTGCCATCTTGTGTGCAGGCAGACAACAAAGTCCCCCCATAGCTTGCTTTGAGGAACGTACCGTCAACAGCAATTGTAGGTCCCAAGGGGTGTGAATGTAAGGTTTAGAAGGGGGGGTTGAATAAACCTTACCAACTTTTCGATTTAGTCCTTTTAAATAATCAGAGTTAATACTTCACAAACAGTCCTTGATGGACAACTAAGTTAGTTAATCAAATAGAGTTAGTTACTCAACGCACTCGACGAGCCGTTGATAGAATAACTCGATTGTGTTGACTAAAGACTTAACTCGACTGTGATTTGTTTTCAGCGGAAGACTTTACACCCTTAAATTTGGTTTAGTACTTAGAGATTATCAAGTGGAGAGCAAATTTATCAGCAAAGTTAAATAAATACGATGCAAGAATTAAAGTGCTGAAATGTAAATGACACGATAAGTTTTTATAGAGGTTCGAAGATGGGGTAATTCTTCTACTCCTCTCTTCTCCAACTCCTGGAGGAATCCACTAGGTATTTGATTAGTATACAGAGTGGTAACAGTCCAAATACAAGTCTTGATCACACAGCTGACTTGATCCTTTGGGACTCAGTCTGGAGATGCCTTGGTCACGCAGCTGGCTTCTCGTACGACTCAGCTTCTTCACAGGGCAGTTGCCTTGCTACTACAGCCCACTTACTCAGTAGATCCCTCCTTTCTTGCCTGGATCTTTGTACTCAATATTTTTGGGCAGAGATCTAGGTCTGAAACCTCTTCCTCCACCACTGCTTTTTCCTCTACCACTGGCGTGTATTGTCTTTGGGGTCTTCTTCCCAAAATGAGTGACTAGCGGAGTGACCAGCAGAGTGACGCCGTAGTCTCGCCGCTGTCGCCTTCTTCACATAGTGTGAGACTCTTTTCCCAGTACAAGTCCCAGGCTTGAGCCATGGACATGTTTGCGAAGTATCCTTCAGATGCGAGCGTTTTAAAATATCCATAACTCGGGCATTCATCCTTCCTTCCCGGCATCTGAGATGGCATAAGTGTCTTTGTCTACTGGAATGCCTCCGTGTTGTTTCCGAATATCCATAACTCGGGCATTCATCCTTCCTTCCACTTCCTCCATCCCGCTTCAATCGCTTTTTCTCTTGTCGGCCATTGGTACAGTGTTGGAGTGGCGAGTCATCGGGAGTTTCTTTGATGATATCAGCTGTGACAAGACCTTGTTGGGGGGTTTGTGCAATCATCAAGGTCACATCTCTCGATCTTTCCCCCTCAACAGACTTCCCTTTCTTTTCTATTGAAACTTCCTCCAGATCTTTTCCCTTCACAAACAAGCTCCTCCTTCTCAACTTCGGATCCCTTCGAGTGACTTTTAGGTATTCCTCTTCCCCTTTTTGGCATCATCAAAGGAGAGAGGAACCCTGAAACAAACTTGCGAAAGCGAAGTCGAGTCTGGCGATAGTTGAGTTCTTCGATCTGGCTGCGGAGTATGCGGCGCGAAACTCGTAGCGAGTAGCGTTGGATTCAAATATAATTAACTTCATCTCACCATGAGAAGGCTGAATTTTTATCCATGTTTTCTTCCATACGCCGGAGCTCATTCTTATTTTGCTCACGCAGCTTGATCTCGGCGGTGTGAGATTCATGCATGTGCTCAATGTGTTCTCTCAACTTTGTCTTTGCATCGGCATTCTCGCCGCCATACCAACGACTTGTTGAACAATGTTCAAAATATCTAGCTTGTTCCACGCGCATTTTTTTCTTGTTGCCACCACTCCCGGATTCTCGACTATTATGCCTCTCAAGTCGCGAGAGGTTAGCATCTCTGTTATCCATCTCATGTCCATCGAGGCCTGGTGCCTCTCCATCCGTTCAATTTCAAAGAAATAATGCTTTGAACACCTCCCTAACTCGATTGTTCCCTCTGTTTCACCGACGGCCAAGCAACGTCAAAATCATAGTCACCGAACGATGGTATCTGATGGAATGACAGGATCTGGTCTATGAAAGCGCTCAAGATCTCTTTCTGATTCTTCAGGGAGGTCTGGTACCTCCGGAGAGAAGGGAAATGATTCTACAAAGGGATCATCACGGGCAACTGGGATTTGTTCAATTGAATGGTGCTCGTGAAGTTCCTTGTGGAGTCGAACTCGCTGATTTGGGGAGCCTCGCGATGGACTCTGTTTGGTGAGAGGTCTGTTGTGAAGTTGACCCGACTTGCCGAGCCTCAGCTGTCTCAACAGCTTCGTTGGCCTCAGCTGGTTTTTCCACGTGAGTTGACTGGTCCGTGGCCTTATCAGAAGCGTCATCGGACGATGATGAGATTTCCATGGGTGGCTCGTTCCTTCCGTTACATTTTGATGTGTTGTTATTTCCAAGTTCGGTTCGTTTCTTACTATATATATGCACAAAGGAAACCTCATCCAGTCCGTTTCTTTGCTTTTCACTTCCAGGTAGAATTTGAGATTGTAATCACTTTCAATTTTCAATGGTGGCAGAGTCTCTGTCAATTTGTATCTAATCTGCATAGCTTCTACATTTTTTTTGTATTGAATTTGTTGTTCTAAGATTTCCCTTAGTGTGCTGAATGTGTTGTCCATTGGAATGAGTATTCCTGTTATCTCAAAGTTCCTATACTCTCTATTTTCTCCCCATTGTCCATTGTGGTATACTACAGCTGGGATTTGCTCCATTCAACTATGGAATTCAATGAATAGTTGGCTAAGTGAAACATAAAAGAAACATAAATGAAACATGTATGAAACAATGTTTATGTACGTCAAGAAGCAATGTTCTGTATTAGGCGAATGAAACATTGTGAAACATAAAAGAAACATATGTGAAACAAGAAAGAAACATATGTGAAACAATCACGTAATGTACTGCATTCAGTTTTTTCAATATTGACATGTTTTATTCGTAGATAATCACTAGAAACAATTTTTGTAGAATTTTGGATCATAATTCAAGCTAAATAAGCATTTTGAAGATCACAACTGCCAGGGTTTTGGATTTGCATGCAAAATTACTGGTTCAATTCAATGTCAATTTCATTTAACACACATTAAAATCCTAAATTTGTATCTGTAAAATCATGAAATTGATCGAAACAAGGTATTCTCAGAACAAGATAAACGGATCGCGTTGTTGTTACTGTTTTGGTCTTCTCCTCTTTGATATTGAGCTTGAATTGTGATCTCGAATCATCCCAATATTTTCTCTCTATTTTTTTCCTCGTATCTCTCTCAACGTTTATAACATTTCTCTCCGTTAATATTTGGAATGTGAGAATTGTATTTTTTATCAGAGATCTTGTTTTGATCAGCGTCGTGATTTTTGGAGGGGAAATGCTGTAATTCACCGAAGATGCTGAAGAGTGGTACTTTTGTCCGAAATTTGTTGGAGCTGGTATATTTTGGGAAACAATTGGGCTCCGACCGTATTTTTATGAGACATCCGGGCCGGGTGGACATTGTGCAGGTATTGGGTATGGAAAATGGGGTATTTATGTCCTTTTCCCATGTCGAAATCCAGTGCGGTCCGTCGACCGCACTGGGCCAGGCCTGATCATGTGGCTTCGCCCATGCACAAGACTGTAAGCCCCAAGTTGCAATGAAACTAATAGAACCAAGTGAGATTAACAATCTTGTTTGCATGGATTTTTTTTTCATAATTTCAAATTAAGTTTCAAAATAAATTTCAGAAGTTGCAAAGTATCCGCACTCAGTAGTACATCACTACTGCTTTATTAACATTTTTTGCTTAGAAAGAGGGAAATTGTAAGACAGAAACAAACCTCAAGGGGTATTGTAGTTTACCCTTATTCATTACGAATGATAAACAATGAATTGGAGTCTCTATAGTGATTATTACAAAACATAAAATTTGCCTGAGTTTTCCACATAATATAAATATTTTTAAAACAATCTAAATTAAATATCTCCTAGTAGTCTACGTACACTGGCTAATTATCTTATAAATTATAATCACATAAATTTTGTCTCGGATGCCTTCCATAAGGAACCCCTATCATATTTGTTATCTTGTAGAAGTTATAATACTTTTTTGTACGTACCCTCTAACTATACTCTATATGGTTGCGTCAGCTCTAACTATAACTGAACACACAAGATTTATTAATTACATTATAAGCTGAGCAAATATTGTATGAAAACCTATTAGGATCTATTATTGTTTCGTTTTATTTTGTTTTAATTTGATTTAGTTAACTAGTTTATTGTATTTTCTGTATCACCAAAAGTATTAATGTGTCATGAAAATTAATAACAATAAACACTAGCTATTTAAATGCTTCAAAACAAAACGTCCTAACTACAAAGGGAACGTTTGCAAAATCTTTTGCTTTTAGAAAAAAAACAATTCTTGAGTACATGTTGGAGCCACAACATAAATGTAATGTTATATTTAGGTCGAGGATATTATGTGCACTACAGGAAAAATGACATTTAGCGAGGAATTTTTCCTTGCTAACATGGCTGATTTCTTCACAAATGGAGTTTGGTGAGGAAATAAATTTGTCGCACCTCTTGCTGCTATAAGAGCGTCACTAAACCACATTGGCAGCATTTGTTTAAAATTCCTCGCAAAGTTTAGAGAGGAAAATTTTAATTTCCCAGCTAAAGTTTAGAGAGTAATTTTTTTATTTCGCGACTAATGTTAACTGGAAAATTATTAATTTCCTCACAAAAGTAATTATACTGTAACATTTACCGCAAATTTGTTTATTTCCTCGCTAAAATGGATATAATTTTATTTATTTGTCATGCATATATTTATATTTATTTAATTTTTAAATTGTTTTTATTTGAAAGCATTATAAATCAATAATATAACAAATATTAACAACAGAATAACCATAATGCTCATTCAAAATAAATTAAGCAAAATAAAATGAGTTCTAGCATTTATGTTCAAGTGTTGATTGTAACAACCACAATTTTTTTTTTCCCGAGGGGAACTCTTACAAATCCAATTGGATAAAATTTGTTCTAACATTGTTTCAAAAGCCTAAGGCAAACTCACCCCTCCCCCAAAAAAAAAAAAAGGCAAAAAGATAAAGTCTGCATCCCTTGGAGAAATATTCTCTTCAATCTAGTTATCAACAACCTGAAAGAAAATACATAAACAACAACTCATCAAACTGCCAAGAAAAAAGAAAAAGGATTTGAAAATGCAATGAAGTGAAGAACTAGGGCAAAAGAAACAACAATAGACCATCAGTTTGCCCATTCAATTGATTCAATTGACTATTCTACTACCTTCTGCCATCTCCAACCAAACTTTCTTCAAATTTTTAAATTTTGCTTTCCAGTTGAGTTCATTCAAAATAACTTATATAAGTTATAGCTTTATATAAGTTATTTACAGCAATTACACGACCCTCATAAGCATTTGATCCACATTGTATTGCAAGAAAGATTGTAATCAAATCAACTTTTCCAGCATTATACAATAATTATACAAATTTATAAGAATATTAGATTCATAAACAGAAATCGGTACCTATTGCTAAGTGGGCAGTAATCTCAGGATTCGAGTCTAGAGAAGTCAGGTTCCTGTTGCCTGACAAAATTAGATATTAGAATATATCTAGAGAGGGAGAGGGACTCTAGCAATTTAGAAACATTGAGTCAGAGGAAAAATTGTGTCACCATAGTATCTGGTGGGACAATTTTGTTGCTTAGTTTGACAAATTCCACAAAACTTATCTACCAATCATTGCTCTGTAAACAGATCACTGCTCTATTAATTTGACTATATGACTTCTTTCATTGATGAGTGGGGTTGTTGGATGTTCCTTGTTCTGATATCTGATGTTCGAGATGGCTCACTACCGTAGGAAGCACTCTGTCAGGGATTTATTGCTGAACTTACCTAGGATAACTTCTCTACCACAGTTCTTGATCAAGAATATCATGTGACATAATACAAAATAAAAGTAAGAAAACTCACTCGCTTGTTAGGTAATTTGATATCTCTTTCATGGTAAAAGAACACAACATATAAAACTAACTTATTAGTGCAGAGAGACTAAATACGACGTGTGTTTTTATTTCAAATGGGATCAATATTCACAGAAAACTTTCTAGGTACCAATTCTAGTAGCTACACTAGTTTCAAATATACATAAAACAAGAATTTTTTAACAAAATTTGGCAATAGAAACATCAAGATAAAACTAACATTGTAATGCAAAACCAATGAGTTTTCCACGTACAAACTTTGTCAAATACAATTATAATTAATAGAACATTTTGGTATGCAAAAGGATATCACAATACCTGCAACTTCTTCAATGTTTCACTCTGCTTGGTGTTTGCCTTATTTGCTACAGTTGACTCCTACATTCATATCAGAAATTTGGTCAAAGGCTTTATTCTTGAAATTTTGCATTGTAAGATGATATATTAATCTGAGAGACATTAATTTAGACCTTAAAAGTCATCTCCATTGTATATCTGAAATGATCAGCGCAACATCAACCATCAAGATAATAATTAATCAGTGAAATAAAATATTTTTATTCACACATTTGATATCAATTTGCAATAGAAGTTTCATATTTATAAGCTTTTTGGAACAACAATTCAAAAGTTTTGTATTGAACAAAACACCAAGACCAGATTTTCTTCATATGATTAGGCCAACTTAAAAGGTTCCGTCTAAATTGTTGCAAACAATAATCACTCCTATTCATGTTTTCCAATACCCTGATTAGGCCAACTTATCTAAAAAACAGAAACAAAATCATTTTTGTATTGAGCACCACACTAAAGATATATGTGTCTCTTCTGTCTTCGTCAGTATAAATGTGATATAATCATTTATATTCCAAAGAAAAAAATACAATCATGTTCCAAAATTCAAGAAAGTTCTTCACTGATGTAGAGACTTAACAAACTATGAGGGCCACTGAATAATGATAAATGTCATAAGTAAATTGGAGAAATAGTATTTCATGAAGAAAGATTTAACTAACCATCACGAGTCAAACAATAGTATCACCTCAGTCGATACTTCAGATGATCAAGTTCTTTGTCAAGATCACTGATAACCGTGATTATAGGCCTGCTTTGGTGAATATTAGCTTATAGACACGGAGAACATAACTCTTTTCTTACTAAATCAAAACATATAACTATATAGCATTCCCACATGATACAAAAAAAAACCTGAATCAGAAGATATTTTGGCCTTCTCTTCTCATCTAGAAACTCTCTTTCAAGTGTGACCTATCCGGGTGACAATTGATTCGAACTTATTGTTGCGTTCTATAGAAGTTTATGACAAACAAAAAGTAAATGTGTGGATGAGAGAGGAGAAAGCAGCATTAATTGACCATCTGAAGGAATATTTCTCACAGAGAGAATTTATGACAGGAAAACAAAGAACATGAAAATAGGAGATTAAGAAAAAGCCAAAAAGAAGAAAGTAACTTGTATCCAATAACCAATTATAAAATAGTATAGGTCCAAAATATGCATAAATTACACAAATATATTTCCTAAGCTTCTGCCATGACAATGTTATACTGCAACCATTTTTTAAAAAAGCAAACACTTGTATTGCATCACACACACACACATACACACACACACACACACACACAGAGAGAGAGAGAGAGAGAATGTGGACATGTGTTTGTGCGTGTATTGTCAACATTAGTGGTAGCATTAGTAACTACAAGTAATAAAGAACAGAGCACACAAATAAAAGGGCTACCTTCCTATCCATTCTGTTACTATGTTTGACTAAAAATTTCCTATGACTAAATATGATTTTTCTCTATTTGTTCTCATTTTCTTTACAGGAGAAGTAATTGGGATTCATTCTGCCACCTAAGACAAAAATTCCCTAGGCAGCAACAGTCTCGAAAATAAATAAAACCATAGCAACAAAGGTGAAAGTGCTTATTTAATTTAGACAACAACAAGAACATAACAACTTTATCCAAATAGACAAAATTGGATCAGGTGAATATACTACATAACAACATATAATGCTGTTAATCAATAAAAAAAAAAGTTCAATAGTCCAATTGACTAACCTTAAAGGAAAGCTGCAGGCAACAATACAAGATGCAAATTCAACGCTCAGCTTATCAACGAGCTAAAAACTGCAAAATCACAATGATATTCAGTGCCAAATCATACAGTTTCTTAAGCCATTGAAAATCAAGTAATATCTTGGATATAGGATTTATTACATTATTAATCAAATGCACATCCAAGAGGAAATGTGTCACCTGTGTTGTTAATATATAAACTGGTTAAATTTATAATACTATATGTTGCTTGCCAAAATGAAGAAAAAAATACTCTGTTCAGCCATACCTGTGGAACTATAGAAAACAGATCTCCAGAGACAATTTTCGATCACAATGTTTAATATGTAAGAGGAGACTATATCATATTTTCTCTCTGATTGAAAAATTGGAGACTAATTGGAGCAGTAATTTCCTTACTGGTTTACATGAACACACACACTCTGTTTTAAAGTTGTACTCACCTCAAAATTGTAGCGCGGCCCATCGTCTGATTCTGGGGAGTGCGAAGGTGAAGGTAACTCGAGCGTCTCTCAACCACAACACCGCCTTATTGCTGCCCATTGTCGGATTTTAAAACCAATAAATAAAGAAGTTGATTTGAGAGCCATGATTTCCATTAGGATAGGGCTTGTGATAATTTGGGATTGGGGATGAAGGAATTCGATAGGGATAGAATAGAGAAGTGAGAAATATTTCGCGCGATAAACTAATTTTGAGCTAAAATTTTGCCACGCAATGTCAAGTTTTTTTTATCGGGGAAGAGTTTAGAGATGAAATGATAACCAAATATTCGTTGCCAATTTTTTTATTTTCTATTTGGAAAAAAAAACCTAGAGTTTAAAAATGAAATAGATCAGTTCATCTCAAAATTTAGCCAAGAAATTGATATTAAGTTGCAAATAGTGATTTTGGTGGCAAATTTGAAATTTACTGTACAATTTTCCTCACTATTTCCCCTTTTTCTTGTAGTGGTACAAGGAACAAGTCAAATTTTACAGCCCATGGCCATTTTCATTAGCAACTAATAGGAGAATTAAAATTGCACAAGTTCTATTTTTTCTTTTTTCTGGGTACATAATATAGTTACGCAAAAAGTAAATATTATGAAGAATATCGTATGAATTGCGTAATAGCCAAAATATATTTCTGTTTTTTTTTTTTTTTTGCATCAAACACCCTTAGCAAGGGTGGGGGGATTAAGGTTACATCCCCAACCTTGATATTGAATCAAAGAACTATTACATCATACAACCAGTTTTTTCAAGTATGATCAACTAATCTAAAAGAAGGGAGATTTATTTGATCTATTCTAGCTATACCTTTTACCTCAAGGGGAAGAGAGGTAGGGTTATATTCTATTCTAGCATGAGGATGTAAACCTATATTAGCTAATCTATCAGCAACTTTGTTGCCTTCTCTGTACACATGAGTTATTTGGAATGTGCAATCCTTAAGGGAGTTATTGATGGTAACCAACAAGTCATTGATGGACCAATGCCCAGGGAGTTGTTTTTCAATAGTGTTACACAAAATGGAAGAATCAGACTCTATCCATAGCATTTGAATGTGCCATGTGGAGAGGAGAATTAGAGCTTGATGTAGAGCAGCACATTCTACAAATAGTAGACTGGGACACTGAACCATGTGTAATGACCCTCCTTTCCAGATCGATGACTGTCCCCATAAACTAACACAAGTCTTTCCAGCGCGCTTTGTCCTCACTCACGCGCACCTTGAGAGAAGCTTCCCAGGGGGTCACCCATCGTGTAATTACTCCGGGCCAAGCACGCTTAACTTAAGAGTTTTTACATGAAAGAGAGAAAAAGAAGATGCATCTTGTTGGTATGAGTAGTACCTATCAAATCTTTTAAGCGCTCCTCAACTGTATAGTCCCATACCTACACAGTCTCAGAATCTCCTCTTATTCGGGTGTGGTATCGGTTCATTCATGTTCCCCTCCGCCTAGAAGCCTGTCAGGAGCCACTCCTTGTCCACGTCTTCTTGCACCAGCGATCACTCCCCGCCCTCTTCAGCCCCGAGCGTCACACCATGCCCCTAGAAAAAGCCCATAATATATGACCCTGTGAATCTCTAAGTACCCCTCCAAGACCAGTTGTGGATGTTTGTTGGAGGTAAGCCCCGTCAGTATTTAGCTTCAGCCATGGATGGTTTGGTTTGTGCAATAAGACCAGCCTGTTGATGTGTGGTTTTCCTGCTGGGAGATGAAATCCTGTTGTTTGTGCTATATCCATGTAGCCTTTCCAATGCTTTTTCTGAAAAATTCTTGCTTTGCCCAACAAAAAGAGGTAAGAGTGAACATTATAAATAATCCTATAATGAGTGAATGTTGCACCTTCATGTTTAATTTACACATGTTTCTTTCTTTCCATATATTCCAAAGAATAACACAATTGAGAATCTGTGAAATGTGAGTGTGTGCATATGGTATTAGATTAAACCAAGCAGAAAGAAATATAGAGAGAGATGCTCAGTGTGTAACATAGAATACCTCAACCACTTGGCAAAGAAGCATCATACCCTCTGAACTTGTTCATTGATAATGAACAGATGGTTTAAAGTATCCACAAAGGATGTGTGAGAAGTATGTTGATGATTGGTGAGCTTACCAGGACATCACTGACATTTGGATACAAGAGATATACCTCTTTTTTGGATCTTACAATCAATAGGGAGCCAAAATATATTTCTTAAAAATTGATTGTGTGCCTAGCTACTAGGGGTGACAATTTGAGGCACGATATGATAGCACAATACGAATACGACCCGAAATAATTGTGTGTGGTCTAGCATTTCCAGTCCATTAAGCTTATCGAACAGTGTTAGGGTTAATGTTTATTGGGTGGGGGTCTAATCGTGTCAGCCTGATAAGAGCACGGCCCGTATAATTTGCCACACCCCTACATAATTCTCAAACGAGATTATATATTCCACTAGCTACGTGATTTATCTTATACTCCAATAAATTGTATGAATAACACGTGTACATTTGTAACACCCTAAATGTGTTATATTTAACTTTACTTTAAATGCTGAACAAAATAAATAAATTAATATTATACTATTTTTTTTAGATATTTGTTTCTTATTATGATTTGTAATTACTTATTTTTAAAGTAGAATATTACAATCTGCAGAGAAATGATGTTGTGTTGTCTATTTTATTTTATAATTTGTATTGTCTAGAACTTTATGTACGTGATTGACTTCTCGTTATGATTTTTAGATTTAATATCATTATATATAGAGTTAATTTCTTAAATTCGTTTTATATGTGATAAATATTAGAAAAAATAGTATATTAGTAAATAATTTAGCTGGTCAAACTGTCTAAATGAGTCAAACAAGAAGTAATAATTAATAATTAAAAATAAAGTTGCTTATCAGGCTTGTTGGTCATGACTCATATAGGGTATTGGGTTTTTATTGTGTTAGGTTGGGACTAGCATTTCTAACCTATTAAGCTTGCACGTTCATATTCAAATTAGTGTTTATTTTATTGTACTGAGATCTTATTGGGCCGTCTCGACAACAGCACCCCCAGGGTTTGCCACCTCTATTAAGCAAAGGACTCATCTATTGACCAAATCGCACATAGGCGCTTTGACAACAATGTTTTCCGATAAAAGTTTGATTTAAAAGAGAAACAATAATACTTTTTATGCAGTTATTTCTAATGTTTAGATGCATAGAATAGACTGCATAATCACTCTACATAGCTACATTAATGTACAAGAAAAATAAAAATACTTTTGGGTTGGGTTAATATGTCAAATTAACCAGGCCCAAAAGATTTATGAAACATTTCTATTGATTCGTGTACGGACGCCTACAGAAAGAAGGAATTCTAGGAGTCATGCGGAAGCGAAGCGGCGGCGGATCCCTTTCTCCGTCGCCCCACAGGGCGTAGGCTTCTTCCCCGTGAGCTGCGTCATCTCCTATCTCGAGGTCATCTTCATCCATTCGGAGATCAATTATACGGCTTATCAAGATGCATATTAAGCTTGTTACAACCACATTCCACACGGTTATGAAAAGGGCCCCTATCACCTGAAAGCCCATTTGGTGAAGCCCGCGTTTGAAATCCCCATTAAGTACGCCGTAGATAAAGCCCGGCCCATGACTGCATGTTGGATAGAACATTTTGAGGAGCTCGGGATTGGCAAATAGGCCTGATAGAAGCCCGCCCAGTAGACCGGCTACCGCATGGGTGTGAAAAACTCCTAGTGTGTCGTCAACTCTTTGGAAGAAGGCTGATTTCTTGTGCAACACCATCATGGTGAACCAAGGGATTGAGCCCGACAAGATGCCCATAATTATTGCAGCCCATGAATCCACAATTCCTGTTTCAATTCAATCTAAGAAAATTTTAAAAAATTGAATAACGATCTTATATATGTAAGCAAGCATCAATAATTGGCTCAAACTAATGTTTAAAAATCGGATCAGTGAACATATTGATGTTACTATCGTTTCGCAGTTCAACCAATCAGACCAATTAAATCGATTTTAATGAAAATATTAAACCTTGTATTTATGTTTGAAAGGATTATACTTTGTATTGTATTGTATAGAATAATAGTATAATAGATTAATTACTATGTGACACATTTTAAAGATTAAAAATATCTAAATAACCAACTTAAAATGTATACAACAAAATTCAAATAATCATATAAATTTAATAAAATAACAAGTTTAAACAATAGGTTTCTAAATAAAAATAAATAAATAACTAATAAATAAATAAACATCGGTTTCGACTGGTTCAATTGCTAAAACAATTTTTTATGGGCTAGCCAGACCAGGTTGAACCATGTTTCGTATTTGAACATGTTGGACCGATCGATTCGATGAGATTTTTAAACCTATTTACCAAACTACACAAATGCAAGTACGAAGTTTCAAAAACTTATAAACGTGAGGTTGCAGGAATTGTTAGTTGTTAATGTACCTTAGAATATTACTATTTGTCAATATTTTTTTCTAATTTTAATCTACTTTTAGCCAATATTTGGCCGATGCAAATTTCACACCTATTTGAACAATATCGTAGAGACGTCTAACGCTCAAGGGCACTTAAGCCGAATTTTTTAACACTAGATAAAAGTAATGAAAAGTTGAGATTCCAAGACTCTGCAGGTCATGAGATTACCAGCTCCGGGAGTAATGCAAACAAGGCCAGTGATCATCCCCTGTACAGCTCCAATAACAGAGCTCTTAAGGTAGACAGCCATGTCGAGGGAAAGCCAAACGAGGAGGCTAGTGGCGGTGCAAATATGTGTATTCAACACAGCAAGTGATGTTATTCTGTTCGCTGCCAACGGTGAACCGCCGTTAAAACCTGTCCACCCCATCCACAGAAAACCAGCACCTCCCAGCATGTTTATTATGTTGTTTGGCGGAAAATGCTGCCTGTCGTGTGAATGTCTTGGTCCAACCTATAATCAAAACCACCCCCATCAAATCAACCGCAAAATCATAAAACATAAAAGGGTTAATTACAAAACTGTCCTTGAGATTTAGCTAATTACAAAAAAGTAATCTTTTTAAAATTACAAATAATAGGTCCCTTCACATTTGTTTATCTTTTACAAATTTTACCTCAAAAAGGGATACTTGTTAGGAAAATACAAACCTCAAAGGTGTAATTTGTGATTTTGAAAAAGATAACTAGAGTATTTTATGATTTGGCTAAACCTCAAGGATAGTTTTGTGATTATCCAACAAATAATAGGATAATTACAAATACTACCCTTAAGGATTAAACTAATTATAAAAAATCGAGTTATTTTTCAAAAATTGCAAATAGCCATTACAAATGTTTCTTTCTTACAAAATTGAACCCTATTGACATAGAGCTGGCAAAATGCCCATTGGGCTTATCCAAAATCGGGGCGACTAGGCCGATTTTATCGGGCCGTGGAAATGCTTATCTCAAGATAGCCCGTGTGTACATTTTATATACAAAAACTATTAGATCCAAATTAAAAGTCGAGTCAACCCGATCCATCGGACTAATTAGGTGGGTCTAGAAAATTATGGTCCAGACCAATCCAAATCTCGGGCCAATGGGGATAACCCACGGGTCGGGCTACATTTTGTCAGCTCTACTATTGAGGAATTAATTTGTAATACAAATACAAACCTCAAACGGTATTCGTAATACCTTACTGGGTATTTATAAATTTAAACGATAACTTTTTTTTTCTTGAGTAGATAGACATCTGGTGCTTAAGAGTATTAACCACTGGACCACTATTTGATTCCCAAATAACTTTTTTTTTTTAATTCTTTTTTAAATTAAGCTAAACCTAGAACTAATTTTTGTAATTATCCCTCCCGCAAAAACTATCCAGGAGTCGCGTAAATTTACCCAATAAGCAGCAGTAAAACCAGCCACTCCAGACGACAGATGAATAACATAACCCCCAGCATAATCAATAATGTAGTCTCTCAAGAACCCAGGGCCCCAAATGGTATACGCACCCACGGTGTATGATAAAGTAACCCATAGAGGCACAAACAGCATCCAGGCGTAGAAATTCATCCTGCCAAGCAATGAACCCGCCAGCAATATAACAGTGATAGCCGCAAATGCAAACTGATAAAAAACATAATCCGCCGTTGGAATATAATTCTCAGCCTGATACTGTGCCAGTAGAAAAACTTCTGCCAGGGCCTGATTAGGCTTGCCCAAAATGGGAATCATTTTCGACCCGAAAGACATTCGATAAGCCCACAAGACCCAACATATGAGAACGGAGGCGAAAGCGTAAAGGGCCATAAACGCCGAATTTACAGCCCATTTTTTCTTCACCATGCTGCCATAGAGTATGACAAGGCCCGGAACACTTTGGAGGCCCACCATGGCTGCTGATGTTAATTCCCAGCCGTTGTCGCCTTTGTTTAGCCATCTTGGATTTGCCTCGTCGGGCCAAAGCCCATTTGGGAGCCCGGGATTAATTTGATTCATTAGAAAAATGGGACTTTTGTTTTTTTAAAGTTTTGACATGGTATGTGGTATGTGGAATAAATAGGTTTTTGGGTTTCGGAGTGAGCATTGGAATAATCTACGTTCTTTGTTTGGAGAGAAAGGATACTCTAATATTCTTCTTGTGTCTGTTGTGGATGACAGGCGGACATTTGCGGATTCTAACGAGGATTCATCCGATGCTAGCTAGCAATAGTGAATTTGATTACTAGATTCTTGTAAAGTTCGATTGTGTTTTCTTTCACTTGAAGGGGCACGTAGACAGTACGGTTCTTGTTGCTTTGAAAGAGTTACAGAAGACATTAAAGAATCAGAAAGTTACATTAATTTTAGGGGTAATTGCAAAAATTACCTGAGGTTTAGCCTAATTACAAAAAACTCCAACTACGCCCTTGAGGCTTGTATTTACGCAAATACCATCTTCTCGATGGTGCAATTTCTAAAATAGAGAAATGTCAAAGGTGCATTTGAAATTTTGAAAGATAATTGAGTTTTTTGGTAATTAGACTAAACTTCAGCATTAGCTTTTGTAATTATCCCTTTAATTCAATTGATTCCTATATTAATAGATGGGTGGGTGTGTTCAGTCAGTTACCGAGTAGCGGGACAATTGCGTAATTTATTATACATTTTAACAACCGTAGAGCAGAGTCATTGGGATGAGTATTCTGTTGGAATGTAGTAATTAAATTGGATGCAAATTCATTAGATAACATTGCATAATTGTTAACTCTCCCTAGTGAGACAGACACACTTGCTGTTTGACTTGTTAGAATTAGCTTTTATTAGTTATGAGGATAGTTCCCTACTTAGTCTTTACTAGGTCTTTATCTTCTAGCCCCCTCCCATTTTTCTCTAATGTATTGTTGTATCAATGTTCAAGGCATCTTTGGTTTTATGAAATTCTCCTCTTTACTTTCTCTTGCAATTATGTTTACAAATTAATCCACATGGTATCAAGAGCAAGGTTTAATCTCACATTTTTTCCTCAATGGGTTATTCACAGTCAGTTTCGGTGGGTTATCCGAAGTCAGTTCCAGTGGGTACATCACAGTGGGTACATGGCGGTTTCTAATTCAATTTTCGCATTTCTTGGCACTTGTTGGGTTTGTTCTCTTATTTTAGTTTCAAGAATCGATTAGTTGCAGTGGATTTTCATTGATAGAGTTAGCTTGATTCTGTTGGGTATTTGTCTCGATCTATCTCGTTGTTTGGTTGGTGTTTCTGTTTGTTTTCTGTCATTATGGTTGGTGAAAGAGTTGATTCGTTGCAGTCGATTAGTGTACGACTGAACAAAAAAAATTATTCATACTGGAGTTATATGATGAGAAATTATTTGAGAGGAAAAAGATTGTGGAGTTATATTTCTGGAACACAAAAGCAACCTGTTGAGAAAGATAATACTAAATTTATTGAAGAATTGGAGGTTTGGGAAGTGAACACTTCCAAAATTATTGCTTGGGTTAACAATTTTGTAGAAAACTCTAGGTATGCAATTGGCTAAATATGATACTGCTATAGAAGTTTGGGATCCTTTGGAGCAGTTGTATACTCAATCGAATTTTGCTAAACAGTTCAATTGGAAATAGATATTTGAGATCTTCAGTAAAAAAACATGATTGTGCAATAATTTTTTGCCGCTATGACTGGTCTTTGGGATCAATTAGCCCTTATTGAATCTCCTGAACTTCGAGAATTTGCCCTTCATATTGCTCGTAGAGAGGAGCAACGATCGGTTCAGTTTTTGATGGCTCTTCGGGATGATTTTAAGTCTCTTCGTGGGAATATATTGTTCGCCAAACATTTTGGTCTCATTACTGCAATTGTACAGTGTAGTTTATAGATAATAACAAGCAAGATCGTATTCCTCAGGGATTGACTACGAAACATTGTGGCTATAATAACATTGTATTCCAATTTTATTGAAGCGACCGAATATCACAAGTTTTCAATAAATAATCAAAAAATAAAAATTAAACAAATTAATTCGAACTCCACTAGTCTTTTCAACAAATACGAAAGCAACTATAGGACATAATCTCATCATGCTTCTTCAATATTAAATCAAATCAATGTTTCAAAACCAATTCAAGTGTTTCTATGGGTTCAATTCCTATAATAGTTTATTCCCCCTCCCGGGTGACGCGGAAACAGTAGATTAATAATAATTGAGGTCTCCCGATGAATCACAATTATCATTAACTCCCAACAGATCTTTGAATTGAATGACTCCCCATAAACAGATGTAGTCTCCCGATGCATTACTCTGTTTATGTCTGAATTCGATTTTCGTCTCGCTAGAACTCACCTCCCGGATTATAGACTAACAAGTATGACATGCAAGTTATTGGCCAAATAATCAGCAATTAAGAATAAGCACTCGTATTCATAAAATAGAACACATTAATTAATTAAGAAAATAATCAATCAAGATTTAACATGAATCCACAATTTTGATTATGCCCTAAGATCCAAAAGATTAGTCTAATATTGATAACAAATTCATAAACAAACCTGAAATCAGCATTTTATTGTCAGGATGAATCCTCCTTCCAAGCCTTCGAAACTCTTGTGCTTCCGTAGATGTGAAAGGCCTTGTGGTGCTCTTCGTAACCTAGCCCTTCTCTCTCAGAAGACCTTTGATTTGTGTAATCGTGTGTATTGTATTGTATTTTATGGTATATTCAGTTGTATTTTTCATGCAGAGCCTTGGTCCCTTTATATAGGTGCTTGGAGAAATCACTTTTAGAGTTTTGACGGGAAAAAGACTCAAAATCAGACGCAGACAGATCGCACGGGCTGTGTGGTTTCACACGGCCACCCACACGGTCGTGCGGTTCCACACGGGTGGACCGCGTAACCTGTTTTTGTATCTGTTTTTTCCCAAACACTTCACACGGTTGTGTAGCTTCACACGGGTCTTCACACGGTCATGTCACCCTACACGGGCCGACCATGTGACTTGTTTTCGTCCATTTTCTTCGCCTCTTAGTTCTTCTCGTTGCACTCGTTGATCATGTCCCGGCCTTGCAACTGATATCTTTCCATTTACGCTTCGTTTCCTGTAAAAAGTTACAAGAATACGCAGTATCATTCACTTCTAAGGAAACCAAGTAAAATACACTGAATATCATATATATTTTACACGTATCAAAATCCCCCAGACTTAAACTATTGCTTGTCCTCGAGCAAATTAAGAAAAATAATATCAAGGGGTACAAAGAACACACAAGAACACTATAAATATTCAATCTCATTTGACTTCATATCTAAGTAAATCATGCAATTCATTATCAAGAAATGATCAATCATAAGTTCAGCATAACTAATACTATCTCAGCTACTCGACATCGCGACTCACAAATAGTAGTGTATCACTCAACTCTCAAAATAATTCGGGCGTGTATACGCTCAATTCAATTCGATGAATGTAGAACTACCATAGGCTTGCAAATCGTCTAACATCTCCACCACTTTAGTGTGCACAACTTAAGAATCAAATTCATTTGATTGTAATGTAGGCTCTTTGGTAAGGGTAGGAAAAATATGGATTAAGTGACTTGACTTGAGCAAATAGAATCCAAGTACAGAGACTTTTAACTCACCAACCCAATTTTATCTCAAGAATTATTCTTTCAAGATATTTGTTTTTTCAACTCAACTTCACCCTTTTTCTCCTTTTTCCTTATGAGGTCTTTTTGCCTTTCTTTTTTTCTTTAGCCTCAAGCTCTCAATTTCTCAAACTTTCCAGAATTTTTTTCTTTTACTTTTCTTTTGCTCAATTTTTTCTCTTTCTTTTTCAGAGAATTCTTTTTCTTTCATTTTTGAGCTTCATTATTCTTTCATTTACCTAAGCACTACTCATCTCTCATTCTTTTGCCTACTTTCCCTCTTTTCATAATTTCACCACATCTCCCCCAAACTATTCATCTTTTATAAGCTCAAGTAATTTTAGCGATAAAAATCATCTTTCATTTTAAAGATCAAAATGTGGCTAACAATAAAAAATTAAGGCACAAAGTTGCTAACTAGGGAATCATGAGTTCATAAGTCAGCTTTTTAGGCTAAGTAGGCTAAATAAAGATGGCATTAAATTATTTTCAAAAATTACACACATGCATGGCTTCAATGAAGATACCGAAACAAGTTCTAGAGTTCTAATAATCATGGATGACACACTCAAGAAAAAATAAGACTGCATAGGATAAAAGCAATTATAGGCACAAAAGCTCACAGACTGTTTTTCGCATCATGCTCAAATCCTAATTTTCTTAGTCAATGCCAAACAAGTAAAAGACATCTTCGCAACCATTCATCACATTATTCACAAAAATATTTTATCTCATTAAATCAAATGCTCATATTAAAATGGAAGATTTTTGTACTTTTTGAATTTTTAATCCTAACACACACAAAAGCAATTAAATGTGCTAAAGCGATAAACGTGCTAAAACAATAAAAATAAAAACAAGAGAATTTTTAAAAAATTTATGTAAATTTTATGCTCTACATGCAATCCTAAATGCAATGTGAAATACAATAGTACTAATTTACACATTCTTCACAACCCCCCCCCCAACTTAAAATATGCTTTGTCCTGAACATATGAGAAAATTATCAAAAGAAAGAGGAATGCGTAAGAAGTACTTACTGAATCATTGTGGTGGTGGAGGTGGAGGGTAGTGGCCCTATGAGATGTGTCATTGATCCATACGAGACATCATCTCGTACATGTACTGGTGCTGCTGGGTGATAGCATCGAACCTTTGTAAGTATTCAATGTGATACTCATCAACTGTCGCTATCAATTGATAAGTATCATCTATAACTTGCCCACATCGGCTTCTACCCTTTCGAGCCTATCACTCATGCTCCATGGCGGGTTACCCCTTGTCTAGATGATTCTGGCACATCCGTTTCATGCATAGGCTCTTCTTGCTCTTCCTGAGCAGCAGTCCTCTGATCACCTCTCATTAACCAATTACTCCTATTTCTGATAGAAGTAGCTTATGGGTTTTGGAGCCTAACTCAAGTTCTATCCGCATGATTCAACCAATAATCATGCCCATCAAATTGAATCATTTTCATAGAGGACAAAATAGTCATATCAATTAGTTTTGGCCCATCGGCCTCCGCATACCCCTCAAAGCTAACATTGAAGTGTTCAGCTATCGGAGTAATCAGCCCATCAATACAAATCCCTCCCCTATCTTGTTTTCTCACTCTATCAAATTACCGGGCTATCATAGCCCCGACATTTGGCACAATCTCTGTCCCTGACGCCATACATCAAATAATGAACAAATCGTCTATTCTTAAGGTCCCTTTGCTATCCTCCCTCGCGAATGCCGTTTTCGCTAAAGTTCTTTGTACATAGCAAAATATTGGGTTCTGAATGCTAGATGCCTTCGATGTACCTGGCGTATAAATCTGTTTACCCAATATCTCCCTCCAAAATCTATCTTTATTAAAATCTTCATGTTCCTCCACCCCATAAGATGGAGTTCTGTATATCACATTCAAATCATCAATTGATAACTCCCTCGGCTCATTGGCTAACCGGAACTTAATCCCCATCAAATTTCATTTTCGGACTACTAGTTCAATACTACTTAGAAATTCAATACTATAAATTGAATATGTATCCCAATGCCCGTTCAACAATTCATGCCAATCTGTGCGACTACACATAGCACGAAAATTCTCTAACAAATCCAAATTAGCTAGAATAGGTTCATCAGGATACCTTGCATTAGTCCATGGTCGGAAATAGAGCCCCGCCCATCGATCCTATTTTGTTTCATTCGGCATGATGACATTAGAGGCCTCTAGTTCGTCAGCCGCATACTCTGATTGGGGTTCAGGTTCGGGCTTCGATGTTGGCTCCCTTCTTCTTCTTGTATTCTTCTAATTCCTTTTCTCCTCTAGAAGCCATGCAAACCAAGTTTTTGAAGTATTAAAATCTGAAATTTGGAAATTAAAAAATCCCCAAACTTGGAGGAGAACTTGTAAGAGTTGAGAAATTGAAGGATTTTGGTTTCCTTGAGAAGGTGAAGAATTTGTATTTTTGGGGTAAGATTTGAAGTGAATTTGGAAGAGATTTGGAGAAGGGTTTGAGTGTTTGGGAGAGATTTTTCGAGTTATAGGGTTTGGGTAGGAGAAAGTGGTATAGAAATTGTGTATTAGAGGTTAAAAATGAGAGAAAACCCGTCTGGGTCTGTCGCACGGTCCGTACGGGCTTGCACAGCCCGATCGTGTGACTCTGGGTTGCCCGTTGCTCTGCTTCTGCTCCATTCCACACGATCGTGTGGTTTCCCACGACCCAACCATGTGACGCATCTCTGTTTGTTGAGTCGCATGGTCTGTGTGACGTGGTTCACACGGTCGTGTGACATTTTTTTATAATCGAAACCCGGAGTTATCGTGATGCCTGCTACGCAACAACTCACAAAACCAAACATAACTAAAAATTAAGTTAATACTAAAAAAAATGGAATTAAAATTTAATTTAATTGAAAGCGAACAAAATAAACGAAAATAGGAAATAATTTAGGTTGCCTCCCATAAAGCGCTAAGTTTTACGTCTTCAGCTAGACTTTAGATTTCTATTTTCATTGTCGTTGAACTTGGTCAGTTGAAATCTTTGAGCCCTCGTATTCTATATCATCCATCAGACGAATAGCATTGCACTGTTCTCTTGGATCTAATTCAGTGTCGCTTGGGAATTTGCCTTTTCGATGTTGGCCTCCAACTGCAGTAGCGATCTGTGCTACTTGTGTTTCTGAAGAGTTCAATCTTGCATTTATGTCCGTGTTCAACTTAGTGACCTGTTCCTCAATCATGTCTATCTTTGCTTCATCTTTATTCAGTCTTGCTCTAGTTTCTCCAATAAACGAGGATAGCAACTCTTCCACAGATGCTTTCTTGTCACTTGAAAAATTCTCATGGTTTTACAGCCCCGGATGATAGTAATTGGGTGTCTGGTTATTTCTATAGCTATTGTTGAAGTTCTTTTGCTGCCCCACAAAATTTGCCTATTCTTCAACAACCGCAGAATCTCTTGGAGTCACTTGCTGCATCACATCCAGTTTCATATTCAGCACGGATACTTGTTCTGTGAGCATGGCAACTTTCTCATCCTGAACTTCTGCTACTCGTCGGACATTGGATCTCTTGGATGGCCACTGGTAACTATTATTCGCCATCTCTTCTAACAGTTCTAGTGCCTCCTCTAGATATTTCCCTAGCAGTGCACCTCCAGATGCAGCATCTATAATAGTTCTCGTATTACTGATGTGTGTAAAATATACATGCATTTGAGGGTTTAAAATGATATTTATTTGACGCATTTGCATGTATATTTAGTGTGTTTTATTTGGTTTCCCTTGTTGGGCATGATACTGCGTAGTCTTGTGAATTTTGCAGGAAATGGAGCTTAAAACGAAGAAATATCAGTTGGAATGCCCGTATAATATTGACGAATGCAAAGAGAAGATCAAAACAACAAAAAAATGGACAAAAACACTTCACACGGCCGGACCGTGTGGTGTCACATGGCCGTGTGGAAGTGTTGGTGTGAAATCACACAACCGTGTGAAGTTGGATAAAAATAGAGGATGGAGCAGGCCCACACGGCCGGACCGTGTGAAGTCACACGGCCGTGTGGGAATGGGAAGGCATCGCACCACTGGAACGTGTCATCTCACACGGGCATGCGACCGAAGGCTAAAGACAACACCACACGGCTGTGTGGGACTCTGTTTTGATGCGTTTTTTGGATTTTGCTTCCCGTTCCAACTCTACAAGTGATCTCTCCAAGCATCTATAAAAGGGACCCAAGTCTTGCACAAAAATACATCACTTCATACAGCAAACAACACATCAAATAACACAGGAACAAAGGAATCGAAGAGCTTCTGAGAGCAAAAGGCTAGGTCGCGAAGAACACCAGAAGGCTTTCGCATCTTGGGAGCACAAGAGCTTCGAGGGCTTGGAAGGGGAATCTATCCTGACAAGAAGGGGTTTTCTTTCTATGTCTAAGAACTCTTGTATGTGCTTAAACGATGTCTTATTGTTGATTCGAATTTGTCTATGAGTTTGTAATCAATGTTTGGCATATCTTTCGGATCTTAGGGGCATAATCGAAACTGTTAATTTATGTTAAATATGATTATTTATTTTCTTAATTAATTCATGCTTTCTATTTTATTAATTCGAGTGCTTATTTATAATTGCTTTTTATCTGATCAATAATTTGCATGTCAGACTTCTAGTGCATAATTCGGGAGGTGAGTTCTAGTAAGACGAAAATCGAATTCAAACATAAATAGGGTAATGTATCGAGAGACTACTTCTATTTATGGGGAGTACTTCAATTCAAATATCTTTTGGGAGTTAATAATAGTTGATGGATCGGGAGACCTCAATTATTATTAATCTACTATTTATGCACGATATAAACTATTTTAGAAAAAAAACCCATAGAATTGCATGAATTGGTTTTTAAAACTTTAATTGCATTTAATATTGAAGAAACATGTTGAGATTATGTGCCTAAGGTTGCTCCTATAGATGGTGAAAATACTTGTGAAGTTCGAAAATTTATTTTTATTTCTTTTTCTTCATTTTCGATTTGTTTAGTTAAAAATACTCAATATTTGGTCATTTCAATAAAATTGGAATACGATGTTATTATGCCTAAGTGTTTCGAATATCAATCCTTGAGGAATACGACCTTGCTTGCCATTATTCTATAAACTACACTGTACACTTACAGTTGTATGAACCAAAATATTTATGGCGAACTGTTGCCACTTAAACCATTATAGAAATACTGAACCTATTGGTAATCAGGATATCCATGCTGAGGGCACTTCCTTAGTAATTCTCTGAATCTATCCCATGCCTCAAATAATGGTTCTGAATCTAACTGCCTAAACTGGGCGATTTCTGATTTTAATTGCAGCATTTTGCTAGGAGGTAAGTATTTGGCTAAGAACTGCTGACTTAGTTCAGTCCAATCTATTGCGGGTGGTGTCAAGGAACATAACCATCCCATAGCCTTATCGCGCAGAGAGAATGCGAAAAGGCGACATCGAATGATGTCTTCAGAAACACCATTCATCTTGACTGTATCGCAAATTTCCAAAAATTGCGCCAGATGTGCGTTTGGATCTTTGATGGCTCTTCCCCCAAACTGGATTTGTGAAACCATCTGGATCAATGCTGATTTTACTTCAAAGTTGTTTGCATTGATCAGCATACGGGCCACACCCCCATAAGTCTGACTAACTTCCGGCTGAAAGTAGTCCCTAACTATCCTTCTTGCGGGCCTTTCCATAATACGGTCCAGTCCATCCACCCAGTGGCCATTCCTCATTATTTTTGTTATCCCCGACATTTTGATTATTCCCATCTGCCATTGCTTTAGATCTTTTCCTTACTTGCTTCACTACCTTCTCTATTTCTAAATCAATGGGTATTGGCAAGGCAGATCTGGAATGCGTGATCATGTACTATCTGCACTCAAAAAAAAATGTTAGAACTAAAGCAATTAAATAATTTACAAAAATAAAAAAATTGAAAAAATAGAAATAAACATTTATTTACAAAAATCGAAAATTAAAAAAATAAAAAAAATATTTACAAAAGCTTCAATTAAGATTGAACTACTTATTACTATATCTAAGTAGAATCTTTCAATCCCCGACAACGACGCCAAAAACTTGTTCGCCAGAAATTTTGATCTCACTGCAAGTGTACATTGTAGTTTATAGGATAATGGCAAGCAATGTCGTATTCCTCAAGGATTGACTACGAAACACTTTGGGTATAATAACATCGTATTCCAATTTTATTGAAGCGACCGAATATCATAAATTAAATAATCGAAAAATAAAAATAAAACAAATAAATTCGAACTCCACAAGTCTTTTCAACAAATATGAAAGCAATGCTAGGCATATAATCTCAACATGCTTCTTTAATATTAAATCCAATCAATGTTTCAAAAACAATTCATGTGTTTCTATGGTTCAATTTCTATAATAGTTTATTGCCCTTCCCGAGTGGCACATAAACAGTAGATGAATAATAATTAAGGTCTCCCCGATGCATCACAACTATTATTAACTCCCAATAAATCTTTGAATTGAATGACTCCCCTCAAACAGATGAAGTCTCCCGATGCATTACCCTATTTATGTCTGAATTTGATTTTCGTCTCGCTAGAACTCACCTCTCGGATTATGGACTAATAAGTATGACATGCAAATTATTCGCCAAATATCATCAATTAAGAATAAGCACTCAAATTCATAAAATAGAACACATGAATTAATTAAGAAAACAATCAATCAAGATTTAACATGAATCCACAGTTTTGATTATGCCCTAAAATTCGAAAGACTAGTCTAACATTGATAACAAATGCATAGACAAATTTGAAATCAACATTTTGACATTTTATGTACAGACAAGAGATTTAAACTAAGAAAGAAAACCCCTTCTTGTCAGGATGGATCCTCCTTCCAAGCCTTCAAAACTCTTGTGCTTCGTAGATGCGAAAGGCCTTGTGGTGCTCTTCGTAACCTAGCCCTTCTCTCTCAGAAGACCTTTGATTTGTGTAATCCTATGTATTGTATTTTATTTTGTGGTATATTCAGTTGTATTTTCGTGCAGAGCCTTGGTCCCTTTATATAGGTGCTTGGAGAGATCACTTGTAGAGTTCTGACGGGAAAATGACTCAAAATCAGATGCAGACAGATCGCACAGGCCTCGTGGTTTCACACAGCCACCCCACACGGTCATGTGGTTCCACACAGGTGGACCATGTAACTTGATTATGTCTCTGTTTTCTCTCGAACATTTCACACGGTTGTGTAGCTTCACACGGGTCTTCACACGGTCGTGTCACCCTACATTGGCTGACTGTGTGACTTGTTTTCGTCTATTTTTTTTCGTCTTCTCGGTCTTCTCTTTGCACTCGTCGATCGTGTCCGGGCTTTCCAACTGATATATTTCCATTTAAGCTTCATTTCCTGTAAAAAGTTACAAGAATGCGTAGTATCATGCCCTTCTAAGGAAACCAAGTAAAATACACTGAATATATATATATATATATATATATATGCAAATGCATCAATAATGTAGTAAAATAAGCCCTTAAATGTACGTATGTTTTACACATATCATATATTGCATCGTATTCCACTACCATCTGTTGATTTTGTTATCAGAGAATTTCTAGCAGAGGAATGACGCCTAAAGTCTTAGGCAGGGAAATGAGCTCTTCTTATTCCTACTTCATATGTTCTTGGTGTGCCGCCAAATCATTATATCTTATGTTCCTTTCATCAGGCCTCATCCAAAGGTCGTTGATGATAAATGTAGCTATTGTAAATAGTTAGGACGTTGGAAGGCTCAATGTCCCGGGTTGAATAAAGGAGGACAACAACGCTTTCAACAACAATTTCCACGGCCTAAATAGAATCAATTTGTCCATACAAATCAACGTGTTTTTAGGCCACCTCCACAGACTCATACTGATGCACCTGTACCCTCCACAGATTCTGTGATGACTGACACTCTTACCTCCACTCAACGTTCGATGGACACAATTGCCGAACAATTTCAGAAATTCCTTGCCTCATCTCATATTTTGTCTGCCTCAGGTTTGTCAATTCCAAGCTTGTTAGGTACATCATCCTCTATCTGGGTATTAGATTCTGGAGCTTTTCATCATATATCTCCTAATACATCATGTTTTACTTCCATCTCACCCACAAATGCTAAACTGTTGTTACTGTCGATGGTACTCTATTACCCTTAGCATGATTTGGATCTGTAGCCACACCTCACTTGTCTCTTCCACATGTCTACCATATTCCTAATCTTACATTAAATCTTCTTTCTGTTAGCCAATTGTGTGATTCAAGTTACTTGGTATCTTTCTATCCTACTTCTTGATTGTGCATGATCCACATTCCCGGAAGCTGATTGGGATACACCTTAGGCAATGAGGGTTATATATTTTGGATGAACTCACAACATCCTCTATTGCAGCTTCTACTATTGATTTGTCTTCCTTTCATTTAACTTCCTTGTCGTCTATTTTTTATTTGTGCCACTCTCGATTAGGTCATGTTTCGTCTTCTCTTTAAGATTTTTAGTTTCTACAGGTGCATTAGGAAATTTGTCATCTCATGATATTACTGATTGTAGTGGTTGTAAACTGGCTAAATTTTCTGCTTTACCTTTTAATCGAAGTGTTTATTCTTCTATTGCGCCATTTGATTTGGTTCATTTTGATGTGTAGAGACCTACTCCCCTAGCTACAAAAGGGATTTCTCAATATTATGTCTCTTTTATTGATAATTATTCTTGTTATTTTGGGTTTATTTTATGAAACATCGTTCTGATTTCCTGAGCATACATACTTCATTTCGGGATTTTATAGAAACTCAATTATCTGCTGTCATAAAATGTTTTAGATGTGATTTGGGTGGGGAGTATACCTCCAATAGTTCTCGTGAAATGCTTGCCTTGGATGGGGCTTTACATCAAACTTCTTGCACAGATACTCCTGAACAAAATGGTGTTACTGAAAAGAAACATAGACATATCACTGAAACTGCTCTCTCTCTCTCTCTCTCTCTCTTTCTGGTTCTGTTCCAAATGAATTTTGGGGGAAAGCTATGCTTACCGCTCTCCATTATATCAATAGGGTTCCATCTCCATTACATCTGGTTTGTCACTATTCCAGAAACTTTATGGTTACGCTCTTAGTTGTTCTTCCTTACAAGTCTTTGGTTGTGCATGTTTTGTTCTTCGTCCTCATGTTTAACGCAGTAAATTATCTTCTCGTTCAGTTATTTGTGTTTTATTAGGATATGGTGAAGGTCATAAGGGATACCATTGCTTTGACCGCGTTGCTCAAAAGTTATATGTTTCTTGTCATGTATTTTTTCTTGAGCATATTTTATTCTTCTCCATCCCCTCTAGTCCACATAACATCTCTAAATCTGAGAGTTTGTGGGGGATGTTAGAATTAGCTTTTAATTGTTATGAGGGTGGTTTTCTATTTTTCCTACTTAGCGTTCCCTTAGGTCTTTATCTTTTAGCTCCCACCCCATTTTTCTCTATTGTATTGTTGTATCAAATGTTCAAGACATTTTTGGTTCTATGAAATTCTCCTCTTTACTTTCTCTTACAATTATGTATACAAATTAATCTCACATGACTAAGTATCATAAACATCATCAAACATTTTCATTTAGGCTGATAAATAATCAGGTCCTTCTATCTTTCGGGGAAAGTTGGAGTACATCATTCTAACATTTGATCCCCTTCAACATTTCATTAATCCCCTTCCAATTAGCAGTTTGATTTTCCTAAAACTTTCTTTAGTAGATCTCACAAATTTGTAGATGTTATTTCTAAAGCTAATGAGATGTGAAGTTAAACTCCACGTCCAATGCACGTGCACTTTCATCAATTTTTACAATATTTGAACGAACATGTGGTGTGTTAGAGAAAATGCAAAATCTAGATTAGGTTCACGTGCAATGAAATATTTCATTATAAACCCACTATTTAAGGGTATGTTTGTTTGGTGATTGGGGGTAATTGGGGGAAGTTTTTGGGGGAAGAGATATTTGATGTGATGTAATGAGAAATGTATTTATTAGTAGATGCATCGGAAGCGCAATACATGTTTGAATGGTAATTGGGGGAAGGAGTTGGGAAGTAAACGTGATTAGGGGAAGTTAAATAAACATACCCTAAAATTTGGATGAACCATATAAAATGGGGATCAGGTCTTTTATTCCAAAATCGTATTTCATCTCATGTTCTATCGTACAGATGATTGTCATGTGTGTAACACTTGCTATAGAAAATGCTTGATTTATGCTTTATAATTAGACAAAGACTTACATAGGACCGTCTTATACGGATCTCTATCCGTGAGATAGGTCAAGTCAGTCAATCCAGTAAACATCCGTGGGTCAATAGGGCGCGAGTCAACAAAAAGTCAAATTTCCGCCAAAAATATTTCGGTAATACTTTTTGAGAGAAAAGTAATACTTTCAAGATAAGTAATACTTTTGAGCAATAATATATTACTTTAATTAGGAACATGTAATACTTTTGACATAAAGAGTGATACTCATTGTTAAAAGTGGTGCTGAAGATGATTGATATTTTGTAGTTCAACAAGTAATATTTTTCACTTAAATCTTTGATACGTGTAATACTTTTCCATTTAAATGTGTAATATTTTTCACTTAAAACTCTAATACTTATTAGTTCAACAAGTATATTTTGTAGTTCAGCATGTAATAACTTTCTCTTAAACGTGTAATACTTTTCATTTAAAACTATAATACTTTTAAGTTCAACATGTAATCTTTTACTTAAAACTCTAATATTTTTCAGTTCAAAATTTAATACTTTTCAATTTAAATTTGTAATACTTTTCACTTAAAACTGTAATACTTTTCAGTTAAATGTAATACTTTTCAGAGGTAGTTTTTAGCGATATTTTTCTTTTTCCTTTTTTTTCTTCTTTTTCCCCTTCGCCTTCTCCTTCGTTTTTCTCTGTATTTCTTTCCATTCATTTCATGGCAAAACCAAAGTTCCAAGAGAATAAAAATGATCCATATTGGAAACTTAAAATCTCCATTAATGGTGTATCTCGCTCTCGTGAGCCATTAGCTTCTTCTCTACAGTTGAATGTGATTTTCTACTTCCATGTCAGATCCATGATCACATTTTGCTCTTTTGGGCCCTGATCCACCCTTTATTGAATGATTACATTCACATATGTATAAAGGCCCCAGCTTCAATATCATATTTAATATATTGTATCATTTTTTTAATCAAAAGTCTTACATTTTTCAAATAAAAGTATTACTTTTTTACTCAAAAGTATTATTTCCCACACAAGTATTATTACTTTTTTCTCAAAAAGTATTACCGCGCGAATTTTGGCGGACTGTTGACTTTTTGTTGACCGCAGATCCGTTGTTGACCTATGAATTTTATGTTGACTGGATCCGAACCTACTGGTCTCACAAGAGACCTTCTCTTAGAATTAATATAGTGCTGTAAAACAAGAGATATAATACAAATTTTAAATACCATCCTAATAAAACCAGTTGGTTGCCTAGAAGATATACATATGCTATGATTATAGGTAAATAATCAAGTACATCAACAAAATAATTAACACTATTAGAACAAATAACACTATTAAATTACATTCTACACTCTCGATGAATAGAGACACGATCTAGTAAGATGAAACCATAATCTTACGTCGATGCCCCCTCATGGCTGTCTTTTTGGACAATTTTTCCGACCAAAATCTGGCCGGAATTGAGATCTCCTCCATGCCAATCTATTCTCCGGTGGATTTTTTTGTCTGGTTCATGCTCAAGATCCATCTGTGGTGACAATTGCCACTGCATATGCCCTTGACGCATCTAATCTTTTGTTGTTGGCCTCCAATTCTTACAAAGGGGCATGTGGTCCCCCTCCCTCGGTGGTCCCCAAGCCTCCTTTGATGCCATGGTCTCAGGTTGTTGTTGCGGTCCCCTCCACAAGTCCCTCCTTGGCGCCCTCTTCTGGTAATGTTGTGGCCCCCTCCGCAATAAACTACATGGTGTTCAATCCTGGGATGTCACATGTGGTCCCCCAATCCTCAACAAAGCCTCCTAGTCTGTCCCATGATGCTGATTCTCTGGTCCAAAATGGTATAGGTTTGAATGTTATCCCACAAGCATCCAACAATCCTGCTATTATGGATTCTCTTGGTCCCAAGGGATTAAATGTCCCACTAAGTAATTCAGAAGGTAATCCCATGGCACATTATTTTTCATACGAGGTATCTGGTAAATCTCACCAAGCCCCTAAATCCATTAAAAAGGGGGATTACTTTTCGGTTACTATTGATGAAAATATTTATAAACAACAGATTATGGAATTCTCTTTTTCGCTCATTAAACGTGTGTTCTTGGGAAATGTAGTAAACTTTGGGCTTTAATTTTTTCATAAATGTCTTGTTGAATTATGGAATATTAAACATGATTGGAGGATAATTCCGTTGGAAAATGGATTTTTGTATCAAATTTTTGAATGCTTGGATCTTAACCGGGCTGAGGCACGCGCTTCCTGGATATTAATCTTGAAAATAGTGGTTTTAAATCTAAACTCATAGTTTTAATTCGTCACCTTAAATAATAGTTTAGAACTTTATATATATATATATATATATATATATATATATATATATAGAGAGAGAGAGAGAGAGAAAAGAAATTAATAATATCTTTGCTACAATTTCAGCTCATGATTTTCCCTCATAGGGAGTGTTTGCTAAAACTTCTACTTTTAGAAGAAGTGATTTATTGTAGCAGGAGTAAAAGTAGATGAGAATTGGAAGTTGTTAGTATTTGCGAATATATAAAATCAAAAACTGAGAATTAGAAGCCTAAGGTGTTTGGCAAACAAATTATAAAAGTATTTATTTTTTTGTAAAAGTCAAACCACAAGCAGAATCATAAATCTAAAAAACACAATCAGAAGTTAACATTTGTAAATATTAAAAAGTGATTTTTTTTCCAACTAAAAGCTATACAGGAATTGCAAGCATTCCCATAAACTACCCAAGACGGTAATGTAATTCCTATGTAGTTATCAATATCAACGGTTTGCAAAAATGCTATTTTCTCCAATAATACAAGGAATCTTCTCCAGATCACGACACCGTCTAATATGGAGATGCACGAGACAGGGGACGTGCGTGTTTTGCGCCAACCAATGCACCATATTCATTCTCTCAATTAGAAGGAATTCGAGTTGACAAAATTCCCCTTCGATTGGTTCCCAGAGTCTACCCACAAAAGCGAACTCTTTCAACTTGTGCACTTCAAGATGAGGTAAACAACCAACAATCGTCATATCTTTCCAGAAGAGCTTGTTGCCACTTAGAGTAAACTTTTTGAGGCTTCCATGGAAAATAACGTTCGACAACAGCGTCTCATGTAGTGACCAGTAAATATGCATTTCAGATTTTTGAGTTTATATAGGTGGACAAGGTTTTCGAGATGGTAATCCGACCAGACCTCAACGTTAACAATATAATAATAAACAACTAATTTCTTAAGAATATGAAAATTCCTCAGAAACTCCTCTGTACATCTGAAATCCGCGACTACGGAACGTGTTTCCAAATCTTTCAGAACAACACCATCAATGAGATTAGGCAGAAAACATTATGTCATCTCTAGATGTCGTCATCTATAAGATTTCCAATGACACGTCTATTTTAAAGTAGGACTGCCAGTACATAAAAATTTATCGGTTTGACAAATTCTGATGATCATGAATAATCAAGAGTTCAAGACCTTAAGTTTCCATAGTAGGGATATTTCAGATGGGAGTGCTGGAAAACTTTGGAAATCGAAAGCAATGTACCTCAAGTTCATTAGATAAAGTATCAAAAGGAAATTCCAAGAATTATGTCACTAAAAAATCCAATACTCTTAGCAGTCTAAAACATTGGTGGAATGGCAATGCTGAGACAATATGACCAACGCACAACAATGAACGAGCAAGTGTCATCGATTCAATTATGGCGCGCATTTCATCAGTATATCACTATCTTGTAGAATACCTAAATGAATGCTCAGGCAATGCTGAATATTTATATCATCGTTAGAAAATTGAACAGACTTATTGATAATGGGAAGAAACTTCTCCTTTTGAGCTTCTTTTATGCAAAAGTCCCTTAAAGGATCATGAATAGTGCATGTTCTTGTTTTCCCACTAGATCATTTTTAACAAAAAAAACCAATATTTTTGTTGATATGATCCTCTAAGTACTCGTCTGCAGCCTTTTCCAAGCTTTTTGATCGAATCGGTTTCACAACTCTCTTATTTGTCCATAATCTAATAAGCTTGGTGACAGAAATCTCGTAATCTTCTGGAAAAACTATGAAATGTAGTAAACAAGGTTTCAAATGATGAGGCAAATAGTTATAGCTCAAAGATAATATCTCATAGCAATGCTCATCACTTGTAATGGAAATTGATTTAACATTTTCAGCAACATAACACCAAAATTCTCGCGTTGTTATTGAATTCGAAAGGTGGCCACCGATTACGCTAGTTGCTAGTGGAAGCCCTCTACAATTACGTGCAATCATTTTTCCCAATATCCTCCAATCTTTAGGAAAACCTTGATCTTTTGCAAACACCTCTTGACAAAATAGCTGCCAAGTTTTGTTCTCGCCTAACAAACGCATTTCATGAGGAGGGCTAGAAGAGTCGGTCGCGTAAAGAGCTAAATCGACTACTCTAGTGGTCAACATGATTCGGCCTCCATTACCATCATCGGGAAATATCCTTTTCAAATCATCCCAAACATCCGTGCTCCAAATATCACCCAACACGATTAAGTACCATGCCCTTCAAATTTTGATACAATTTTGTGTTAATTCTTGCACATTATAATCCTCTTCTTGCTTAAGTTTAGAAAAAAATAGGGGTTCAAAAATTCTCCCTCTAGAATTAGGCTCTTTTTTCTCTCTTCCAATCTTCATGTCGTCGATCTTCTTCATTGAAATTCTGGTGTCTTCTCCGGCGTTGGGAGGGGGACATTCCCTATTCGGTTCTCTCCTCGAATCCTTCTTGTTATCTTTTGGTTTCCCGCCCAAGAAATCTTGATCTCCATCTGTTAACAATATCGCTATTTCTCACGCGATGGATGCCTCGCACCTGTTGTTGATTGCCTCCCAGACGAACTCATCCCCTTCTATGAAAAGCATGACGATGGCCGATTATTCTAGACCATCTTCGTCCCCCTTAGTGGTTCCGCCGCGCCCACCTTGATGCCGCATGCCCTCATAATGCCGCATGCCAAGGAGGTTTTTGTGGTCCCCACATCGCATGCAACCTCTTCCTTGGGACCACATGTTGCTGCTTCCGCTATGATGGTCCCCAAGTCTACTCCCATGATGCAACATGTTGTTGCTCCCTCTTTGGTGGTCCCCACAATCCCTTCAACTTCCATGATGCCACATATAGGCCCTAGTGCAAACTCTTATTTTATGGATTCTCTGGTAAAACCTGCACACCCTACTTTTATGGATACTTTGGTAAAGCCTGCCGATCTTACTTTTATGGATTCTTTGGTAAATCCTGCAAACCCTACTTTTGCTAACATGGTCAAGGGAAATAATTTTAGCCAGAGTGATATTAACGGGGTCGATCCGATTAAAAAGAGGGATTTTTTTTCAGTTTCTATTGATGAAAATTTATACCAGCAACGTATTAGTGAATTTTTATGTTCATTAATTGGTCGAATAATGCTTGATAAAGGGGCCAAGCCTTGGTCTTTGTTCCCTCTTTGTACTCGATTAACAGAATTATGGAAAATACAACATAATTGGAGCCTAATTCCTTTGGGCAAGGGATACTTTTGTATCAAATTTTCTTCAAATGAGGATCGTGCTCGGGTGACATTATGACTTTCATGACAACTTAATACAGGTTCTATTCGTTTATCTCCTTGGGTTTTTTATTTTAATCCATATAAAGTCAATACTTATATTGCTATTGTTTGGGTCTGCATATTTGAATTAAGTATTGAATATTGGCATTCAAGTATTGTTATGGGCATTGCTAAGGCAATTAGCACTCCCATTCAAATGGATGACAAGTCGATTAATGGGTCTCTTGGGCATTTTGTGCGTGTTCTAGTGGACATTGATATGACTAAACCTTTTCAGAATTACGTTATGGTTGAGTGTGTCGGACACTGCTTTTTTGTTTCTCTAAGTTATGAAAAACTTCCAGAATTTCATTCAAGTTGCAAACTATGGGTCATTCCTTAGCTTCTTGCCATCGTAATATCCACCCGCCCTGATCAACGACAAAGTTGGGTATGCAGATTCTTCTAAACATGGTCGTTCACGTGTTAGAAAAGAATATCATCCTTTGAACAAGTCTCAATCTAAGGACAAAGATAAATACATAGTTTCTAATAATATGTAGAATTATTATGTGGTAACGCATTTGTAGGTTGGCTCATCTTCTGCTATGCCTCCGAATTCAGAGGTTCTGTCCTCTCAGGCTATCGCCAATAAACAGTGGACGGACTATACCAAGGAATACCAACCTAGTGCTGAGGACCAACCTCCTACTAGGAAATCTTTTGCTATGGCTCATCCGCCAGTAGTTCAGATAGACAATGACGGATTTGTGGCCGTCAATAAAAATCAGCTAGTAATGGTAAAATACCAGCACTTCACGCCCTCAACAAAACATCTTTGCTCGTAATCAGTTTGAGTCTCTATAGGAAAAAGATTGCAGTTGGGTCTCATATCGGAGAAGTATACTGAAATGATTATAAATGATCACACCATACCAAAGACGCAATATAATCCACTAGCTATTGTGGTTTATTCCAATGTTGTTGAATCAAGTTTGAATCTGAAAGAGATTGATGAAACAACTTTGACTTCAGCTCTTGATTCAATATCTCCAACATCAAGCTATCCTCTTAACTTTGATTTTCAAGTTGATGCAAACAAATTGGAAGCTAGGAGACTCCTCAACTACTCTACTTATCTTTCACTCATGTGATTCCTTAGAAGCTATGAAGGCTATGGCAACTGTGGCTCGAGGATCCTGGGCCGACATTCCACAGGATACATCAGACCATCAAGACGATACTCGAGCACATGCTAAAAAACAAAATGACAATGCCATACGAAAATTCTCTAAAAATAGACGCCCTTCATTTAGATTGCGATTTTAAGTTATTTTTGTTGTTTTATTTTTCTGAAGTTTAGCATTGTTTTCTCTTTGCTACCTGATCGGCTTGTGATCAATACATTTTCCTTTCTTTTTATATATTTCCATTTGTTTTAAAAAAATATCTTCTTGCTTATTATCTCTGATTCCATTTAGGACGCGTCGGACCACATCACGCATATTATATGTTTGATATTTGTCGCCCAAGCACAAACATCAAAGTGATATTCAATAAGCGAATCAACATAAAGATTTCTTGCAAGAATTGTCTTGCCAATTCCTCCGATGCCTGCAATCAGGATTTCTTGGAGTTTAAATTCTTGTCATTTAGTATATCCTTGAAGTTCAAAACATCTTCATCAAATCCCACCATTTTCTTATCTTTCCACTCCAATCAGGTCTTCATGAACCAGCAGCAGATGAATATTTCCTCGGCATCAAATATTTCAAGTTGTGACTATCTTTTAACAAATCTTCTACAATTAAATCAATTTCCACTATTGTTTCCTCTATGTCTTGATAACCCTAGTCTGAAGAGTTCGAATCTGGAACGAAATCTAATTGTGTGATGAAACTGTAGGGATCTGAGAGACCCTATTCTAATGTGTAGAATTCAATGAGGTCTTCAATCGCATATGCCGTGTGTTTGATTCATATTTCGAACAAGTCTATTGCTTCTTTGCTGCTCTTTTGTGGAGAATCTCGCTACAATATTTTTTAGAATCGGAGTTTACGATATAGAGACATGACTTGTGTTTGACATGAAAGAAGTGGAAACGATCTGAGTGCAGAGTGAGCTCCAGTGTGTTCATAACTGAAATAAGAGCAGAATGAACCATATCAGATCTCTCTCTAAACACACACACACACACTAAAAAGGTTGGACAACAAACGGGAAAAGTAATTTCTTTAGGGGGAAATAATATTTTCGATCCTCTAATTGCTTGGAGATTTAGGGAGTGTTTGCAAAAATTTCTGATTTAGAAAAAAAAAGTAATTTATATAGCAGAAGTAAAAGTTGATGAGTATCAAGAGTGAGGACTAGAAGTTGAGATTGTTGGTGAAAAAGTTGTAAAAGTGAGTATTTATTTGTAAAAGTTAAAGCAGAAGCAGAATCAGAAATCTAAAGCACTCATCTCTTTGCATTTTAGATTCTGATTAAATGAAGCATAATCAGAAGCAGAAGTTGTCATTTGCAAATACCCAAAAGTGATTTTTTTTAAGTCAAAAATTGAGAAACACTTTTTTCTTACCTTTACATTTTGGTTCAATCTATTTCAAAAATTTGGACATTTAATTCGATTTTGTCTGGAAGATTGTAATTTTATCGTAATTGCTAACTAAATCTCATGGGTGCTAATGTATATAAGAAATTTAGGGATTTTGGTGCATTGACGCAAAAATTGACACGTCAAATCACCTCAAACTGGCACATAAATTTCAGGGACTCTAATGCTTTTGTGACAATTTTTGCGTCACCAAAATCCCTAATTCTTTTGACAAGTTTGCACCGACCGGTCATACTCAGTGATTTACGATAAAAATACATAATTTTCGTCAATATAGGACTAAATATCTAAATTTCTTAAAGATATTGGACTAAAATTTAAATGGAACTATTTAAAGGATTAAATTTCAAAATAGTGCATGGTACATGACCAAAGAAATTTATACAAACTAATACATCTGTTAATTTCAAAGGCTCGATGATTGGTGACTGTAGAGATGGCAATAAGAGGGAAAGGGGCTGGTATTGGACATACAATTCACATCTCAGAATTTCATCTCAAATACTATCCTCGTATCATTCCCCAATTTGGGTAACTGGACAGGGATGGAGAATCCCAATTTGGGAAACAGGCTCCTCACGGGGAATCGGGTTCTCTATTTTGTATTTATTAATAAAAAATCTTGCAAAATAAATTACTTAAAAAAATAAAAAATAACATAAATTCCAATTCATAAGAAAAATATTGAGAACAAGAAAAAAATAAAGATTTAAGGGTTATTCGCGGTCGGATTCAGCAGAAAATGGGAATCACCATGGGTAGTTTGCCTACTACCTACCTTGGGGTTCCTATCTTTAAGGGGGCGCCCAAAGCCGCTGTTTTGAAGCCACTTTTTGATGATATTTTGCTGAAATTTAAACGGTGGAAAGAGACTTCTTTATCTATAGCCGGACGCATCTGTCTGGTTAATTCAGTTATCGCCAGTTCGTTTGTTCATAGTATGCTCATTTACAAATGGCCGATTTCCATGCTTAAAGATATGAAAAAGGTTATGTGTAATTTTATTTGGACTGGAGACATTCTTACAAAGGGATCTGTTGTGGTTAATTGGGAGAAATGTTGCAAAACGCGTGAGGAGGGTGGTCTTGGGGTTCGTTCCATTATTACTGCAAATAAGGCTTTCTTGATGAAAATGGGATGAAAGTTCTTAATTTTGATTCTGTGGTCTTCACCACGCTTCGTAGACGGATTTTCTTGGCTGATGGATCTATTCGACATTCATTTTGACCATCATCTATATGGGTTGGGCTTCGTCCAGTAATCGAGGATTGTATTACAGATTCTAGATGGATTCCAGGATATGAGTCGCATGTGTTGTTTTGGTTGGACAACTGGTTGGGTTACTCTATTGCTGATAGGATTGGGATTCCTTCTGAGCATCGCCACCTATTTTGCAATAGTATTTCGGATTTCTTCTTTGACGATTCTTGGCACTTTACTTTCTCTTTTGTGGAGAAGTATTTGGATATTGTTCAGGACATTGTCCGCTTCCTGATGATACCTAATTCGCTTGATAAACGTGTTTGGACTCACACGTTGGGTTGAGATGTCTCCTCTAAGGCCGCATACACTAATATTCGAGCCTCCCTTCCGGGCGTTCACTGGGGTAGTTGGATTTGGTCACCTCACATCCCCGAGCGTCATTCCATCACTGTTTGGCGAGCTATTCATCATCGTCTTGCCGTTATAGATATTCTTAGACTTCGAGGGTTCATTGGGCCTTCGGCTTTCTATTTGTGCAATTCTTACTCTGACTTTATTGATCACCTTTTCTATTTCGTGTGTCTTTGTGGGGGACCTTTGGTCTTGGATTTTCAGTCCTTTGAGATCAATTTTCATACGGTTCACAGCTTTAATGAGTTTATGATGGAGGCTATAAATGTTCAATTGAGTAACCAGCTTTCTTTCTTATGGCGGGCTGCAATTATTTCCTGTATTTGGCTAATCTGGCACATCCGTAATGATGTTATTTTCAATGACAAAAAATATTCAGAAGAGGCGGCTCAGGTTCAGCTCCAGGCTATGGTTGTTGAGTCTTCTATGCTGATCAGAGTTGCATGAGTAACTTTCAGCAGGACCTATTTTGTCTTAGGCGTCTCAAGGTGTTGGGCCGTTCACGCAGGTCTCCCAAAATAATCCAGGTCAATTGGCAATTACCCCTTTCGGGTTGGATTAAGGTTAACACGGATGGTTGTGCTCTGGGTACTCCGAGTTCTTGCACAGCGGTTGGGGTTTTTCGTATGTACAGAGGATTTTTTCTGGGTTGTTTTGTTGAGATATGCGGCACTGGTTATGCATTGGAGGCTGAACTTTTGGCAGCCATGATGGCTATATCTTTCTCTTTTAACAAAGGATGGCATAAACTATGGTTGGAGTCTGATTCGACTTATGTAGTCGATCTATTAGGCAGGTCAGGGTCCGTTCCTTGGCGGTTTCTTGGAAGATGGCGCTATATGTTGCATTTACTTTCCTAGATGAAGTTTGTGGTCTCTCATATTTATCGGGAAGGAAACAGAGTTGTTGATTGTCTAAGCAAATTTCATGATTCTTCCATGTGGTGGGACAGTCCTCCAACGGGCATCACGAATCTCCTCAATGAAGATTATGTTGGTCGATCTCAATATAGTTTTGTTAGATAGCCCTGTTCTTCAATTTTCTTTATTCCTTTATGGGCGATTTATGTGAGTGATTTCCTTGTGAACAATTTCTGGGGTACTCTTTTTCCTTCCAGGTATTTTCTCCACAAGGGTGGATTTTACCTTGAAAGGTTTTAACGAGGCCCAACTTTAAGCTACTTGATCTGCTTATGATCAGGACTTACATTTTCTTTTGTTTATATATATTTTCCATTTATTTAAAAAAAATTAAAGAATTAAGGGTTTAGTTATTATAATTAATAAAATAAAATATTATAAATAGAATTAATATTAATAATATATAAATATAATATATATTCAGCGGATGGGGATTGGTACATAGAATCTCTGTTTTATTTAATTGGGGTCGGGGATGGAGATGAGGTTGAGACGGGGTTATAAATATCATCCACATCTCATCCTCAGTTCTAGAGAGCGGGCAATCTCTATCCTCATCTCATCCGCAAATTAATCGGAGATTTTTCATTCCATTTTATTCAGATACCAATGTGGACGGTTTCCCACCGAGATTTCGCCATCCCAATGTGACTGTGAAAAGTGGTATAAACCTCCACCAAACTTTGTTAAATGCAACTGTAAAAATTCAGATATGTATTATTGATGCTGTAAAAATTCAAATACTAAGGTAGATTTCGAGATTTCATAGTATTTTTATATTGGGTTATTGGACTTGCACATATTATTAGGTGAATGCCGATCGACATGATTCCAGCTTGTCTGTGTTAAAAAAGAATTAACAACTTGCGATTGGTCACGTCCATGGCATTCGGTATATTATTTTTTTAATTGTTATTTGACCGTTTCACGTGGAATTCCTCGTAATATGTGAACACAAGAATCTTAAATTCTTCAATACTTTGGAGTTGAGAATATAGTTGGATTTAATGTTATTAGATTGTGTCACACCAAATTGCCTTTTATTATTTTCATGCAACAAATTATAACTACATTTTTTTTTTGAGCAAATAAATTATAACTACATTGAACACCATCTATACACTCTGATTGATTAATGACATATGAAATAATTATTATACAAAATTAACAAATAATTAGCCGATGAAGAAAATTGTTACATAACAGGAAAACCCAATTGAAAATAATAAAAACAATCAACCAGCAAAACCATTGAAAAGATTCTACGTGTTTTCAGTTTCACTCCCTATAGATTTTTTTTGACAAAAAAAAGATAATTTTATTAATAAATCAAACTAGTAATATATCGATAGAAGTCAGAAATAAATCTTTTAAAAACCATAAAAGATGAAACTATGAAAAATTTCATAGCATCTAGGTTAATAACAATACTCGGCTTAAAGCTTACAACTTTGAAAATTCTATATGGGTGAAATCACAACTTTGACAAAAAAAAAATTCATAGCACCAGACAGCGGAATCACGAACAAGAGAAAAACAAATAACTCAGATCTGCGTGGAGAAACCACTTATTTAGAAAATAAAGTAAAAGGATGTAAATGGGGTGATAGGCCAAAAATCGTCAAAAAATCACCCCTTAACAATGAATAACAAAAAAGAGAAGCAAAATGAAAGTTTGAGATAAAAGAAGACTACGGTTTGAGGGTTGGTGTTTGTACATTTCACTCCTTATAGATCTTGCATCTAATCTACATCCTATTAATTATTAATTCAAATACTTAGGTAGGTTTCGAGATTGAAGGTTTTGGGGCTCATGGTACTTTTTTATTGGGTGGTTGCACATATTATAATTAGGAGACTGCCAACTGCCAATCAATTAATAAGTAACAACATGCGATTGTATATTATTATTTTTGGTCACGTCCATTGGCTAATGGTATTATTTTTTATTGTCATTTTTGACCGTTTCATATGAAATTCTTCATATATGTGGACACAAAAATCTTAAATTCTTAAAATATTTTGGAGCGAGGAGTGAACAGAGGAATTTGTTATCTTCAGATTGCATCACAATCGAAGTTACTGTCATTTCTTATGAAAAAAATGTTGATTACAATACTATAGTTAGAACGGGAAAAGTTTTCACAATGACTCAATTATAAACTGGAAAATAAAATTATTGTTGGGTAAAATAATTATGGAAGAAAGATTTATGTTTAAAGAAAATGGCTGGGATATAGTGTTTAGGCAAAGTCGAGGCCTGATTTGGAATCAGTCTCCGCAAGACGAAAACGCCCCGTACACCGAGTGCTTACGGTTCCGGCGCTCGTCTCTAAGATACAACGACTTTTACGTCTCGAGTTTACAGCACTTGCAAACTTGAAACACAACGAACAAACGTAGTGTTTTGACTTTCAAGCTATCGAAGGAATGGGAGAATCAATATGCTTTGTAATGCAAATGACCGATTTTAATCTGAGTTTTTCCTGTGTTTTTCAGTCACCAGGGATCGATTATTATAGGCCTTGGACGCCCCGTATGGAAAGAACATGTCTTTTAGCTCGAAAAGACACCTTTTGCATAACAGCACGCACTGCACAAGGGGAGCACGACTGCTCCTACCCGTGCGTCAAAGGTGTTGGACCGACGACCCAGGCGCACGGGCGTGCATCCGCCGCGTGTGTGGACTTTCGTGCGAGTAGCATGACCCGACCGCACGGGCCGTGCTCCCGTAAATAAACATTTCCCGTTAAACCCTTTTAATTAATTACGAAAATTAATTAAATCTATTTAATTAATTACAAAAATTAATTAAATATTTAATTTTTAAAGGTTTTTGGTCCAAAAAGAATAAGGGTCCAAGCCCAAGCCCGAATAATGCCCGAGGCCGGGCCGAGCCGTCAATATATGTGCTTTGAACCAAACCCACAAGCATGTAGGTCCTCTCCCCTTTAAAAACTTGGGTGCCCCCATTAATTTGTCCAACTTGGGATAAATAAAGTGTGCAACTTTGCCTCATTTTTCCTATGTGGGATGGAGCATCTCTCCTCCCCCACATTTTCTATTTTCCATACCATTTATTGGTATTAAGTGGCTAACTTCTAGCATTAATTTCTCATTCACCCGGAATCGGTTTTGAGAAATTCCAAATGCTATTCTCATCTACTCTCTTAGTAGAATTTTTATAAATAATTTAATTCCATTTTTCACAAACGAAAACCACTTAATTAATTGGTCAAAATCGGGTCAACACCCAATTTCTCAAAGATCAATTCCAACAATCCCCCACATGAATGAAATTAATGCATGCGTGTATGCAGATTCGCTTGAAAGTCTCGGCGAATCGTTATTGCATCAGGATAGGTAGCTTGTGGCTTTGAACCTTCCTTAGTAAAATACTATCGGATTTACTAGCCAGTGACGCGATGTTTGAACTACTCACCGCTTGTGTAAACCGAGACAACAAGATTTACACATTGTCAATTTAGGACCCGACACGCAAAACCCGACACGGCTAACACGAAATTAATGGGTATGGGTTCAGGGCTTCGTGGGTCCGGTCGAAATGGGTCGGACCACTAACCTCGGCCAATTAAACAAACGGTCCGGTCAACCTACTATGATCGTTAACCCGTCTAACCCGCCTAACCCGCTTGTGAATTTAAAAAAATTAAGTAAATAATTAATTGTAAGAAAAAAAACAACAACAAACAAGAAATATCTTTAAAACTCAAATGATAAAACCTCATTAATTATGTATTTGTTATTATTATGCATATCTTTTTGAATATTGTCCTCAAAATATAATTAGTATGTTATGTTATTTATGCAATTATGTCATTTCTTTTTGTATGTTGTAAATTGTAATATTTTTTATTGATCGAATAGTGTATGATTAAAAAAAATAAATTTATTCGATTAAGAATATTAAATATATATTAAAATAATTTTATTAGACATTCGTGGTTACATAAAATAAGCGTGCCCATTTCAAGATTCTCGACACGAATAATTAAACAGTCTTTAATTTCTTTCTCACGCGAACCTTTACGAACCCGGACCCAACCCAAATTGACACCCCTACTACACAATAACAACTCTAACACTTGTTGTTCTCACGTTGTGTCCATTTCTACTGGACATATCTTAGATTCATAAGTGTTTCTTTCATTCCTCCATTACTCCTCACTTATATATGTGATCTCCTATTGAAGAGTATCCCGCCATACTCCATCTTTCGGTATATGAATCATTAAAAGTCTTAAACTTAACCTCACCACATTCAAAGAGTTTACATTCACTTGGATGTATCGAGAATGAGCTAACACATTTTCAAGTGTTCAGTTTGAACATTCATAACTTAGTTGTCCCAAAACCAATCTCCATTCACAAGGTTGGGTTACCGCTATGAACATTCTTTAAGTTGTGGATTTTAAACCCATTCCCTTTAACAGCTTATATTTATGATCTTGATTTATGCCTTTTGTAAATACAAAGGTTTTCCTTTGACTTCAGGTAGTCAACCGAAATAAACCCATTCGAAATCAATTGTTTGTTGGTATTGTGTCTACGACAAAAATGTCTAGACTTACCTCTTTCCTTTACACGAAAGGACACCTTTAATAAATACAACATTTCATGATTTTAATGATCGTACCATCACTTATATCATAAATGCTTTGAATTTATTTCTTTAAAACTTCTACTTTTTCCAAAACACCCCACATTTCAAAGCGCAATCTTCTTTATGTGGGTTGCTTAAAAGTCAAGCTCCCTTTCAACTTCCTAGATCTTTGTTTAAGACAAAGTTATCCGAACTTTCATGGCTCCGGCCATTGTGTTAGAACATTGTCCCGACAATCCAGTTAGAATCTCGTTCTACCAGATTTCAGATCTTAGTTCCAAACAACTCCATTAACACCTTTTACAAGGTGTCTAACCTTTGGTGTTATCCCATTTTTAGTAAGACTTCAGATTTAACTTGTTACGGTATCTGCCTTTAGTGTTACAACACCTAATGCAAATGTGGTTTCGTTTTGGCAACACCTTCATTTTAAAAATGCAACAAACTCCACATTACATTTAAAAATGCAACAGAAACTCCACTAGTGTTCCACAAAGTGTGGTCATACCCCCACATTTGCCGATTTCCATTCGGAGTCCCGGTTGTCTTCCTCAATCCGAAGTCGAACTATCAAATCCTCAAGCCCTATATCCTTACGTTTGTGCTTAAGATATTTCTTAAAATCTTTCCACGATGGCGGCAATTTTTTGATAATCGTAGCCACTTGAAAAGACTCGTTCAGAATCATCCCTTCAGACACTAAGTCGTGAAGTATGATCTGAATTTCTTGAACATGGCTAATCACCGTCTTGGTGACAACCATCTTATAATCCAGAAATTTACCGACCACAAATATCTTTGCACCGGCATCTTCTATTTTATACTTTTTCTCCAACGAGTCCCACAACTCTTTGAACGTTTTGAAGGAACTATAGCCTTTGTACAAGGTATCGTCTAGTCCGTTCAAAATATAATTCCGACAAAGGAAATCACTGTTATGCCAAGCATCCATAGCGATTCTCCATTCATTGTCGGATTCTTCATCACCAACGGTAGGGGGTTCTTCCTTCACGAAACGAGACAGCCCCAAGGTTGTCACGTAGAACATCATCTTCTGTTGCCATCTCTTGAAGTTGGCACCGGAGAAGTTCACCGGTTTATCGCCATGCGCAGGAGCAGCAACCTTCGAAACTGGGGTGAACGATCCTGAAGCCATCGTCTTCAACAGAAATAAATTTTTTCGTCTTGCGATTGTTGGGTAAAATAATTATGGAAGAAAGGTTTCTGTTTAAAGAAAATGGTTGGGATATAGTGTTTAGGTAAAGTCGAGGCCTGATTTGGAATCGTCCGCAAGACTTGCCTCGTAACCGAGTGCTTCGGTTCCTTCTCTAAGATACAACGACTTTTACGTCTCGAGTTTACAGCATTTGCAAACTCGAAACACAGCAAACAAACGTAGTGTTTTTACTTTCAAGCTATCGAAGGAATGGGAGAATCAATATGCTTTGTAATGCAAATGACCGATTTTAATCTGAGTTTTTCCTGTGTTTTTCAGTCACCAGGGATCGATTATTATAGGCCTTGGACGCCCCGTATGGAAAGAACATGTCTTTTGGCTCGAAAAGACACCTTTTGCATTCAGGGGAGCACGACCAGACGCACGGCCGTGCTCCTACCCGTGCGTGCAGGCGCAACACTTCGGCACCCAGCACGACCCAGACGCACGGGCCCAAGCCCAAGCCCAAGCCCAGGTCGGGCCGAGCCTAGCCGGCCGGCCGTGGCTGACATTTTGAACCAAACCCACAAGCATGTAGGTCATCTCCCTTTAAAAACTTGGGTGCCCCTAACTTGGGATAAATAAAGTGTGCAACTTTGCCTCATTTTTCCTATGTGGGATGGAGCATCTCTCCTCCCCCAAAATTTCCATTTTCCATACCATTTATTGGTATTAAGTGGCTAACTTCTAGCATTAATTTCTCATTCACCCGGAATCGGTTTTGAGAAATTCCAAATGCTATTCTCATCTACTCTCTTAGTAGAATTTTTATAAATAATTTAATTCCATTTTTCACAAATGGAAACCACTTAATTAATTGGTCAAAATCGGGTCAACACCCAATTTCTCAAAGATCAATTCCAACAGTTATTCTATTACAAATAGAGTTGTTTGAAACAGTAACTTCAGGAACTAAACAGTAAGCCTAGTCGAGATATTATCTCTATCCACAAGACAATTACGTCCCGGCTAGTGCTCACGATTTGACGTATTGCCTCTAAAGATAAAACGGTTTTGTCTTCTGTGTAGTAGCACCACTAACACAGAAGCACCTTCGAACTAAAAGGTGTTGAAGACTAGTTGCTGGACTTTGAGTGCAGAATGCAGAAATATGGCTTTATGTATTAATTTTTGTTGTGATTAAAAACTGCAATGCACAGAAAATGAATATATAGCCAACAATTCCACCTGCAGGAGAAAAAACTGGGTAGTGGGCATTAATCATATGTAACAGCCAAGGTGTTACATCCCACTACTGCATAACAGTCAGGTAGTGGGCTAACTTCAGGTGATCACCACTGCAGGAGTTGCAACTTCAACAGTCACACGAATCTGGACACCTACAATGTCCAGATTCATTGGGCTCCAATAGTCACTTGAATCTGGACCACGCCCATTTTTGACTAGCAAAACTTTAGTGGACCTGGACCCGGGCTCAATAGGGCTGGGTTGGCCCAGGCCCAGGCCCAAGTCGGGTCGGGCGCGCGCGTGTGGCCCACTTGTGATCATCCACTTGTGTTATAGTTTATACAACATATAACACCTTCTAGTAAATAAACTAGGATAAACAATGATTTGTATTCCATGTGGTATAAGGCAAAAGCCTTTCATCTCCCTTTACATAATCTTTACATAATGCCCATTTATGTGGCTACCTTCGTGTATTAATTTCTCACTCACCGAAATTCGATTTTGAGAAATAAAAATACTACAAACATCTACTCAGAACGTAGATTAATAATATATAATTTAATTCCTCCAGAATTAAATATTTAGCCACCGAAAGTTTGGTCAAAGTCGGGTCGACACCCACTTTAACAAAACCAAAATTTCCAACAATCCCCCACATGAGTGGAAATTAATGTATGCATGAATGCAGACATACAAACCAGTCCTCAAGAGACAATATTGCATTCGGAAAGGTAGTTTATGGCTTTGAACTTTCCATAGTCAATACCATCGGGTACACTGGCAGTTTAGTGGACGCAATGCCTTGAATTATTCCTCCATAGTGTATACCGAGTCAACAGTATTAACACAATAAGGTCTCAACACCTTCTGTTCTCACGTTTTGTGTCCGTTTCGGCCATGGACACCATTTTAGATTCATAAGTGTTACTTTGAAGTGGCCCGCACTTCTCACTTACATAGGTGATCTCCTATCCGAGTATCTTGCCATACTCAACATCAACGAGGTGTAGGAATCATTAAAAGTCAAATGACTTAGCCTCACCACAACTTTGCAGGTGTTTCAACACTTGGTATTGCTCTCTAGGGATGGGTTATAACATTGTCTCCAAGTGTTACAACATAACCTTCATAGTTTAGTTTTTCCATTGAACCAAGTTCTTGGGATCTCTAGTCATCATGGTTGGGTTACCACTATGATGGTTATTTTTACTTTGTGGACTTTAAGCCCATTCCCTTTAGCAATTTACCCAATTGATCTCGATTCAGTCCTTTCGTCAAAGGATCTACCAAATTGTCTTTTTGACTTTACGTAGTCAATTGACATCACACCATTTGAGATCAATTGTCTAACGGTATTGTGTCTCCGACCAATATGTCTAGACTTACTATTATACATATTGCTATTTGCCCTTCATATAGCCGGCTATCACAAAGATTATCAAATCCATTTCCAACATGGAATGTCTTCCGTTTCAAACTTCTTCACCAGATCCAAAGCTATAAACTCATTTCCATGGTGGAACTATACACATTTGCTTCGTGGACTTCCACGATACCGCACAACCTCCGATGGTGAATATGTATCCACTAGTTGAAATCCAACTAGCATCACTATATCCTTCAAGTACAGCTGGATATCTTGAGTAATATAGCCCATAATCCAAGGTATACTTCAAGTATTTTAACACATTGGTTAACGCTTTCCAATGCTCAAGGCTTGGATTGCTCGTGAACCTACTCAACATATTTACCATTTAAGTCCGGGCGTGTACAATTTGTGATGTACATCGATTTACTCTATTATACGTGAGTATTCCATCTGAGCCACTAGTTCTGCTTTATTAGAAACCAGATTTATACTTAAATCAATGGGCGTCTTTGACGGTGAACTGTCAAAAGCATTGAATTTCTTGAGCATTTTCTCCACATAGTGGGCTTGTGACAAGATAATTCCATCAGAAGTTCTGCTGATTTTTATCCCAAGGATTACATCAACAGTCCCCATATCCTTCATGTCAAAGTTGCTCTTTAACATTCTTTTTTATCTCCATGATAGTATCATGACTACTGCCCATGATTAACAAATCGTCTACGTATAGACAAACTATGACAAATGCTTCCGATGTCCATTTGACATATACGCATTTATCACACTCGTTGATTTTAAATCCATTTATACTTATCAATAGTTCCATCTGCTTTATACTTCTTCTTTAGATTCCATTTACATCCTAAAATTTTATGACCAGCAGGGAGATCAACCAACTCCCAAGTATGGTTCTGCAGAACGGAATCGATTTCACTATTGATAGCTTCTTGCCAGAGCGGAGCATCTGGATTACTTAGAGCCTCTTTAATCGAGTTTGGCTCACCATCTAACATAAATGTTATGTAATCTGGCCCAAAAGACTTAGCCGTCTTAGACCTCCTACTGCATCTCGGTTCTTCACTAATTGGTGTTGAACCACTTGCAGTTTCGTGAGTTCTTTTATTAGTACTCACTTCTAACTTTTCTCTACAAGGGTAGACATCCTCAAAGAATACAACATTCCTTGATTCGATTATGTTACCTTTAGTCATTTCCAGATTTTCTGACTTATGTATCATAAACCTATATGCACTACTTTGGTATGCATATCCCACAAAGACACAATCAACTGTCTTTGGTCCAATTTTAACTTGTTTTGGTTCAAGTATTGCTACCTTAGCTAAACACCCCCATACTTAAAGGTATTTATAAGAAGACTTACGATTTTTTCCACAATTCGTAAGGTGTCTTATCTTTCCCTTTAAGTGGTATCTCAAAATGTGGTTGGCTGTTAAAACAGCTTCCCCCATATATTCTGGGGTAATCCGGAACTTATCAACATGGCATTCATTATCTCCTTTAGAGCAACACCGTTAGACTGTGGTGAATATGGTGATGTTGTTTGATGAATTATGCCCGACTATGTACATAGTTCTTCAAATGGTGCAATATATTCGTCATCTCTATCACTCCAAATTATTTTAATCCGGCTGTCAAGTTGATTTTCAACTTCATTTTTATAATTCTTAAAAGCTTCTAATGCTTCATCTTTGCTTCTTAACAAGTATAAGTAGCAAAACCTTACGCAATCATCAATAAATGTGATGAAATAATTTTTACCACCTTTAGTTTGCACAAATTTTAGATCACACACATCATTGTGTATCAACTCTAAAGGTGAAGTGTTCCTTTCAACCGAATCAAACGGTAATTTAGCCATTTTAGCTTCAACATAAACTTCACATTTTCTTTGTGAGTTTACTTCAGGTAAATTAATTAATTCTAAATTTACCAATCTTTTTATAGCATTTAGATTTACATGTCCTAATCTAATATGCCATAAATTAGAGCACTCAGCAATATAAACAGAAGAAGATTTATTCTTATTCATATTCTCGCCAAAACGGCGTACAGTCATTACATTCATTTTGAACAGTCCTTTGTCTAGATAACCCCTACCAAGGAACTGTCCAAATTTGCTAAGTACAAACTTTTTAGACTCAAAAACTAGTCTAAACCCATGGTTGACCAGCAGCAAACCCGAAACCAAATTTTTGCGGATGTCTGGGACATGCAGCACATCCTTCAGCTTCAACTCCTTTCCCGAAGTAAGCTTTAGCACCACCGTTCCAACGCTAGCAACATCTGAAGAGGCGTGATTCCCCATATGGAGCTTCCTTCCGGTCGATGGGATGTAAGAAGAGAATGCATCCTGATCAGAACAGACATGGCAAGTGGCACGGGCATCCACAAACCATTCTTTTGGGTTATCCACCAGATTGGCTTCAAACACCACCGCCGACATGTGAACGTCTATCAGCTCCATTTCTTCAACCACATTAACATTGGACTGTGGTTTTGTTTTCTTTTTCTTTGGTTGACGATAGTCCTTTGCCATATGGTTCAGTTTGCCACAGTTGTAGCAAGCTCCTTCGAATTTTCCAGCTGCCGGTTTCTTACCTTTATCGTTAGGCCTTTTCTTCGAATTACTTGACGAGCCGTGCTCCATCAAGTTGGCTTTTGACTCCATAGGGACAAGCTTGGACTTAGAGTCAATCCTCATATTGTCTTCCTCAATTCTGAGTTTGACAATAAGATCCTCTAGTCCCATCTTATTTCGCTTATGTTTGAGATGATTCTTGAAATCCCTCCAACTTGGGGGCGATTTCTCAATATTCAAGGCCGCCACTTGGAATGCTTCTGGCAAAGCCATTCCCTCGGCAGAGATTTCATGTAGGATCAACTGGAACTTCTGAACTTGTTCCATCACAGTTTTAGAATCAACCATCACAAAATTCAAGAACTTACCGACAACAAATTTCTTTGTGCCGGCATCCTCGGTTTTGTACTTCTTCTCCAAAGAATCCCACAATTGTTTGGAGGATTTCACAACACAATACACACTGTAAAGTGTATCACTAAGTTCGTTTAGGACATAGTTACGGCACATGAAATCACCCTGGCCCCATGCATCAAACGCAGCATTGTTTTTCAAAGATTCGTTTTTCGCAAAGAACAACGGGAGCGTCTTCTCACGATATTTTCACCAGACTCAGGGTAGTTAGGTAGAATAATATTTTTTGGTGCCACCTTTTGAAGTCGAAACCCATGAATTTTTTGGGTTTCTCAGCTTGAGCAGAAGGGATGATTGGGGTTCTGCTTGTGCTTGCCATCGTGAAGTTCGATAATAGTCTTGCGATTGTTGATTACAATATTGTAGTTACAACGGGAAAGCCTTCACAATGGCTCAATTACAAACTAGAAAATAAAGCTATTCTATTACAAACAGAGCTGCTTGAAATAGGAACTTCAAGAACTGAACAGTAAGCCGAGTCGAGATACTATCTCTATCCGCAAGACAATTACGTACCGGCTAGTGCTCACGGTTTGACGTATTGCCTCCAAAGATAAAACGGCTTCGTCTTCTGTGTTGTAGGACCACTAACACAGAAGCACATTCGAACTAAAAGGTGTTGAAGACTGGTTGCTGGACTTTCAGTGCAGAATGAAGAAATATGGCTTTGTGTATGAATTTTTGTTGTGATTGAAAACTGCAATGCACAAAAAATGAATAAATAGCCAACAATTCCACCTGCAGGAGAAAAACCTGGGTAGTGGGCATCAATCATATGTAACAACCAAGGTGTTATATCCCACTACTGCATAACATTCAGGTAGTGGGCAAACTTCAGGTGATCACCACTGCAGGAGTTACAACTCCAACAGTCACACGAATCTAGACACCTACAATGTCCAGATTCATTGGACTCCAACAGTCCAATAGTCACTTGAATCTGGGCCAAGCCCATTTTCAAGTGGTAAAACTTTAGTGGACCTGGACTCGGGCCCAATAGAGTTAAGCCGGCCCAAGGCCCAGGCCAAGGTCGATGTTGGGCTAGACGGGCGCGCACGCGTGTGGCCCACTTGTGATCATCCACTTGTGTTATAGTTTATACAACATATAACACCTTCTAGTAAATAAACTAGGATAAACAATGATTTGTATTCCATGTGGGATAAGGCAAAAAAGCCTTTCATCTCCCTTTACATAATCTTTACATAATGTCCATTTATGTGGCTACCTTCGTGTATTAATTTCTCACTCACCGAAATTTGGTTTTGAGAAATAAAAAATACTATGAATATCTACTCGGAACGTAGATTAATAATATATAATTTAATTCCTCCAGAATTAAATATCTAGCCACCGAAAATTTGGTCAATGTTGGGTCGACAACCACTTTATCAAAACCAAAATTTCCAACAAAAAATAAATAGTTATTGAACACCTTCTATACATCGAATTCATTGATAACATTTGATCAAATAATTGAAAGAGAATATAAAGAATTACAAAACAAACCAGCCTATGAAGATACCTGTTACAACTATAGTGTGCAGTGTTTCGTTTTCTGGAAAATGGACAGAATAATGGAACACAAATATAAGTTGAGGCGAGAATTTGAATCATCCACAAGACAAAATTGTCCCGTACAAAAGTGCTTACGGTTTAGGTAATCGTCTCTAAGATACAACGACTTTCAAGTTCGACTTAGCATCACTTGCAAAAGTCGAACCTACTGCGAACAGAACAATATATGTATCAAAACTTTCAAATTTTACAAAAAAAGGAAGAGAATGTTGGCAATGTGTTGAATGCATATTGAATGGTGTATTTAAGAACATCCTGGGGGCTCTGTTTATATAGAAATTCAAACGCCTTTTCAGAACAGGTGCATCCTTTGGTCCGGATCAATCTGGACTGTTAGATCGTGCATTCTGATCAATAGGCACAATCTGATGGTCCGAATTGCATCTCTTTCGAAGGTCCACAGCCTTCTGCATGCACCCCTACACACTGAACAGACGCGTCCAATTAGTTAATAGGCGCGTCCAATCAGCGCCTCAACGTGTCATGTGTCTCCATCCGAACGACTCTACCAAGTCACTGCCACCTGAGTTGCCTGCCATGTCACCAAGACACTGGACCGAACCTTGGTTCGATTTTTCAAGACTTTAAGGCTCCTCGCGATGATGCGTATGTGTGTGCCTCTAAAGCGCTTAATGAGACTAAGTGCGACGTGCGCAGGCCTGGGTCCAGACCCAGCTCCGGCTCAAACGGTGCTCCGCACCATCCTGGGTGCTCTTTGAGCTAGCCAAAGGCTAGTCCAAATTGACTTGGTCCACTAGGGTATATCATAAGGAGCTCCACATGATTACTCCTTATTGGTGGTGAAGCTTTATATAAACAAGTCAAGCATTTAATATGATTTCTATGTGGGATATGTCTTTCCATATTCCCACCCTTTTATATTTCCATATATAAAAGGCATTTAAGTGACTTACTTTACGCATTAATATTTCATTCACCCGAAATTAGTTTTGAGAAATTCAAAATGTTAAATTCATCTACCTGCAGTGTAGATTATGATTACACATTTATTTTCCACAACTAATAAATAATCTCACTTAACTAATTGATTAAAATCGGGTCAAAATCCATTTTTATAACTTGTTTTGGCAATTAATCATTTTTGGACCGATTCTAACTTGTTTTGACTTAGGTACTTCAACTTTAGCCAAACATTCCCACACTTTAAGGTATTTATATGACAATTTTCGTCCTTTCCATAACTCATATGGAGTTTGCAGAAAGTATAGCTTCCCCCCACAAGTTTTGGGGTAAGCCAGAACTTATCAACATGTCATTAATCATCTCTTTAAGAGTACGATTTTGCGTTCTGCAATACCATTTGATTGAGGTGAGTAAGGAGCTGGCGTTTGATTAATTATACCCACGTCTGGACATAATTCTTCAAACGGAGCAACATACTCTCCGCCTCTATCACATCGAATCATCTTATTTTTAAATTAAGCCGATTTTCAACTTCATTCTTATAAGTTTTAAAATCTAGTAAAGCTTCATCTTTGCTTTTCAAAAGATAAACATGACAATATCTTGTGCAATCGTTAATAAATGTTATAAAGTACTTTTTCCCACCTCGAGTTTGCACAAGTTTTAAATCAGACACATCTGTGTGGATTAATTCAAGTGGTTTGGTACTTCTTGTTACCGAATGAAATGGTTCTTTAGCAAATTTGGCTTCAACACAAACTTTGCATTTGTCTTGTGAATCGGTTTTAAAAGTTGGTATTAATTCCAGATTCACTAACCTTTTAATTGTGTTGAATTTACGTGTCCTAATCTATCATGCTATAAATTAGATTAATCCAACAAGTAAACATAAGTAATATTCTTATTCTTCATCTCTTGGCGGAAAACATTCATTATAGACATTTTGAAGAGCCATTTATCAAGGCACCCTTTACAAAGAAACTGACCATTATTGGTCATTACAAACTTGTAGGACTCAAACACTAGTCTAAATCCGACCTTACTTAACAGGGAACCAGGAAACTAAGTTCTTGTGGATATCCGGGACATGCAACACATCCACAAGTGTAAGATTTTTTCCGGAAGTCATCTTCAGCACAACCTTTCCAAGCCCCATGATGTTGGACGTCGAAGAGTTCCCTATGAACAATTTCCTTCCATTTATCAAAGTGTATGAGGAAAACATCTCCTTGTCGGCACAAACGTGATGAGTAGCTCTAGTATCTATCCATCATTCCCTTGGATTATCCATCATATTGGCTTCAAATACAACGGCGGTGAGATCGAGCTCCTACATCTCTATCGGAATAGACTTGTCCTCGGTCACATTGGCTTGTTGTTGGTTACCATTTTTATTTCTTTATTTAGGATGTTGACAATCCTTGGCCAAGTGATTCGGCTTGCCATAGTTGTAGAAATTGTCTTTAAACTTCTTGGCTTATCTTTTTCGGAATACTTCCATTTCTTGTAGTGCTCGATTATGCAAGATAGGGTTTGGCCTTCATTCTGGTTTTGCTGGTTTTGACTTCAGATTTTTGGTTGTCTTCCTCAATCCGAAGCCGAACTATCAAATCCTCAAACGCCATTTCCTTGGGCTTGGGCTTGAGATAGTTCTTAAAATCTTTCCACAATAGCGATAATTTTTTGATAATTGCAGCCATTTGGAATGACTCATTCAGAATCATCCCTTCAGACACTGAGTGATGAAGTATGATATGAATTTCCTGAACTTGGGTGATTACCATTTTGGTATCAACCATCTTGAAATCCAACAATTTGCCGACAGCAAATTTCTTTGTGCCGACATCTTCTGTTTTGTACTTTTTCTCCAAAGAGTCCTACAACTTTTTGGACGTTTTGAATGAACTGTAGAAATTATAGAGGGTGTCTTCCCGCCCATTCAAAACATAGTTTCGGGAGAGAAAATCGTTGTTGTGCCAAGCATCTACATTGACCCTTCTTTGGTTGTCTGTTTCTTCTTCTCCAACGGTTGGAGGGTCCTCATTCAAGAATCGGGACAGACCCAAAGTGGTCAAGTAAAACATCATCTTCTGTTGCCACATTTTGAAGTCGACATGGGAAAACTTCGCTGGTTTTTTGTCATGCACGGGAGCAGCATCCGTCGGAGTGAAACTGATGTTAGCCATTTTTAAGGAAATTGAATTTTGTCTTGCGATTCTTGTTTGCGGTATTTGGTTTTCTGGACGAGAATTAGGTTCTATCCGCAAGATAAAATTGCCACGTACGAAAGTGCTTACGGTTCAGGCAATAGTCTCTAAGATACGACGACTTTAAAGTTCGACTTCGCATCACTTGCAACATCGAACAGAACAGTGTATCAGAACTTTCGAATTTTACAGAAAAATGAAGAGAATATATGCAATTTGCTGAATGCAGATTGAATGGTGTATTTAAGAACAACTTTGGGGATCTATTTATATAAAAAATCAGATGTCCTTTCAGAAATGCACCCATGCACACTGAACAGAAGTGCAAAGTGTGCTTCTAAAGTGCCCAATGAGACTAAGTGCGATGTGCGCGAGGCTCAGGCCCGGAGCCAAAGGCAGTCAAATTTGACTTGGTCCACTAGGGTGTATCATAAGGAGCTCCACATGATTACTCCTTATTAGTGGTGAAACTCTATATAAATAGGGCAAGCATTTAATATGCTTTCTATGTGGGATATGTCTTTCCATATTCCCACTCTTTTATATTTCCATATATAAAAGACATTTAAGTGGCTTACTTTTTTGCATTAATTTCTCATTCACACGAAATTGGTTCTAAGAAATTCAAAATGCTAAATTCATCTACCCGCAGTGTAGATTACGTATGATTATATTATTTATTTTCCACAATCAATAAATGATCCCACTTAAATTGGTCAAAATCAGGTCAAAACACATTTTTATAAAACCAAATTCCAACAACAACAACAACAAATTCAATTGAAAAGTAAAAAAAAATATATCTACCAGTAAACTATGAACATGTTCTTTTGATGTATTGGAATTGGAAAGTAAGCCAAATACCTCTAAATTAAAATTAGATGTTATTCCAAGAATTCTAAACCATTAAGGTAACTAATGAACTACAAATAAGTAAAAAATGAATGCATATTCAAAAAATTTAAAAGACTTGCTAAAAAAATTATTTTAGTATACCCTCTATGATTTTTCATATTCTAAAACTATTATAGCTAATACGTTCTGGAAACTACTAATATTTTTTCTGAGAGAATCTTTTTCAAAATATTTAATTTTTTTAATAGATCTTTTACGAACAATCATTCATGACTTATGTTAAAATAACATATAAAGTCATCGGTTAGGTAGATACAGTGTTTTCAATTCAACCAAAAAAAAAGACATTGCTAGATTTATAGTCAATTTCAAATGAAGTAATGTAGAAAAATTTGGACTGATTCTTACACTTGGAGAAGCATGTAGAAGGTCGGAAAATTCTTCGGAGAGGTATTAGGTGGAATGTCGGAGATGGGAGATGTATTCGAATCTGGACTGATTCTTGGATCATGGATAATCCTGGTTTTAAACCACGCTCGGAGGCTTCGGAGCCATCTGCACCGCAGCTGGTATGTGATCTCATGTGCGAAGATAGATCGGAATGGAATTTGAAGATAATAAGGGAATATTTTTGTACAGAGGATTCAAAGGCTATTCAGTCTATCCCTATTCGGTATAATAGACCTCCTGACCGACTGGTTTGGCACTACACGAAGGACAGAAAATAAACAGTAAAGCCGGGCTATAAAATCGCAAAAACAGGGTCGGATTGAGCTCAAGACTCGTCATCGTCATCTGGGACTTCGGATAGAATATGGAAATGGATATGGAAGTTGTCGATCCCACCTAAAATCCAACTTTTCTTATGGAAATTGGTTCATGAAATTATCCCAACCAAAGAAGCATTGAGATAGAAGGGATTGGATATATGGAAGGGGTGTGATCGATGTGGGGCTGAGGTTGAATCTTTGGAACATGTGTTCAGAGATTGTGCTTGGGTTTGTTTCATATGGGTTGTTTTGCCACTTCGTATAAGGGTGCTGAGCAACATGGAACAATGGAGTCTAGGGGAGTGGTTGATTCACATAATTGACCATGGTGATGAGGAGGGCCACCAAATATTTGCTATGATTCTTTGGTCGGTGTGGGAAGCCAGAAATAAATTCCATTTTAACAATCTCACGATTGACCATATTAGGTGCATCTTCTTTGCAATTTGAAGATTGGAGGAACATGTGCAGGCAATGAAGGAAAATGGATCAACCAATTTCAAACAGAATTTGGAGAAAGATTGGAGACCCCTGACGATGGATATGTGAAGATAAATTCCGACGCTTCGCTTGTGGATGGTCTAGGAATGGGGCTCGGTGTGGTTATCAGAAATGCAAGGGGAGAAGTGGTTCACATGGTTATGCAATTGGAGGAAATGAGTAATTCCGTGGAGGTAGCCGAAGCTCTTGCATGTCGGGAAGGGTTAAAAATGGCGAAAGAGTTGGGACTATCCAGGGTGATAATCGAGACAGACAACATCTCCTTATTCTACAAATTCAAGAGCCGGGTGGAAGATCTTTCGTACTTCGGGAATATTTTAGCCGATATTTTCCTGCTTAGTTCTTCTTTTGATTGTTTTTTTCCTAGTTTTGTTAGACGTTCGGGCAACTCGTTAGCCCATTTTCTTGCTCGTCATGCTTTCAGTTTGCATTGTACTACACCAAAGGTCGGCGATGTTCCCGACCATTTGGTAGATCTAGGTATTTCAAAGATGGTCTCCTAATGAATTTCTTATTTACCCCTCAAAAAAATATAGAAAAATTTGTCTTTGCTATTAATCCGGGAAACAAGTGTTAGTTGTCCTTAAAAAAAAGATTGGTAAGTTGGCATGCTCATATTTATTATGTGTATTCTTTCAATTTTCTTATGCCTATTATTTTGAGCGAAATTTTGCAAGAGACACCTTAATCACAACTAATATTAGAACCGGTGAACTTTAACATTTATTATGCATTCCCTAGATAATGTGATAACTTCATCCAAAATTTTATAAACTTCCAATAATGACAAGGAATGTTATCAAGAATATGAACACTTGAGGCAAAAATTCTGAAGTTTGAATGCGATTTATATATACTACTAGGCCGAGACTATCGAACAGGGCTTGTTCAAATGCAACTTATCTGGCTTGCATGGTTTGTTGATCATTGCGTCAAATCCGAGGATTTGCCTAGCAGTGTGCACCCGAATAATATGGTTGTGGATTCCCTTATTATATAATATATATATACACACATACATATGTATATATATGAACACATGGGTAATAGATAATGAAATACAAAATTTGTATTTTTAAAACAAATTTTAAGAATCAATGACAAAAAAAAAATCAAATGTTAAGAATGAATGATAACTCCTTTTTTTTTTGAATGAACGATAACTTGATATATATAATTCTTACATTATAGTAATCTGATTAAATTTAAAGAAAAGTGATTTTAGTATTAATCGCGCGAATTTTATACTTTTTGCAAAGAGTGTCGCTTTATTCATAGTGGACAAACATCGAAAGGAAACAAGATTCTCATAACTAAGTTCAGTATCTTTTTTTAATATGAATATATCCATGCAGTGACACGAACATGACAAAAATGATAAACTTACGTTATATAGATATAAAATATATTTTTAAAATAATAATAAAATTAGTCTTTGTATATAAAAATTTTATCTTTATTTATTGTACATAATCGAAAAAACACTAAAAATATTTTCTAAAATTATAACCCCTGAAGGAATCACCCCCAAAAAAAAGCATAAACTAAAAAAAATTAAGAAAAAAAAAGGGACGGGTTTGAGACAACCATAAAAATTGGCTAAATTGCAAATATGCCCTGTAATTATTGAGTGGTGGTAAAATATAATAGTAACTTATTTAACTAGCAACTTAGGACAATAATTTTTAAAAAATTATAGATTAAGGACTAAATTGGCTGTCAATTTCAAAAAAAATCTGGAATCGATTTTCAATTTGGGAGTTTCATTTATTTCGGTCCTAAATGTTGACTAGAAATATGATCGAGCAAATTCACGATGACTTAGATGAAAAAAAGGAAGTTACCCGGTCATATGTGTTAGTCCAAGTGGCTACGATAATCTAGAGGGGGTGAATAGATTATCACGATTTTTCAAATTTTGCCCTCTTTTTCGAATAATCAAGCAAGAATGAAAACTAAAGTGCGGACAATAAACAACACGCGTCGATTTAAAGAGCTTCACCCCACCTAGGGACTACGTGCTCTACCACCCCAGTATATTCGGGATTGGTTTCAAAAAGGAAAAAGAATTTTATTAATTACCAAAATTAATACAACACCACCTTGAAGATTACCACAATCCTCTTACAACACCTTCAAGGAGATTACCACAATCTTCCTTCAACACCTATGAAGAGTACCACACTCTTCAACACCTAAGATCACCCAAGTGTGCTATTACCACAAAAACAACAACAAGGATATCTTATTTTGGATGACTGACAAAATTCAAGATTACAACTCTATAAAACCAATACAAAGATTGAGTGCAAGTGTAATCAAGAATCAAAAGCCTAGACCTCAAGAGTGTGCAAGTGAAAGTACTTAGACTAGAATACAACAAGATATGAAAGTGTTTGCTTGTATGCTCTTTGCTTGTATGTTGTGTTATATCTTGTTGCTTGAATGAAACCTCTATTTATAGGAGAGGTCTTGGCTTAATTTCCAGACATAGGCTCATCCTTGGGGAGTGATTTTCTGCAAAAGAAACCATTTAAAATCAAGATTATAGCTGTTAGAAATCAATCCCACAAATTAGGGAAAAGTTGTTTGGAATGCAACGGATAGTTTGCTAATAAAAGAGAAGTTCGACCGGTCGCGCAGAGATAAGTTTGAAATGAGTTTGCTGCAATTTTTACACAGGGGGACCGGTCGAAGGGGGGTTCGACCGGTCGCCCTTATGCTTGACCGGTTGGGGGTTGTCAAAAATCAAAACACAGAAGTCTACTCTTGATGAGGGCTTCCCAGGTACCGGTCACCAAAGGGTCGACCGGTCGCCCTCCCCTATTTTTCATACGTCCCGTTTTCTGTTTCAAAACTCAACTCAAGTACAGGTTGCCCTATAGGGCGACCGGTCGAGCCTGAAATAAAAGTGTTGTCCAATTTTATATCAGAAATAAACTCCAAGAAATACTCCTAAAAATAGTAAAAATATTTTAAATCGATCGGAAGTATTTAGACAACATTTAGGGACACTGTTTTGGTATAAAAACACATTTGAACAAAATCATCAAAATCATGATAAAAACACTTTAACTTAACAAACTCCCCCTTTTTGATGATTACAAACCAAAACAATTTTCAAGAGGATGATATTTAAAACAAACAATTTTCCGTTTTAAGAGTAAATTATCCGTTTAAAAATATTTTACAAAAGCTCCCCCTATCAATAAGCATATTAATAAGAATGATAACAATAATCTAGAAGCACAAGCTAATACAAGATAACCAAAAATGTCAAGAGTTTAGAGGCTCCCCTTGTCACAAGTACTCATAATTAATGCCAACAAGTCCATAATACAACCATTGGACTAAGAGTACCTCAAAACTTATGGCTTTAAATGGCTATAACTTATAGTTTCTTTCTTGAGCTTTTATAAGCTTCTTTGAGCTAATAAGCCAAATTCATGTTTCTCCCCCTTTGGAATCATCAAAAAAAATGTTTGGATGATAAAGACATCAAACATGTATATCAAAGTGCGCCAAAGAGTCAAGTTTATCAACCGTTTGGAAGAGTAGTCGTAGAATCCAAAGAGAACTGGGAGAATGTAATCATTTGATATCCATAAGCCCGTTTTGATTGTCAAGTCATGATCTCAAGAAACATATAAGACGTTGAAAAGCATAAGAGTCATGATTAAGATGGAAAATTCTTTGTGACAATTCATCGAACACCTTGTGGGCGTGAAAAATAAAAGAGGTTGTATAAAGCCCTTGTAAATGAATAAAGCCAAAAATTTCATTACCAAATCATTACAAACACAATGCAATACATCATAATGAATAAGCTCATCACAATCATATGACATTTATAACAAGGAAATTACACAAAAGCCAAAAACTCAAGGGTTCAACCTAATTGAGCAAAAGAGAGTAGAATTCTAACCATTCAATCGGTAAAGATGAGCAAAGATGATGATAATCGAACTATATTAAGTCCAAGATACGAAATACATGCAAGAAAATAAATATGAAGTGAAATATGTGTGTAATTGGCGAAGGAAACGAAAGATAGAGAAAATAAGCCAAAATGGCTAAGTCTGAAGACAGAGACATTTAAATCCATAAAATGGCAGTGGGTGACCGGTCGACGGTGTGGGTGACTGGTCGACGGTAAGGGCGACCGGTTGCCCTCACCCCAGCCAACCCACTGTCTCATTCTATTTTCCAAAAATCCGAAATTTTAACCAAAAATTTGATTTTTCGCCCCTAAGTTTTAAAAACATGCAAAATACAAATGTAAACCTCATTCAATATGCATTATGCGTAACCGAGCTCGTATGGATGCAAAAGTCTTGGAAGATAGCGGTTTTGTAAAAATATCCGCCAATTGATCTTGAGATGGTACGAAAGATATCTCAATTTTTCGTTTAGAAACACAAACCCTTAGAAAATGATGTTGAATCTCAATATGTTTAGTACGGTTATGATGAACCGGGTTTTGAGCAATATTAATAGCGGATATGTTATCACAAAAGATAGGAATATTTTCAAAAGAACATTTATAATTCGCTAAGGTTTGTTTCATCCAAAGAAGTTGAGTACAACAAAACGCATGAAATATATTCGAAGCCGCCGTTGAAAGTGAAACACAATTTTGTTTCTTTGAAAACCAATATACTAGGCAATCGCCTAAAAATTGACATGATCCGGAAGTACTTTTCCAATCATCAATATTTCCCGCATAATCCGAATCACTATAACCTTTAAGAGAAAAATTTTCATTTTTGGATAAAATAAACCATATTGAATAGTGCCTTTCAAATATCGAAAAATTCTTTTAACGACACTCATATGAGATTCTTTGGGATTGCTTTGAAAATGAGCACATAGGCATACGGCATGAAGAATGTCGGGTCTACTTGCGGTTAAATAGAGTAAACTACCAATCATATCTCGATACTTTGATTCATCTACAGACTTGCCTTTCTCATCTTTGTCAATTTTGACATTTGTCGCCATGGGGGTAGAGAGGGTTCTTCCTTCTTCAATGCCGAACTTTTTCAAAAGTTCTTTTGTATATTTAGATTGTGAAATGTAGATACCTTCTTGGCACTGCTTAACTTCAAGTCCAAGGAAGAAATTAAGCTCCCCCATCATGCTCATTTCAAATTCACCTTGCATCAACTTAGAAAATTTCTTGCACAAAGATTCATTAGTAGCACCAAAGATGATATCATCAACATAAATTTGCACAAGTAAACAATCTTGCCCTTTTTCAAAAACAAAGAGAGTAGTATCAACTTTACCTCTTGTAAAATAATTTTGTAAAAGAAAAGAGTTGAGTCTATCATACCATGCACGGGGTGGTGCTTGTTTTAAACCATACAAGGCATTTTTAAGTTTATAAACATCATTAGGACTAGAAAATTTTTCAAACCCCGGAGGTTGTTTTACATAGACTTCTTCTTGAATGAAACCATTTAAGAAAGCGGATTAAACATCCATTTGGTAAAGCTTGAAATTTTTGAAACAAGAATAGGAAAGTAAAATACGAATAGCTTCTAAACGTGCTACGGGTGCAAAAGTTTCATAATAGTCAATACCTTCTTCTTGACAATACCCTTGAGCTACTAACCTTACCTTGTTTCAAACAATGTTGCCTTGATCATCAAGTTTGTTCCGGAATACCCATTTAGTACCAATAATAGTTTGAGATGGAGGACAAGGTACCAATTCCCATACATCATTTCTTTCAAATTGATTCAACTCTTCTTGCATCTCCAAAAACCAATCCTCATCCTCAATAGCCTCCTTGGCATTTTTAGACTCTTTTTGAGATATAAGAGCTTTCTCAGCAAATCCTCTTCGGGTCATCACTCTATCAAAGGGATCACCAATAATAAGATCTTTTGGATGATCTTCCTTAAATTTCAATGCCACGGGAAGATCCGAAATGTCACCTCTATCCTCTTGATGAACATTAGAAGTGGATGGTTGACCAATTGAAGTAGAAGGTTGATCATTTTGAGCATTATTTTGAACAACAGGTTCCATAATATCCTCTTCATCACTTTCATCATTGGGTATCCTTTCAACACTCGAAGCTTCATTGAATTTGACATGGATGGATTCTTCAACAACCCCACTAGTCTTATTGTAAACCCGATATGCTTTGCTTTTTGTAGAATACCCCATTAATATTCCTTCATCGGCTTTAGGATCAAGTTTGTCCAATTGATCCTTAGTATTCAAAATAAAACACTTACATCCAAATATTTTGAAGTAACTAATATTTGGAGTTCTTCCTTTCCAAAGCTCATATGGAGTTTTATTCATTTTAGGACGAATATAAACCCGATTAATGACATAGCAAGCGGTACTTACTGCTTTGGCCCAAAAATATTTTGGAAGAGAGAATTCATTGAGCATGGACCGACTCACCTCTTGTAGTGCCCGATTTTTCCTTTCGGCTACTCCATTTTGTTGAGGTGTCCTTGGAGCCGAAAAATTATGTGCATATCCCTTGGTTTCACAAAAGACTCTAAATTCACCAAAATTCTCCACCTCGATCACTTCGGATAGACTTAATAGTATCTTCCTTTTCATTTTCAATAAGTCTACACAACTTAACAAACTTAACAAACTCATTAACGACATCGTTTTTATTGGTAAGAAAAAGAGCCCAAGTATATCTAGAAAAATCATCGACAATAATGAAAGTGTAATGTTTTCCACTTAGACTAGTCGTACCAATATCCCCATACAAATCAAGGTGAAGCAATTGTAGGGGTTTGGATGTGGAAATTTCATTTTTGGGCTTGAAACTACTTTAACTAATTTGTTCTTTTGACAAGTGTCACGTAAGCCAAGATTTTCAAAATTCAATTTGGGTAGTCCTTTTACATGTTGGTTTTTGTAAATATTTTTCAAATTCTTGTATCCAACATGTCCAAGTCGCCAATGCCATAAACTAGTTAAATCATTATTGGCGACAAGACAAGAAACATTTTGACTAACCAAATCACTTGTACAAATTTTGTAAAAATTGCCTTTTCTATTTACTTCACAAATAATTTTACCATTTTTAAGAATAAGACATTTTTCTTTATTGAAAGAAATATCATAATTTGAATCGCAAAGTTGGCTAACACTTATAAAATTAAACTTAAGCCCTTCTACTAAAAGAACATTACTAAGAGAGAAAGAAGAGTTACCAATTTCTCCATTTCCAATAATTCTTCCTTTGCCATTGCCGAACATGACCATACCCTCTTCTTGGAGCTTGATGTTGGTAAAAAGTTCTCTCCTCCCGGTCATATGGCGTGAACATCCGTTGTCCACGAGCCATTTTGAATCTTCCATGGTTGTTATAGCCCCTATTACCTCATTATTTTCATCGTCTATGGCCATAAGACCATGTTCGGTTTCTCCTTCCTTGTCGGTTGTTTCAAGTAGTTCATCCCAAGTTTTGACCTCCGTATTTAGAGCCTTCTTTTTGAAAAAGACTTTTTTTCTTTTGTTCCTCCTCATCGAGTTTTGGGCAATCGGCAATGAAGTGCCCGGGTTTTCCGCATTTAAAACAAGCATTATCTCTCGGTTTTCTTGCTTTATTTTTATTCACAAATTTTGCAAATTTTTGAACAAGTGCGGCCGTCTCCTCCTCATCATCATCATTATCATAGTATGCATTATTAGAAGAAGAAGCAAGACCTTTAGGAATAATTTGCATACCCGATTAATTTATGGATGGTTTGGAATTTTTCCTTTCCTTGAGATAGACTTCATAGATGAGGAGATTCCCGATGAGCTCGTTGAACTTGAGTGTCTCAAGATTTTGTGCCTCCGTGATAGTCGTCACCTTTTCGGACCATGAGCTGGGAAGAGCATTCAATACCTTAGTCACCTTGTCTTCTTCGGAGATGACTTTACCGAAGGCCACAAGAGGATTGACAATGTTGTCAAGCCTTTCCACCATCTTAGAGATGCTTTCACCATCATGCATGTTAAAGTTTTCAAAATCTTTAACAAGCATGATCTTTCTTGCTTGCTTGACCTTCTTAGTCCCTTCATAAATTGTCTCCAATTTTTCCCAAACTTCATGTGCCGACCTTATGCCTCTTATGCGATTATACTCGGTGGCGGTACGAGAACAATGCAAAATATTTAAGGCCTTACCGTTTAGAGAGAAGGCCTTTTTGTCGTTTTCATCGAACTCCTTAAAAGGTTTAGGAGCCGAGGTGTCGTCCTCCAATTTCTTGGTTGGTTGAGCAACTCCTTCAATGACCACATTCCAAATGTCGAACCCACACCCTTGTAGAAAGCACTCTATATGGTCTTTCCAAAATGCGTAGTTGTTGGCATCGAATAGTGGTGGCTTGTTGGTGGAGGCGCCGGTGGTGAGATAAGCGTCATTCGTAGCCATGGATCTTTCCTCTTTACTCGAAACGAGCTAGCCAAAGAGTTTGGCTTTGATACCACTTGTCAGTCCAAGTGGCTACGATAATCTAGAGGGGGTGAATAGACTATCCCGGTTTTTCAAATTTTGCCCTCTTTTTCGAATAATCAAGCAAGAATGAAAACTAAAGTGCGGAAAATAAACAACACACGTCGATTTAAAGAGCTTCACCCCACCTAGGGACTACGTGCTCTACCACCCCAATATATCCGGGATGGGTTTCAAAAAGGAAAAAGAATTTTATTAATTACCAAAATTAATACAACACCACCTTGAGGATTACCACAATCCTCTTACAACACCTTCAAGGAGATTACCACAATCTTCCTTCAACGCCTATGAAGAGTACCACACTCTTCAACACCTAAGATCACCCAAGTATGCTCTTACCACAAGAACAACAACAAGGATATCTTGTTTTGGATGATTGACAAAATTCAAGATTACAACTCTATAAAACCAATACAAAGATTGAGTGCAAGTGTAATCAAGAATCAAAAGCCTAGACCTCAAGAGTGTGCAAGTGAAAGTACTTAGGCTAGAATACAACAAGATATGAAAGTGTTTGCTTGTATGCTCTTTGCTTGTATGTTGTGTTATATCTTGTTGCTTGAATGAAGCCTCTATTTATAGGAGAGGTCTTGGCTTAATTTCCGACATAGACTCCGTTTGGGGAGTGATTTTCTACGCAAAAGAAACCATTTAAAATCAAGATTATAGCTGATAGAAATCAATCCCACAAATTAGGGAAAAGCTGTCTAAAAATGCAACGGATAGTTTGCTGGTAAAAGAGAAGTTCGACCGGTCGCGCAGAGATAATTTTTAAATGAGTTTGCTGCAATTTTTACACAGGGGGACCGGTCAAAGGGGGTTTGACCGGTCGCCCTTATGCTTGACCGGTTGGGGGTTGTCAAAAATTGAAACACATAAGTCTACTCTTGAGGAGGGCTTCCTAGGTACCGGTCGCCCAAGGGTCGACCGGTCGCCTCCCTATTTTTTATACGTCCCGTTTTCTGTTTCAAAACTCAACTCATGTACAAAGTTGCCCTATGGGACTCGGCCGAGTCCTCGAAACAAAAGTGTTGTCCAATTTTATATCGGAAATAAACTCCAAGAAATACTCCGAAAAATAGTAAAAACATTTTAAATCGATCGGAAGTATTTAGACAACATTTAGGGACATTGTTTTGGTATAAAAACACATTTGAACAAAATCATCAAAATCATGATAAAAACATTTATCTTAACAATATGTCCCATCATATGTATGCCCAGTCATATGTCCAGTCAGCAGTTAGGACCAAAATAAATACAATTCCCAAATTGAGAATCGATTCCGGAAAAATTTTGAAATCGGCACCCAATTTAGTCTTCAATCTGCCATTTTTTTTAAAAATATTGTCGTAAATTTCAAGTTGAATAAGTTAATGTCCTGTTTTGCTACCACTCAATAGTTACATAACATATTTTGCAATTTAGCCCATAAAAAACATGACAAACACTTTGGTTAGACAGTCTAATGGGTCTTTTTCGTTAGACGGACCCAACTCGACCTTAGTCGTTTTGTAATTTCATGCACTAGTGGTATTTTTGTAATATTTTGAGATGGTGTCATAGGATCTCCAGACCGGTGGCATTTTTGTAATATTAGTGGCCATTAAAAGTATTAGTTTTCCACCTAAAAAATATTAGTAGTACATCTTAGACTTACCCAAAAACAATTAGACGGTGTGACAGGGAACTTAACCAAAAACCATTGGCCCCATTCCCCAATTAATCGTTGTCTTTTCAGTCCACAACCACTAGCTGACTATCTATCTGTATATACATTTTACCCACTTTTATACATCTGTACTAGATTTCCATTGATCACACAGAGAGAGAATGTTAAGAATGAATGATAACCTGATATCACTGGAAAAATACAAAAATAGTTATGCAACTTGAGTTACTAAGTAATTTCAGTCTTGTTCATTTTTTATTTTGCGAATTTAGTTATTTATCTTAAAACTTGTCGTGATTTTGGTCATATTCTCACCGAAGTTCCAAAATGCAACAAACAACTTCCATGTGAAGGACACATGATCCATATTACTGTTGAGTTGGGCCTATTTTATTACCAATTAACATACTTGGTCAAAATATATCCAAGCAACATAAAATTTTATTTGGCTAGTAAAATGTAAGAAAAAGCGAAAAGAAAACAAAAGAAAGATTTATTAATATATCAAAAAAGTTTAGATAAATGATATAAATCAAAATAAGTTAATAACTTCTAGAATATATATATATATATATTAAAATATTTTATGTTTAATTTGTTTGACTTTTTAAACTAAAATCTTTATATGTAAAAATCATATAAAAATACAAAAGTTATAAAAATATGTTAGAAATTATTTTAAAATGGGGAGTATATTATATAATATAATGATAAAATAGAAAATAGTTTATATTATAATTTATTGTTGGACTATATATAACTATAATGTGGATGTCAACAATAAATGAAAAAAAGTAGTTTACAACTTCTATATAGTTTGATAATATATTTAAGATAGCGCAAATTTTCTACATTATTTTCTTCAAATATGTTACATATAAAAAAATTATAAAAACATTAGAGAATTTTTTGTATAACACTAATAATGAATAAAATAAAAATTAATTCACATATTATTTATTTAAGTATCACAGCTTTCAAAAAATATATATATATATTTCAGTAAAATAAATATTATTAATAAAAACACCAATATTTTAATATTGTTATATATATAGTTATTCTATAAGTTATTAATTTATTTAGACTTATATTATTTATTTCAACTTATATTTTTAATATATCTATATATATATATATTAATAAATCCTTAATTTTTTTCTTTTCTTTTTACCGTTTCATACCTTTTACTAGCCAAATAAAGTTACATGACCCATATTGCTCGGATTTTAACTAAGTATTTTGACTGGTAATTAAATGGGTCCACCTCTACAATAATACGGGCGATGTGTCTTTCACATGTAAGTTGGTCACGAGATTTTGGAACTCTGGTGAGTATATGAATAAAATCGCGATAAATTTTAAGATACAAGATAAAATTCGCAAAATGAAAAATGACATGACTAAAATTGCTTAGTACCTAAAGTTACGGGACCATTTTGCATTTTCCCAATATAACCCTTCCATTTTTGTAATTTGATTAAATTTAAAGAGAATTGTAGTATTTTTGCAAAGTAGTGTCGCTTTAGTCATAGTGGGCAACTATGAAAAAGGAAACAAGATTATCATCAATAAGTTCACTATCTTGATAAGACAATCACTCATATAGGATGGTCTTACGGGTCAAATTTCATAAGACGAATCCTAAGCGCATATCCACTGGACGCTGGCATAGGAGGTGACATTTTTGTAATATTCTAGGGACAGTGATATTTTTTTTAATATTTAGGCACTGATATAATATCAATTTCGGCTCGAAAAGTATTAGTTTTATTTTTGGTCGAAAAGTATTATATGTCGAACCGAACAGTATTACCCGTTTTGAATGATTCACTGCACAATTCCTGGTAAAATTCATTGTCTCTTCGTTGATCTCTCTTGTTTTTTTTTTTACTTCTCGTTTTTCTTTTCATAGAATCTACATTATAATATAACTCAATTTTCATATATTGATCAAAATAAGCAACAAGATTTCTTCGGTTGTGTTTTTTGTTTGATTCGTAGTTGTTGAAGTAAATACGTTTTTGATATGTTCTTGGTAAAAAGTATTACATGTTGGATTAAAAAATATTATACGTTTAATTGAGAAGTAACTGGAAAAGTATTACACGCCGAACTGTAAAATACTACAGTTTGAATTGAAAAGTGTTGTAGTTTTATGAGAAAGGTATTACATGTTCAAGTGAAAAGTATTACATGTTGAATTAATAAGTATAATATTACACGTTGAATTGGAAAGTATTACACTTAACATCACTTATCAGTTTTGGCCATTTCTGTTATCTTCAGTACTATATTTAACATATTGTATCACTTTATTTTTTTAATAAAAAATATGGCATTTTCAAAAAAAAATATTACCTTTTTTCCTCAAACGTATTACTTATCTCAAAAAGTATTGTCGCGCTAATTTTGGCCCCATTTTGATTTTTGTTGACTTGCGGATTCCCTACTGACCCGTGAATTTTATGTTGACTGGACCCGAGTCGACCAACCACATAATAGAGATCCGTGAGATAGTGTCACAATAGACTTTCTCCTTTTTGAATATGTATAAATACATGGCATGTAGGACACCAACATGAATAATGATAAAAGTTTGTCATATAGATATACTTGTATTTTTAAAATAATGATTTGTTCAAAAAAAAAGATAATGATAAAATATTTTTTATATATCAAGAATTTCCCTTGACTTATTCTGTTAATTAAAAAATTAAAATATTTTCAAAAAAAATATTCTCCCTAAAGTATTTGTAAGGTATTACATTTCACTACTCCCTCTAACCCTAGTTGCCTAATCTATTCTCTCTTCTCCCTCCATCATGCGTGATGGGTAAAGTAACTTTCAGTTCTCGTATTTTATCTCCCTTCGTGGGAGTTCATTGTTTCCTTTTTTGAGAGTTTTTCAGTTTTTCGTTTGTAGAATATATTTTCCCTGTAATGGGTGTTTTGTATAAATGATTCAGATAACTTATCATCGCATTCGCACCATAAGTTTATGTGACAAATTTAGGTTCATGATTCATCTAGATTTATAATTTTATAGGTCTTACAATCTTACAATTTTGATATTAGTTCTTCGGATTGATTTAAAAAAACACTTTATATAAACCAATTATAAGAACACATCATGCATTAATATATATATATATATTATATATATATATATATAGGAGGGGATCCTGTGAGACCACCCTCCTAGGTTAGTCCATAAGACTAAATCTACACCATCCAAATAATAAATTAATGGCCAAGATATATTACAATATATATAACATTTCATAAGTAAGTATACAACAGAAGGGATAAAATAGGAATCTAGAAAATTAAATATAGTAACCGCTTCCTAAAAATTAGGGACGTGATTATGTATTGATCACGTCCCCATAATCAAGTGATTCACCTTTTATTTCTCTCCCTTCCCATTCGAACATGCAAATTATTCAAATATGGCAACAAAATCGTGCAAGAATTAATGAAAAGTATACAATTACACTAAACTAACTATACATTAAAATATTACTAAGTATACATAAACAATAAACTAAGTATACAATTACACTAAACTACCTGTACATTAAAACTTTACTAAGTATACAGAAACATTTAACTAAGTATACAATTACATTTAACTAACTATACATTAAAATAATACTAAGTATACAGAAACATTTAATTAAGTATACAATTACACTGAATTACTTATATAACTAAGTATACAATTCCATTGAACTAAGTATACAAATCCACATAACTAAGAATACAAATTCACTGAACTAAATATACAATAAAACATGATTAAGTATACAAGTCCACTGAACTAAGTATACAATAAAACGACTGTTCACAAATATGGCGGAAAGAAGTATTAATTTTGAAAAAAACGCTTGAAGTTGATGATTTTTCCTCCTTAAAAACCAGGTAACTGAAAAGGTAGGATTATGTTTCCTTAAAAATAGCTAATAACCGTCCAATTAACATAAATAATTAAATATAAAAGTACAATTATACCCTTATATGCCTAAATTAACTAAAATGATCTACACCATCCAAAATATTAAATCAAGAAATTCATGTCAGTTTTATGACTAACCTAAAGGACGGCCTCGTTTGAACAAATCCCTATATATATATATATATATATATATATAAGAACACATCAAAAAAATCAATTAAAACAAAATATCACTATATGAGGACAGAAATGGGACAAAGTTTGAAACAGCGAATCATTGGCCCCATTCCCTAATTAATCATTTTCTTTTCAGTCCATGGCCACTAGCGCTGACTACCTCTATTTACACAATTACACACACTTTTATACATCTCTTTTATTATACATCTCTTTTAGATTTCTCATTGATCACACACACACACCGAAAGAGCTGAAATGGCGGATGCAGCAGTAGAATTCCTGCTGGAAAACCTCCAGCAGCTACTGCTCTACCACGCCCATTTAATCAGCGACGCCAAAAACCAAGTCGAGAAGCTCGAAAAGGATCTCCGCCTCTTCAAAGCCTTTCTCAAGGACTCTACCAAGAAGCGGAGAAAGGACAACAGCCTCCGAGAGCTCGTCGGGCAGATACGCGACGTCGTTTACGAGGCGGAAGACGTAATCGACGCTTTTGTTACCCAGGCGGCGGAGAGCAAGTCCAAAAATTACTTCCTCAGAGCTTTTCAGACGCCGGTGAAGCTCCTCAGCATCGCTAAAGATGTCGAGGCCGTCGGCGGCAAGGTCAGAGAAATTTACGGCGATAAGAGCAGGATTGATTTTGCTAGCCTCACTGTCGGAGATGGAGGACCTGAAGAAACTGAGGTGAGTATTTTTTTTTTTTTTTTTTTTTTTTTTTTTTTTTTGGGTTTTCCTTGTTCTTATATTTGATTTATGATGATTTATGGTAAGCTGTTATTTGGGATCTTAAAATTATATTTTGATGATATTTCTAGGGAAGACTTTAGAGTTGACTTCTGATATTTTTGCAATAATCATCATATCCTCTAATCTATAGACCGTAAATATTTGAAATTCGATTGTCGACACAAAAGTTAATCGCAAGCCTATTTTCTGTTTTGATTGATTGACACTCGAAAAGTCAACTGTTTCCAAGGTAAGAACTATTAGATTGAGATTAAATGAGATCAGTAAATGTAATAAAATGAAAAGTGACCTTCAGTATTAATGAAATTATTTCATCAATTTACTTGAATGTACTCAAAAAACCTTTCAATCTGGAGTAGCTCTTAAGCTGTTTTGTCAATAAAATGATTATATTTGTTAATGCTATATAGAAGCAAATCTTGCCATATTTATCCAGTTCGATGATCTCATATATTTGTTCAAAAAAATTGAAAACTAAAAATCATTTAAGTTGGTTAAAATTTATCAAGGATGTAGCCATATATTACGATGCTTGGAATATGTTACCAACTCCACTTTTTCCCGACCTTTTTTTTTATGCTTTCTTTGTTTTTTTTAAACACGGAGTTCTTGTTTTATAACTTTAACTAATCTTGCCATGATTTTTTTTCCCAACAGGCTCCCATTGTAAGACAAGAAAACGTGGTTGGTTTTGAAGATGAGGCGGAAAAAATAATTGGATATCTCAGTGAAGAAACTCAACAGCTTGATGTCATCTCCATCATTGGTATGCCTGGTCTCGGCAAGACAACACTTGCAGGGAAGATTTTTCGTGATCCAGCAATCCAATACGAATTCCCCACCCGCATATGGGTATATATTTCCCAAGAGTTCACAAAGAAGGATGTCTTTCTTTCCATTTTGAGAGAGTTCACAAGGATCGGTGACGATATGTATCGCAAAACCGATCAGGAGTTAGCTCAACTAGTTGCCGCTCATCTAGAGAGAGGGAAATTCTTGATCGTAATGGATGATGTGTGGACAGCTGAGGATTGGAATAAACTTCAAATTGCTTTGCCAAAAAGCAATAAGATGGGTAAAGTCTTGATAACTAGTCGTCATGAGGAAGTAGCTCGGTATGCTAATCGCGATAGGCTTCCCCACAAATTGCGTTTTTTGACTCAAGATGAGAGTTGGTTGCTGCTAAAACTGGAGGTCTTCGGTAAGCCCAATTGCCCTCCTGATTTGGAAGTTTTTGGGAAACTAATTGTAGAGCAGTGTCGCGGGCTGCCACTTGCAATAGTGGTCATCGGGGGAATTCTTGTCAAAAAGTTTTCGGCATCGGATGAAATGAGTGCAAAGAGAAATGCATGGCGAAAAGTGTCCGAAAACGTGAGTACATATCTTAATGAGGAGGACCCGGAGAAACGCATGGAGAAAATTATAGCATTGAGTTACGATAAATTGCCATATCACTTGAGAGCGTGCTTTCTTTATTTCGGAATTTTCCCTGAAGACTTTGAGATCCCTGTGTGGAAATTAATCCGAATGTGGATTGCAGAAGGGTTCATACAACATAAGGTTGGTATCAGCCTGGAGGACACTGCAGAAGGCTATTTAGATGATCTTATCAATAGAAACTTAGTTAGAGTTGACAAGATTAAGCCCGACGGTAAAGTTAAAACGTGCCGCGTTCATGACATGCTTCGTGAGTTCTGCAAAACCGAAGCTGGAAATCAAAGGGAGAATTTCCTCCAAGAAATGAAGAAGGCTAGTGACGGAGGTTTCGAACCTCCGGTTTCCAATGTACAAAAGTACCGTCGCCTTTGCATTCATTCCAATGTGTTGAACTTCATCTCTTCGAAACCTTACGGTCCTCGTGTCCGCTCATTTGCTTGCTTTTCTAAGGAAGAAATCACCTTGCCAACAGATAGCGTTTCAGCTATTCCGGCGGCTTTTAAGCTGCTTAGAGTTTTAGAAGTCAAGCCCATCAAATTCACTAAAATCCCTAGTGACATTTACCAATTGGTTCATTTGAGGTACATCACTCTGTCCTTCAATTTAGCCATTCTTCCTTCACACTTCTCCAAGCTTTGGAACTTACAAACTCTTATAGTCGATACGACATTTCGTACCCTTGAAATCAAAGCAGATATATGGAAAATGATTCAGTTAAGGCATTTAAAGACAAATGCATCTGCTACTTTGCCCAAGACCGGTAAAAGTAGTAAAGAAGGCGAAAAGCTACAAACCCTCGGTACAATTTCACCGCAGAGCTGCACGGAAGAAGTTTTCGACAGGGCTCGCAATCTGAAGAAATTGGGCATTCGTGGGAGATTAGCCTTGCTTCTAGAAGGCAAGAGTGGTTCGTTTGATAGTTTGGGGAAATTGGGAAGTCTTGAAAAGTTGAAGCTATTAAATGACGTGTTTCCTAGTCCACCTTCGGACGGCCAATTGCGTGGCCTTCCTCAACCCTATAAATTCCCACCCAAACTCAAAAGCCTAACTTTATCCGACACTTTTCTCGAATGGAGCCATATGTCTATTCTAGGATTGCTGGATAATCTTGAGGTGCTCAAGCTAAAAGATAAATCGTTCATGGGGAAATGCTGGGAGGCGATCGATGGAGGTTTTCGCCGTCTTGAAGTGTTGCACATCGGACGTACGAATTTGGTTGTGTGGGTAGCTTCGGGCCATCACTTTCCTAGACTTAGACGGCTTGAGTTGAGGAACTGCGAGGAACTTAAGGAAATTCCAATTGGGCTTGCGGATATTCCAAGCCTCCAACTTTTGGACTTGTACCGTTCTAAATATGCAGCTGCCTCTGCCAAGAAAATTAATGAGGCGAGACAGAAGAAGCAGGAAGAGCAAACTTCCAACGTAAGCATATTTAAGCTCTCCATTTTCCCTCCTGATGAATGATCACGGTTGAACATAGCTTGACAGGTAAGTAAAACTTCCAATCTTTTGTGTTGGCCGTGTTTCATTGCGAATTGCTTTACTCATTGCATTAAAGCTTCCATTTTTCCTTCTTATTTATAGGGGGTGTTACAATATTAGTCTATAAAGTATTGCAATATTAGTCGGGTGTAGCAATTTAATCCTGTGATAATTTTGCCCCAGAGAAAAGATAACAATTTTAATCCTATAATTTTTAGAATTTGACAATTTTAGTCTTATAATATTTATGTTTGGTAATTTCAGTCCTATTAGTCAAAATTAACAAATTTGCCCAATTTATACGTGTTTTTATATTTCCATAATTAGGAAATAATACATATAGGAGTAGGACTCATATCTCGGATTTTGATCTTGATTCATAATTTTAAGATTATTCTCTCATTTGGCAATCTATAGTATAAATAATAAATAAATTCAACTCATAAGTAAACAAAACATCAACTCTGGTATCATTTTCTACTTTATCTAAGGTAGATTGAAACTTTTGGCTACCAAGAGCATTTTGGTAATAAGTGAAATATTGAAATAACCCTCATGACTAAATTTTCACCAACTTAAAACTTATAGGACTAGAGTTGCACAAGTCCAAAACTTATGGGACCAAAATTGCAAAAAGAAAAAAAAAAAACATACAGGATTAAAATCACAATTTCAAAAGTTACAGAACTAATATTGCAACACCTCTACAGATGCAGGACTAATTTTGCATTTTCCCGCCCAACAACACTTACTCCCATGCGCTTTCAACACTTTGTTTCCATGAGAATTAACAACGCATGTTATCTGCAGGCATATCACGCAAAGCTGCCAAACAGATCAGAGAGGATATTGTCTGATGCATGGAGATCTTTTCAATTTAGTTTAGCATTCTTGAATAAAATGCTTCATTTTCATTCTGTTCATTATGCTGAACTCTATTTGTTTGCCATGTGGCCTCTGTTTGTTACCCAATTTGATTTCAGAGTTTTGTGGCTATCAAAGACTTTGTTGTATGATATTGATATTGTCGTTGAAATTTTTGTAGTGTTCAATGGCTACTGATTGGAATCATCAAAACACTTTAGATTTCTATCTCTTTGAAGATCTCAGTGAATACAGAGTGTAATCTTTGTTCAGATACAATTTCAATGAGGCAGGGCGTGAAATTGAAACGATGATCATCAGAAGGAAGTTTATCTTGGGTCGCAAACTTGCATGGCGTTAAGTAGAAAATGTAGAAATTTGAATACGGGAGCCAAATTCTTACGGTGTTTCATTTGATGTTTCAATTTACTAAGGAAATGTCACTCGTGATAAATTTGTTATTTACAAGTTTCTCGTTTTCAAGAAATGGCTGGAAAAATGGGACAGAAAAGAAGTCGAGTCTAAACTTGGTTCTATCTCCGCTAGTCGAAATTGCCCTGTATATAGTGCTTTTAACGATATGACAATCATTTCTAAGATACAACGACTTTCGTTCTTAAGTTAATTGTACTACAAAACTTAAGAACTCAACGAACAAGGTAAGTGTTCTTAACTTTCAAGCTTTTGAAGGATACTGATAAGATCTTGATAATGCAAAGTGATTTCAATTTTACTCTCACATGTCAAATCGCACCTTTCTGCACACAGACGCCTTTGTCTGAAGGTGCACTCACGCAGATGCAACACAAGGTGCGCGATCGCGCACCTGTGCGTCGGCGTGCACGACCCGTGTGAGCACGCATTGGTCCAGATTGAGTAATTAATTTTAAAAGAATATAAATAAAATTTGTCTAAAAAATATAATGGGTTTGAAGCCCAAACCCACGAACCCACATTTTCCAATGTAGGTTCTCGCTCCTGTAAAAGTTTGGGTGCCCCAAGGGTCCAAAACCATTACTCAAACTTGAACTTAATAAAGTGAGCACATTTTGGCTTTGTGTCTTATGTTTTAAGTGGTCAACTTGTTGCATTGATTTCTCATTCACTCGAAATTGGTTTTGGGAAATTCCAAATGCTAATACCATCTACTCACTTAGTAGAATTTGATTATTTATTTCATTTTCATAGGGAAACTACTTAAATATTTGGTCCAATATAGGTCAAAACTCATAATTACTAAAACCAAATTCCAACAACCCCCACATGAATGAAATTCATGCATGCATGTATGCAAATTTGGTTGAAAGTCTCAGCCAACTATTATTGAAGATAGATAGCTTGTGGCTTTGAACTTTCCTTAGAAAAATACTATCAGATTTATTAGCTAATTAGTGACGAGATATCTTGAACTACGCCGTTTGTGCAAACTAAGACAACAGTATTTACACAATAACAATTATCAACACTTATTTTTCTCACGTATGTCCATTTCAACCCTCGACCATTTTTTAGATTCATAAGTGTTCTTTGAAGTGGCCATTACTTCTCACTTATAAATGTGATTTCCTATTGAAGAGTATCATGACATACTCCACCTTTTCGGTATAGGAACCATTAAAAGTTTGAATTTAACCTCACTACATTTTGCAGGATTTGCACTTTGAAGTTTTGGGAATGAACTGAATACATTTTTCAAGTGTCCAGTTGAACATTCATAACTTAGTTGTCCCATTGAGCCAATATATTGGGATCTCCAATTTATGAGGTTGTGTTACCACTATGAACATTCTTATTATGTGAATTGTAAACCCATTCTCATTAACAACTTATACAATTGATCTCGATTTATTCTTTTGTTAGCGAATTCACTAGGATTTCCTTTGACTTCACGTAGTCAATGGAAATAACCCCATTTAAGATCAATTGTCTAATGGTATTAAATATTCGACGCATATGTGTAGACTTACCATTATACATACTATTTTGTGCTCGACCAATAGCTGATTGACTATCACAATGTATCAATACAGCTGACACAAGTTTATTCCAACAAGGAATATCTTCTAAGAAATTTATGAGCCATTCAACTTCTTCTCTAGCTTTATCTAAAGCAATAAACTCGGGTTCCATAGTGGATCGAACTATACACGTTTGCTTAGAAGATTTCCATGACACCGCTCATTCACCTATTGTGAATACATATCCACTCATGGACTTGGAGTCTTTTGTGTTCGATATCCTATTGACATCACACTTTTCTTCTAATACTGATGGATATATCGCATAAAGTATCTCATAATTCATGGTGTACTTTAAATATCTCAAAACCATTGTCAAGGCTTTACAATGATCCTTACTAGGGTTACTTGTGAACCAACTTAGCTTACTTACAGGATATGCTAATGTATGGGCGTGTATAATTTGTTAAGTACATCGAACTTCCAACTATTCATGTTTCTTAATCAGAGAACTATCGAAAGCATTAAATTTTTGAAGTATTCGTTCGACATAATGGGACCGTGACAAGACAATTCCATCTGAGGTTTTAGAGATTTTATCCCGAGTATAATATCAGATAATCTCATGTCTTTCGTGTCAAAGTTCTTCTTTAACATTTCCTTGGAATTCATGATTAATCATGACTACTGCATGTAATCAACACATCATCTACATAAAAGCATACAATGTCGTAATCATTTCCATTACTTTTAATATAGACAAATTATCTCATTCGTTGATTTTGAACCCATTTGACTTCATATTCGAACCAAACATCTCATGCCATTGCTTATGTGTTTGTTTTAGTCCATAAAGTGACTTAACATACACACATTATTCTCTTGTCTGGGTGCAAAGAACCCCATCAGTTGGTCCATATAAATCTCTTTCCAAGTTCACCATTCAAGAAAGCATTATTTACATCCATTCGATGTATCTCAAGATTATGCAAAGCTACAATAGCAATGAGAACATGAATGGATGTGATCCTTGTAACAGGAAAATATGTATCAAAGAAGTCATATCGCTCTTTTTATTTAAACCATTCGCTACCAATTGGGCTTTGTACTTATCTATAAATCGCTTTGTACTTTCTTTTAAGGATCTACTTGCATTATAAAGGTTTGCAACTGTAAGTCCAAGCGGCTACGATAATCTAGAGGGGGGGTGAATAAATTATCTCAATCTTTTCAATTTCGCCCTCTTTTTATAATCGAATGCTCAAACACAATAATAAAGGTGCGGAATGTAAACAACACACGTTGATTTAAAGAGGTTCAACCCACCTAGGGCCTAATCCTCTACCACCCCAGTATATCCGGGATGGATTTCAAAAAGAAAAAAAAATTAATAATTACCAAAATTAATACAAATTCAACTTACAACACATTGAAGAGCACCACACTCTTCTTCAACACCACCTTTGAGATTACCACAATCTCTTCTTGAAGATTACCACAATCTCCAACGGCACCTTGTGAAGATTACCACAATCTTCAATCTTGAAGAATACCAAATTCTTCAACACCTCAATAAGAAGATCACCACAATCTTCTTGCACCTATCACCTAGATCATCCAAGTGTGTTCTTACCACAAGAGCACTCACAAGGATATCTTGTGTTTGAATGATAACCAAAAATCAAGATTACAACTCAATAATGAATAATACAATTTGAGTGCAAGGTGTAATCAAGAATAGCCTGGACCTCAAAGATGTGAAAGTGATAAGCTAGGCAAATTTACAACAAGAATAATGACAATGAAAGACCAAGTATTTGCTTAAAGTGTATCTTGTTGTGTTGTATCTCAATATTGTCTTGGTTGCTCCAAAATTTCCTCTATTTATAGGAGATGATTGATCAAGCATAGGCTCCTCTTGGGGATTGAAAATCTCTGAGAAAAATACAATTACAATCAAGAATATAGTCATTAGAAATCAATCCCACAATTTAAGGAAATGTGTCTGTTGTCAAACGGTCATATTTTTCTTTGTCAATACACGACCATGCATCGCACAAAAATAAGAGAAATAAGAACACTTTGAAAATTACAACAGGCGACCGGCGACATAGGCTTGACCGGTCGACCCTGCTTCAAACGGTCCCCTAATTCAAAAAAACGAAGAGGTTTTGTTCTGTTTCAAAATGAAACATGCAGTGCCGGCCGACCATTGGGCGACACGGCCGAACCGGGATCGGCGCGCCTGCGGCACAGGCCGACCTGCCTATTTTTACTTCCGTCTCATTTTGTTTCTAAAAACATCTTGGTACGGGTTGCCTATAGGCGACCGGTCCACCACGAGAGGCAAATGTTGTCCAATTTTTGTCGAAAATAAAATTCAAGAAATACTCCAAAAATTTAGTAAAAATATTTTAAACCGATCGAGAGTATTTAGACAACATTTAGGAACCTTGTTTTAGAGAAAAAATCCATTGACATAAAATCATTAAAATTGTTGTCCATTGTTATCAAGAATAAACTTGAGGAAATACTCCGGAAAATATTAAAACCATTTTAAATCATTTAGGAGTATTTAGACAACCTTTAAAAAAACATTGTTTTGGTGATAAAATAAAATCATCAAAATTAAGATAAAAACATGTATCAAACAATCTCCCCCTTTTTGATGATTACAAACCAAAACAATTTTAACACAAACTAAGAGAACAATAATTTTCCGGTAAAAACATTTGACCGTTTGGAAGCAACCAAAATTTCCAAAAATATTAAAGCAACCAATTAGGGAGTAAATATTTTCAATAATAAGCACAAGCTCCCCCTATCAATAAGCATATCAAGAATAATGTAAAAGCAATTTTCCATAAGCTAAAAGCTTTAGCTTTTACAGTTTGTTCAAGAGCTTATAAGCTCCCCCTGTCACAAAACATCATTAAACAATTATATAAGTCCATCAAGCAACAATTGGACTAAAAATAGATCACAACGTATGGCTTTTATGAGCCATAGCTTATAGCTTTTGTGACAAGCTTTTATTAGCTTCTTTGAGCTAATGAGCCACAACCAATATCCTGTTTCTCCCCCTTTGGAATCATCAAAAAGAATGTTAGGATGATAAAAACATCATACAAATATATCAAAGTGCGCAAACGAGACGGTTTATCAACCATCGAGCAATTTATACATTAAGTCCAAAAAATAGGAGAATTGTAACATAAGAGATCCATAAGCTCATTAGTTAGCTAAAAACACCTTGGGTGCGTAAAAAATAAAAGAGGTTGTATATAGTCCTTGTAAAAGTTTCAAGCCAAAAATTTTCATATCATCAATCAACCTCATTTCAAAGCTCAATAAGATCATATGCAACATACGCAACATTTGTTCATCAAAATAGAAGCTCAAAGTAGATTCTCAAGGTTCAACCCAATTGAGATAAGCTAAGAAGGATCAAGGCATTACAAATGCCAAAAATTAAAGCATCCATCAAGTAATATAAGTCATGCCTTAAACAATACATGCATCAAATTTCCCAACATATCCAACTAAGCATAATGATCAAAACATTAAGAGAAGCACTTTTACCATCAAGTACCTCATACCAATTTTCAAACCATGCCATATAAGAGTATTTTTACCATCAAATACTCCATCAAAATCATGATCATCCACAAGTCATTATCAACTTGTAATTTTAACCCTTTAAGAAAAACAAGCAAATATCATTAGTACAAATGAGTTTTACAAAAAGTTCATCAAAATACAAAGCAACATTAATGAAAATGCTAGAAAGTAAAGGGGGTGGGGACATCATTCCTCATCCGAGGAGAAGCAAGTTCCGGGAATAAGGTCCTTGATGAATTTCTTCAATTTTCCGATAGACTTTTTCAAGCTAGAGTTTTCCTTTTTCACAACCCGGAGCTCTTTTCTAAGAGAGGCCACATCTCTAAATGTTTCTCTTTCCACTTTGGCCATTCTCTCTTTGAGTTTAGATCTTCAACATCCGACTCGTTTTCATCTCCTTCCTCCCTAATATCTTGTTCATTTCCCACATTCTCTTCTTCATTTTCCTCTTCATCCCCCACATTCTCTTCTTCATTATCTCTTTGTTCTTCAAACTCACCTCTTCCAATATTTTCAACCTCATTGTCATTAAAGAAATCATCTCGAGGTTGTTGTTGATGTCGGGCACGTCCCCTAGCGGCTTTGGTAGGAACCCGTGGTAAATGTCGTCGCATTCTTACCATTTGTAGAATATTGTCATTGTCAAAATCATTGTGACGAATTTCAGTATTCATTTCATTTTCCGGGTATCCCGATAAATATAGGAGACGGCAAATCAAATTACCCAAGGTATATTTTTTCTTGGTAAGCTTTCTAGATTCCAACAAGCAATACACAAAGATTGCCCCATAATTTACTCTTTCTCCTTGAACAATCTTATAGGTGAGAAAGAGTTCGAGATTACTTGGAAGTTTTACTTCCTTTCCACAAACACAATAGGAGCAAATGATAGATATAATCCGATAATTTGGCGGCATTGCCGAGTATGTCACTTCGGGATATACTCCTAAAAAGGTTTTCACATCATCTAGTGAAACACCAAAAATGCTATCATCCCAATGAGCGCAATCCACATTGACCACTCCATCATTTGGAACGTTAAAGTGATTACAAATATCGGCCAATGTCCATGAAAAATGCCTACCATTAACAAAAGTGTGAAGTTCCAACGGAGTATCTACCGTGGCATCAACAATCCACATATTTGCATAAAAAAGTCTTATAAGCTCGTCATCATAATGCAAACACGGATTATCCCAAAGTGAAACCCATCCTTGAATTTCAAAATAAGCTCTAATATCCGGAGATTCATCATGAAATGCTTGAAAACGAACCATACGAGTGCACGCAATTTTCTTATCATTCAATCCAATATTCTCATAATGTTCCTCCGCAAGTTTATTTAAAAATCGAAATCTATTAGCTCTAGAGGGAGGCTTGTAGAGGAGTGATAACTTACTAGAGTCCCAATGAATGCTCGATTTTGAAACCTCGGCTCTTAATTCGACAATCTCCTCTTCCGTAAGCCGATTTTGATAGTCTCCTTGTAGAATATCATCTTGTTGTGGATTGGAAGAAGATTCTCCCCTTTGCCTCCTTCTCCTCTTTTGAGGATTTCGTTCGGTAGAATTTCTAGGAGGAGCCATATATGTAAGATTATTGTGAAAATAAGAAGATTAGCAACAAGAATCGTGAAAAATGATGAAGAATTGAGGAATATAAGAAAAGGGGAAAGAAGTTCGATGTTAAGGGTTTGAGAAATATATTCTGCGTCTGTTTTGCGAAGAAGACAGAATGTTTTTAAGTTGCAAAAATGGCCTGGGCGACCGGTCGATGTAGGGTGCGACCGGTCGACGTGCAGGGTGACCGGTCGCCCCTGCTTTGACCGTCCCAGGTAATTTTTTCTTTTCCCAGAGTTTTTCAAAACTCTATTTTTCACCCCAAAAGTTTTAAAACTTTGCAAAAAGATAATTTTGGACTATATCCAACAAATATGGGTTTCGGGAAAATATATATTCGATAAAATCGAGACTTAACAAGTAGTGCCTTTTTAAAGAAAATATTTGCAAAATCATTTAGGGGCACTTAAGGGGTTGAAATGAAATATCTTGAAAGATATGTGCATAATATCGAGTTTAAGGAAATAGACGTACCTCGATAGTTTAAGAAACTTGATGACGTAATAGCCAATGAGTATGAGAAATGTATCCTACACAATTCTTAGACAAAATTTGCATAGAAAATACAAGTGTAGGCAAGTAATAGGAGATATCAAAAAGAAGCTTATGCTATAAGATTTCATAAGAGATAATAAGCCACATAGGTCTAATTAAATGCTCAAAAGTTTTAGAAAATCATGCAAGGTCTTCTTTTAAAAATTTTGAAACTCACAAATATATACTTGAAGACTCATTTTCAATTGGCTTTGTTGGGAATAGTTTCTCCTTCTTTGATCAAATGACACGGTCATTTGATATCTTCTTGGCGGTATGAATTTTCTTCGATCATTGTTTCGCCGGGTACCTAATATGACATTATTTTGTGGTACCCTCATGTGTTTGGGCCCTTTGGGATTAGTCTTGAGACTTTTAGGTCTCCAACAATAATTAGAGCTATTTCTAGCTCGACAAAAATTAGCCGTATGACCCTTTTTACCGCAATAGAAACATGTAATAATTCTAGGAGCATAATGACCAACATGCTTAGAGACTTGATTCTTTTTCATGTGATTGACACCCTTAGTCTTATGATCAAGTTCTAGTTTCGAACAATCAACAATTTTGGTTATTTTATCGGTACTCAAGTTGGATTTAGATAAATCATTTTTCATGCAATCAATATTCTCAACAAGAGTACTATTTTCTTTTTCAAGGTTTCTAACCTTGTCAAGAGTGGTGGTGTGAGCACATGATAGTGATTCATAGGAAGTAAATAAACTATCCTTATCATTTTTCAAAATATTGAATTCTTTTTTCAAATTTTTGTATCTAACAAGTAAGCTTTGGAATTCATTTTGAAGTTCATCATAATCATTTTGTAAATCACTATAATCATTTTGAATGACAAAGTCATAGGAAGTAGAGGGTTTAAGACAAATCTCGTTTTCTTCATTTATGCCCATAAAACAATATTCAACTTCTTCATAGTTGGAAGTTGTAGGAGGCTTGTTCCTTAGATTTGAGCTTGTATGACCTTGAGAAGTAGATGCTTTTTTTGACTCCTTTCATTTGCAAATACTCCATAGATGGCTTCTAATTTTTGCCATACTTCATGTGCCGATTTTATTCCTACAATATGTTCATATTCTATATTAGTAAGTGAACAATACAAAATATTTAAAGCCTTACCGTTTAAGGAGATGATTTTCTTCTCATCATCATTGAGCTTTTTGAAGCCTTTTGAGGTGTGTGGTGTATCTTTCATTGGAATGGATTCTCCATTAATGACGGTGTTCCAAATGTCGAACCCGCAACCTTGTAGATATCATTCCATTCTTTCTTTCCAAAAATTAAAAATTTTTGGAATCAAATAGTGGTGGCTTGGTGGTGGAGGTGCCAGATAGATGAGCTTCGTTAGAGTCGACGATCGTTTCTCTTCACTCGCGATGTGAAACGAGCTTGCCAAATAGTTTGGCTCGATACCACTTGTAAGTCCAAGCGGCTACGATAATCTAGAGGGGGTGAATAGATTATCTCCATCTTTTCAATTTCGCCCTCTTTTTATAATCGAATGCTCAAACACAATAATAAAGGTGCGGAATGTAAACAACACACGTTGATTTAAAGAGGTTCAACCCACCTAGGGCCTAATCCTCTACCACCCCAGTATATCCGGGATGGATTTCAAAAAGAAAAAAAAAATTATTAATTACCAAAATTAATACAAATTCAACTTACAACACCTTGAAGAGCACCACACTCTTCTTCAACACCACCTTTGAGATTACCACAATCTCTTCTTGAAGATTACCACAATCTCCAACGGCACCTTGTGAAGATTACCACAATCTTCAATCTTGAAGAATACCAAATTCTTCAACACCTCAATAAGAAGATCACCACAATCTTCTTGCACCTATCACCTAGATCATCCAAGTGTGTTCTTACCACAAGAGCACTCACAAGGATATCTTGTGTTTGAATGATAACCAAAAATCAAGATTACAACTCAATAATGAATAATACAATTTGAGTGCAAAGTGTAATCAAGAATAGCCTGGACCTCAAAGATGTGAAAGTGATAAGCTAGGCAAATTTACAACAAGAATAATGACAATGAAAGACCAAGTATTTGCTTAAAGTGTATCTTGTTGTGTTGTATCTCAATTGTTGTCTTGGTTGCTCCAAAACTTCCTCTATTTATAGGAGATGATTGATCAAGCATAGGCTCCTCTTGGGGATTGAAAATCTACAGAAAAATACAATTAAAATCAAGAATATAGCTGTTAGAAATCAATCCCACAATTTAAGGAAATGTGTCTGCTGTCAAACGGTCATATTTTTGCTGTCAATACACAGGGCGACCGGTCGCACAAAAATAAGAGAAATAAGAACACTTTGAAAATTACAACAGGGCGACCGGTCGACATAGGCTTGACCGGCCGACTCGACCCACTGTTTCAACCGGTCCCCTAATTCAAAAACGAAGAGGTTTTGTTCTGTTTCAAAATGAAACATGCAGTCTGGCCGACCACCATGCTGCGGCCGATGGCCGACGACGATCGTCGGCCGAAGCGGCCAGGTCGACACTGCTATTTTTACTTCCGTCTCATTTTCTGTTTCTAAAAACATCTTGAGTGCGGGTTGCCCTATAGGGCGGCCGGTCGACCACGAGACAAAATGTAGTCAATTTACGTCGAAAATAAAACTCAAGAAATACTCCGAAAATTTAGTAAAAACAATTTAAACCGATCGAGTATTTAGACAACATTTAGGAACCTTGTTTTAGAGAAAAAATCCATTGACATAAAATCATTAAAATTGTTGTCCATTGTTATCAAGAATAAATCGGAGGAAGTACTCTAAAAATATTAAAACCATTTTAAATCATTTAGGAGTATTTAGACAACCTTTAAAAAAACATTGTTTTGGTGATAAAATAAAATCATCAAAATTAAGATAAAAACATGTATCAAACAGCAACCCGGTGGGAGATCAACCAACTCCGAAGTATTATTGTGCATGATGAAATTTATTTCATTGTTGATAGCTTCTTTTTAGAGATGAACTTTTGTACTAGACAAAACTTCTGGAATAGTTCTTATTTCATTTTGTAACATATAAGTTAGAAATTCGGGACCAAAAAGCTTAAGTACTTTTGTCCTTTTACTGTGCATTGGTTTCTCTTCATCATCACATTGAGGTAACCATGTAGTTTTATAAGTTCTTTTATTCGAAATTTCATCTTTCCTTTCTTTTCAAGGAATATCAAAGAATACAATATTTCTTGATTCTATGATCATACCAATATTTATATTAGGAATTGTTGATTTGTGCACTACAAACTGGTACTCACTACTATTGTTTTCATATCCGATAAAAACATAATTAGTCGTTTTAGGACTGATTCCAACTTGTTTTGGCTTAGATACTTCAATATTTAGCCAAACAGTTCCACACTTTGAGGTATTTATATGATGGTTTTTGACCTTTTCATAACTCATATGGAGTTTTATTTTTATCTTTGCGTGGTATTTTATTTAGAATATAGTTTGCAGAAAGTATAACTTCTCCCACAAGTTTTGGAGTAAGCTAGAGCTTATCAACATCACATTTATCATCTTTTTAAGAGTACGATTTTTGCATTCTGCAACACCATTTGATTGAAGTGAGTATGGAGCTATCGTTTGGTAAATTATACCTGTTTCCGAGCAGAATTCTTGAAATGGAACACATACTCCCTGCCTCTATCACTGGGAATCATCTTAATTTTCAAATTAAGCTGATTTTTAACTTCATTCTTATAAGTTTTAAAAGCTACTAAAGCCTCATCTTTACTTTTTAAAAGATATACATAACAATATCTTGTGCAATCATTAATAAGTGTTATAAAGTACTTCCTCCCCCCTCGAGTTTGCACAAGTTTTAAACCACACACATCTATATGGATTAACTCAAGTGGTTTGGTATTCTTGTCACCGAATGTAATGGTGTTTTAGCTAATTTTGCTCCAATACAAACTTCGCACTTTTCTTGTGAATAGGTTTTAAACATTGGTATCCAGATTCACTAACCTTTTAAATGTGGTGAAATTTACATATCCTAATTTATCATGCCATAATTAGGAAACCCAACAAGTAAACAGAAGTAATAGTTTCATTCTTCACCTCTTGGCGGAAAACAGGCATTACAAATATTTTAAAGAGCTATTTATCAATGTACCCTTTACACAAAAACTGATAATTCTTGGTCATTACAAACTTGTCGGCCTTAAATATTAGTCTAAATTTAGTCTTGCTTAACAAGGGGCTGAAAAATAAGTTCTTGCGAATGTCTAGGACATGCAGCACATTCACAAGCGTATGCTATTTTCAGGAAGTCATCTTTCCACAACCTTCCCAAGCCCCACGATGTTGGAAGTCGAAGAGTTCCCCATGAACAGTTTTCTTCTATTTAACAGAGTGTAGAGGAAAACGTCTCCTTGTCGGCACAAATGTGACGAGTAGCTCCGATATCTATCCACAATTTATTAGTCCAAGTGGCCATGAAAATCTAGAGATAGGTAAATAGATTTTCCCTGATTTTTCAGATTTTTCTTCTCTTTAAAGACAAGAGGCTCATGATGGGAGAAATGGGCCTGGATAAGTTCAAAAATCCACAAAAGAACAAGCTAAAATTGGATTGAGGAAATAAATTATGATGATGAATGACCCAATATTATTAGGAGTCCAAATGAAAGAATATGATCTTTGTGAGCCCACAAGGAAAAAACCAGAACTGGGTCTAATGGTAGCTTTAAAAATATTGACCCATTTCAACTTGAGCCTCTGCTAAACAGAGGAAGGAGGAAAAAAAAAGAGAAAACAAAGACATAGATGGAGTAGCAAAATATCAGATAAGGAATTGAATCAAGAAAGAAGAAAAGCATAAGATAAATAAAGAATCTCAAATAGAATAAGTGAGAACAACAAGGGATAAAAGAAAGACGAAAAAAGTAAAATTTTAAGAAAAAGAAAAGAATTAGAGATAGTGGTAAGTTTCACACAATAGTTGAGAAATTCTTTATTAGATAGTAATGTAATCAATAGGAACTGAAACATGTGTAAAAGCATGTTTAGAGATAAAGCTATTAAGATTTGAGAATTTGGCAAGTCTCTAGGATTGAAGGCATCAGGAAATATTGAAGAGGTACTAAAAAAATTAAAGGCAATAGAAAAGAGAGATAATGAGGAAATTAAAGAATATAAGACAACATTTCAAGGGGAAGGGGAAACTCATATTGTAAGATGAAGATTTTATCATTTAATGTCAGAGGGAGCATTAAAAAAAAGTGATCAGAGATACTCTTAGGAATGAAGGGTTGAACTTTTCTGGTCTACAAGAATCAAAAATAGAGAAAATTGATATAGAGCTTGGTGTAACATTGTGGTCAAATTACAATTTTGGATGGAAATACTTGGGTTTTCAAGGAGCATCAGGTGTATTGTTCAACATATGCAATAATAAAGTATTTAATTTTATCAAAGATTGGTTTATCAAAAGGATGTTTAACAATAATAGGAAAATGGAGAAATCAAGACGAGATAATAATGATTTTCAATGTCTATTCACATTGTTTATTAAATGCAAAAAGAAAATTATGGGAGGAGATACATAAAAAAATTCCTCTGGAAGCCCTCCGGCGATATAGAACTTATAGACATGGGTTCAAATTGCTTCTGTCTTAAAATGGAAGACAAAGAAGCAATAACTCATGCCCTCAGGCTTGGCCCTTGGGTGATTAACAATCATTATCTTATATATAGTTAGTATATATAGTTAGACGATGGCCGCTCGGGGTTCTACCCGTCGACGGATACTGTCCAAACAATCATTGTATGTGTAGAGTTCAAGAATTGTCCATCCACTGAATTCCATCATTTATCTACTCTTTCATTGGTCTAGTCCGTCTTTATCAAATTCTTCTTTTATCCTTGCTCTCGAACAAGAACCTGAATGGAATCAAAAGGTCTTCGAAACTTTCAAATGATTCCATCTACCCACTTTGGTCGAACATCTTTCCTCGGATTCATTGGAACCTTCTTTTTCAAAACTTGACTCTTCGGGCATGGAATCTTCCTTCTGTCTTGCTGGATCCTGTACCTGCTCATCACTTTGCTCTTGGTAAAGGGACTTTAGTCTCGGAAGTGCTTGATCGGAAGTTTCCTAACATTGGAGTTTGATCTCTCAGTCATTCATTCTTCAAAGGAATAATCTTTCGTGACAAGCAAAGACGAAGGAGCCAAGCCCTCTCGAATGAGTTCTACTATAGAAACTTTCAACGTAGAGCCCAGAAAGCCATCTTGTAGAGAATGAACAGTCGATTTGGGCCACCTAGGACCAGACCACTAGCCTAGATAATCAAAGAGACCCGGGCTGCTATTTTCTAATTATTATACAAAAATGAGATTGGTCCCAAGCCGAATCCATGGTGCTTGCTATTAGTAGAAATCTCAGCCTTCGCGCCCCCAACACCAACGGAAACAAAAAATAAAGGGGATAAGATCAAGCCAAGAGCACAAGCGAGCTAGAAAAAAGGCTCTCACGAATACCTCATCCCTGCGAGCCTTTTTTCTTGTTTAAAAAACCTTCTTGGATCGGACATTAAATCATCAAAAGTGGTGTATTGCTGGTAACCTTAATGCCATTAGGTTTCAATGGGAAAGAAAATGAAATGCAGGTAAGGTGAACAATGGAGAAATGAAATAGTTTGATAGTTTTATTAGAAATTGTGAAGTTATTAATCTCTCTTTCTATCTTAAGAAGAAGATTCACTTGGTATAAATGTGACGACAATTGTGTAATTCGGTTAGATAGAATTGCAATCGCATATGGGTGGATGGAAGATGGTCGAATTGTATTGTAGTGGAGTTGGCAAGAAACATGTCTAACCATTGTTTAATCATTTCGAAGGAGAAAGAAAAATGATAACTGGGAGCCAAAAACATTTGGAGTTCTAGATTGTTGGCATTTGCATCTGGATTATAAAGTTTTTGCAGAATCATAAAAGAATAAAATTGAGATTCAGTGATGAGGTTGTCCTAAAAGAAAATCTTATTAAAAGGATAAACCCAAATTTTGGAAAAAGTGTTTTGGGCCTGGATGACAGAGAAATGATGAGATGACGTTTAATTTGATAGGAATAAATGCGTCAGTCAAAATCACAAATCGAATGGTCACGAAAATTCAGATACGCCAGTCCTCCTAGAAAACCATACCATAATTAGTACTTTTAAAAAAATCGAACACTAGGGCTGCATTTTAAATACCCCCTAAATGAGTTGGAGAGTAGTTGATTCGGGCTACATTAGGGAGACCGGTCATCAATACTCCCCTAGTTTAGGCCCATTGATCCAAACTAGGAGAGTAGGGGGAGTAGTTGATTCAGGTTAGTTTAGGGAGACCTGTCATTAATATTACCCTATTTTAGGCCCATCGACCTAAACTAGGAGAGCAGGGGGAGTAGTTGATTTGGCCTAGTTTTAGACCTTATACTTAGTCTAGCTCCTCTACAAGCAGACCTGGTAATGTAGGTAGAATGTTCGATCTAGCTGGATCAATGTCCGACCCTTGAGGCAGACCTGGTTCTAGAAGATCTGAGTTTCAGTCTAGCTAGTTCGATGTCTGAAACTTTGGGCAGACTTAGATTCATAGTCTAGATCTCCCTCGTTGATAGACCTACTGTCATATTCCGAATGGACAGGATCAAATCCTTTTTTAATCCAAGTCGAATGAGTAAGCCGGACAAAAGCTGGGCGGAAAAACAAGGCTGACCTGCTCAAGAATATCTAAGGGTTTGAGGCGGCCGACCTGACAAAGAGTTACTAAAAACATGACTAACCTGACAAAGAGTAACTAAAAGCATGGCCGACTTGACAATGAGTTACTAAAAGCATGGCCAACCTACCAAAGAGTAACTTGTGGTAGGGTCGACCTGACAAGTATTTAATGAGCATAAAAGTAATATAGGCAAAACCAAATATCGAGTTAGGTTGACCTGGCAGGAGTTACTAGGTGTCAGGTCCGACCTGCTCGCATTAATTATCCCTTCAAGGTAGACCTGACAATGAGTAATTAGATGTCAGGTCTGACTTGCTCTCATTAATTATTCTTTAAGGAAAACTTGACAAGCATTAATGTCCTAGGAAACCGATTCGACAGAAAGTAACTATTGTCAGAGCCGAGCTGACAGAAGTGACTGGTTCCTTTGGTCGACTTGGCACAGGTTTTCACCAATTTGGGCTACTAATCAGGGCTAGCCACGTGGACAACAAGGACAAGGTAAGGAAGGTATAAAAGGAAGAGGTATGTGGGAAAAACTATCATCTTTATATCTCTTATATTCAACTTCTTCACATTTTATACACTTTTTTTCCCTTGAACTAACTTGATCGTCGGAAACGCCGGAGTTCTCTCTGGTAGTCTTTTGCAGGCTAGCTGAAGGTCAAGTTAGAATTCTGAGACAATCTCGCTTAAGATGCCTTTTCACTAATAAAAGTGTTACTGTCCTGTGGCTTTTTGGCTTCCCCACCTGTCCCCTCGCCTCTCTCACTCTTTCATTTTTAATTTCTCACTCTGTTTTGTTTTTTAGTGTAGAGAGATTTTTTCACCACTGCAACACACTTCTCCTCTCACTAAAATGACCCCAAAAAGTTGATTTTCAGTAAAAATGATGAGTAGAAAAAGATGATACATCTGAAGCATAAGCAGCGAAAAAAAGAGAGCAATGGTGACGGAAAAGCAAAACCCCACCATTAACTCTGATGAAGTAAAGAAAGCAGTGGGACCTGAAAAGCAAAAAACCCCTAATAACTCTGATGAAAAAGATAGTTATTCTGACTTTGAAAGTGAAAGGAAAGAGGATGAAGGCGCACCGCAGCCCACAAAGAAACACAAAATCAACCCTCCTAAAAAACTTTCCTCTAATCAATCACACAACTAAAGAAACAAAGCTACGGTTAGGTTTTAAATTACCACTAATTTGGGTGAGGGAAGAGGAGGCTGACTCTAACAGGAGGCAATACGGTGGCAACAACAGCATGGTTGGTGGCGAGAGATGTGTGCGCGACAGCGGTGAGTGGCGATCGATGAGATAGAGAGCAGGGGAGGGAGAGCTACATCGGTTGATAAGTAACAGATGTAGAAATAATTTTCACAACGGGTTATAAAAGGATGTTGCAAATTAAAACCACATCTACAGCAGGTCTTAAAGGAACCGATGTAGATAAAAAAATCTTATAGTTTTACATCGGTGATTCGCTACAGCTGATGTAGAAATATCGAAATATTTATAATTTTGCCACCGGAGTTTTTGTTACATCGCTTCGTTAATGAGCCGATGTAAAATCTCGAAGTAAAAATCATTTTTTGTAGTAGTGAAAGAATCATGATTTGAGTATAACGATATTGTTATTGAGAAAACATATGACATTCCTATTCTATTATATTAATGTATATAGTTATTTATTGTTATAAATTCCTATTATGTCTCATTGATCTAATTTAAATTAGTTGTCGATAAGTGATCATATAATTGTTACAGTTTTAGAAACCTTAACAAATGTTGTTAATAGTTGTATTAACTTGCTTCAAATTTGTAATCTATTTTTTTATTCTCATACTAAAATTTTAATTTATTGTTGGATTTTTACATAATTTTGTAAAAATATATTAAATAATTATAATAAGTATTATTTAATAAATCATACATTATTTTAATTTTTTCGGCTTAACACATGTGACCCTGCACCCCTTTCCGCATTCAAATGAATGGGTGAGACTTAATCTTGTGATACCCACCCACCCCATCTCATTAGCATTCCTACAATATATCAATTACTTAATATCAAAATTATACAATACTTCATTATATTACACTTTGTACATCGCAAGAACTTTATACTAGTTATAGATAAAATTTAGAATTATGAATTCGAATTGAAATTCGAGAAACGAATTCTACATGTATTATTTTCTAATTATGAAAATACAAAAACATGTACAAATTTAGCAAAATTGATTATTTTGACTAATACAACGGAAATTACCACAACTAAGAATTATACGACTAAATTTATCAAACCATAAAAATGACAGGATTAATATTATTAGTTTTGGTCATGGACAAAATTATCACAATACTAAAATTGCAACTTAAAAAATTACATGACTAATATTGCAACAACTTTATAAATAAACACAAAAACTCCTGTCAGACCGTCTAACGGGTCTGACCTATTAGACGGACCTGACCCGCGGATCCGGTGACATTTTCGTAATATTAGCAATGGTGTTTTAGTAGTTTTCAGGTACCACCGGTATTAACAGTCCTTCTGAAAAATATTAGTTGTCCTTCTAAAAAGTATTAGTTGTTCTTCTGAAATGTATTAGTAGTTCCCTCAAGAGTATTTTAGTATTTCTCATAAATATACTACCGAAATGTATTAGGAGTCCCTCAAAAAAGTATTAGTAGTTCATCGACAAAGTATTAGTAGTTCCCTGGAGAGTATTTTAGTAGTTTCCCTGAATAAAATTAAATGTTTCTCCCGAAATGTATTAACAATCCTTCTGAAAAGTATTAGTCGTTCTTCTAAAAAGTATTAGCAGTTCTTCTGAAATGTATTAGTAGTTCCGTGAAGAGTATTTTAGTATTTCTCATGAATATACTCCCGAAATGTATTAACAGTCCCTCAAAAAAGTATTAGTAGTTCCTCGAAAAAGTATTAGTAGTTCCCTGGAGAGTATTTTAGTAGTTTCCCTTTATATAATTAATTTTTTCCCCGAAATGTCTTAGTTGTCCCTCGGAAAAGTATTAGTAGTTTCCCAAAAAAGTATTAGTAATTTCCTAGAGAGTATTTTAGTAGTGCTCCTGCAAAGTATTAGTTTTTCTTATAAAATGTATTAGTATTTCTCCATACAAGTATTAGCTGATACTAATACTTGTATCATTTAGTGCTTCATCTTCAAATACTCTGCTACTACAATATTCATTCTTATGTAAATAAACCTTGCTCAAATTTTTCAGCAAAAACAAGCCGTTTGGCGTATAACTGCACTGCCGAACTTCCATCTCCGTCTGGTTCCTTCACGAAATGTTTGTTTGCGGAAGCAAAAGCCGCAGCCTCTATTTGCTTGGCATCTTCCTTAGCTTCTTTTTGACTCAACATACCATATTTTCTAGATCTGGAGGGAGTTGTAAGATTCTTGGTCATTTTCTCAACAAGCTTTAGCCTTGTACTTTGGGTAGGGGGCCATAATTTCACAGACAATTTGGAAAATTCCATGTCAAACCTAGAAGAATCAAGAGATCCATAAATACCATAAACATTTAAACCATTAATCTTTACAATAAATGACGGAAGCGAGAAACGCCGCAAATGAAGAGGAGAGAGAGATCCAAAGTAGTGGAAAGTAAAAGTGAGAACAGTAAATGAAACCTGAGGATTTATTATACCTGCAGGGAAGAAGATTTGAAGGGAATAAAAAGAAACAATTTTGCTTTGGGGAGAAAGAGAATGAGGACGGGTCAGGTTTATTTTCTGGTTTATTTGATATTTAGACCCGCCTAACAGATCTAGATCCGTTAGACGGTCTGACAGGAGACTAGCTCATAAATAAAAGACCAAATTTTCAATTTGCCCATGTACATATATTTATTTTCAGTGGTTAAATACATAATTTTAGAAAAACGAGGGAGATAAACACTTGCAAGTCGCTAGGGGTGTGCACGGTACGGGACGGTTCGAAGATTCATAAATCTCCAGAACCGTCCCGAAGTTCGGAGATTGTAAAAAACAATCTCCAGAACCAAACCATAGAGAAAAAATCTCCGTACCGAAAATTCGGTACGGGGATTCGGTTCTAACGGGACGGTATGGTTTGGGACGGTTCTGGAGATTAATCAAATGTAAAACACACAAAATAAAAAAAATAAAAAATGAATGTAAAAATCACCAAATAATTATAGTCCATTCATTCTTTTAGTGGAATCTCAAATAAATACTACAACCATAAAGGGCAACACAATCTCAAATTAAAAACAATCTTTTTTTATTTTTTGAGATAGAATTCATCTCGGTTAGTATATATCATGCCTTTCCTACTAAAATACAACAATCATTCTTTTTTATTATTATTTAAGTTAAAAATTAAAATCTTTATAAAAAATCATGATATCCAATAGTTGGATATTTCAGGACAGTACCCAAAAGTATAAAAATTAAAAACATCATCCTAGACCTAGAGATTATTCTCAGATTGCCAACTCCAAATTCCAACCATTGGACCTTTTCTTTTAATTTTATAATCATACATAATAAATCAGCCAAAAATATCAAATGTAGCAAAATACAACATAAATGATCAGAACTTACCTACTGAAAGTCTGAAATACGAAAACTCGTTGTCGTGAATGGTGGTGTATGGTGTCAGCGGCGTGAAGATAACGAATATATGATAATTTTCTAGGTTAATTAAATGTGTAGTGTCACAATATCAAAATATAAATAAGATAAAAATAATATATATGTATGTATTAAAAAAATCTTAGAAATCGGTTCTATCTTGGTACGGGACGGTACGATTCAGTATGGTTCTCGGTACGGATATTTTAAAAATCTCCAGAAACGTACCAAAAAATTTTTCGGGACGGTTCGGTTTGGAGAAAGTAAAAAAATCAATGGATATTTTCGGTTCGGATATTTTTTGGTTCGGGTATCAGTTCGGTTCCAGTGATCTCCAAGTCCCGTGCACAGCCCTACAAGTCGCAACCAATAATTGGTTTGGGATAGGGATATGTGGGCATATCTCAATAATTTTGGGGTTATTTTGTAAATATGGAAACGTTGTGGGGCAACAGAATCATCATTTAACAGGTCAACTAGTAACTTCCAAATCAGTAAAACTTTACTCTCTTCTGTGAACAATTTTGTGCTGCATTCAAAAATCCACGAAGCTTGTAGATAATAGTATCACAGAGATTACATACATAGCTATGAAGAAGCAGCTGCTATTTGCTGTCAAAGTTTTCACTCTAACCAGCGTTTATTTGTTCACACGCTCGCGAACACCCGCAAACAAACTCAGAAATCCAGTAAAATCAATAGCAGTATTATTCGTCCTGGAAAACCTGAAGCGTGTTTTGCTCTACAATGCCCGTTTGATCCGCGACGCCAAAAGTCAGGTTGAGATCCTGGAGAACGATATCCGTCTCTTCAAAGCGTTCCTCGAAGACTGCACGAAAATCACCAACAAAGATGAGGCCCTGGAAGAATTGGTGGGAAAGATTCAAGACGTGGTGCGTGAAGGTGAAGATATAATCGTCGTGTTTACGAATCAGGCGGCGGAAAACCGCTCCGGGAATTTCTTTCAGAAAGCTTTTTGTGGCCCGATGAAGCTCATTAGCGTCGCGAAAGAGGTTAAGGCTATTAGGGCAAATGTGAAAAATATATATGATAAGAGTAGTGTTTTCTCGGCGAACCGGCAGATCAGAGCGGCGGCGGCTGAAGATGCAACTGCGGAGGAGAAAAAGGTATATCTTTAGTAGGTCTGAATTTAAATAATTATTTATATTATGACTTAATTGATTCCAATTGTTGGATTGATCGTGATTATTCTGGAACAAGCGGGATGTGGGATTATAGAAATCCAGAAATAGTGATTTTTCACCATCCATGTCTCAGCATTTGGTGGAAATTTCTGAATAATTGTGCTGAAACCTAGAAGGAAAAAAAAATTGTGTTATTTTAAAGCTTTGAATATCTGTTATTCATTGTGCATATTTTAACTCTTAAATTGGACCAAGGACCAATTGGTATAAAATGAAACCTTTGAAAATGACAGGAAAATGATCAACCAAAGATCAAGCAATAGTATAGAATGGTTCAATGATGACTTAGTAAGAAATTGTAAATGAAAACAAAGTCGCAGTCAACTGATTTTTTTTTTTGATTCTTTTGTCATTACAGGGCATGTAACCTTATGGGATGAAAAGTCATCACAGATCATTCTTCCTGTTTGCAACAGAAAACAGCTTGAAGCATGAATCTGTATCCAGTTTCAGTTTCCCTGCTATGTCTCTGCTTCCTCAACAAATTGACAGCTGCTAGTGGTAATCCAACTCATTCCACAGGAGATGTTTTCGGTTAATTGCGGTTCAAGTGGCACTTCTGTTGCACGTGATGGCAGGGAATGGCATGGAGATGTACAGCCGAAATTCTCTTCCTTGCTACGGATAAACGGATCATCAACCACCTCTAGCGTCATCCATAAGTTGACCTCTACTGATGATCCACTTCCATACAAATCAGCAAGACTCTCTCGTGACGGATTTTCCTATACCTTTCAAGTAAATCCAGGTCAGAAAATCGTTTGCCTTCACTTTAATTTGGCTCCATTCAAAGGTTTCAAAAGGTGCAAGGACTTATTTGATGTTGAAGCTGGTCCTTTCACCCTGTTCAGCAACTTTAGTGCTTCCCTTACTGCTATTGCTCTTGGTGTGAATTCTTTTGTCAAGGAGTTCTGTATAAACATAGAAGAAAATCAACAGCTCAACATAATTTTCTCTCCAGCAAGTGGTCAATTTTTACACACTTATGATTTCATAAATGGCATAGAGATTATCTCAGTATCTACCAGTATTTCATACTTTCACGGAAGAGATATTGGAGTCCAAGTGGTTTTGGTTTATATTGATAACAGCATTGCCCTTGAAATAATCCGCCGACTAAATATCAAACAGGATTCGGTTTTGTCAGCTGGTGATATTGGTGACATGTTTGGGATGTGGGAAACGGTTCCCAAGCGGAAAGCAAGCAAGATCAATAATATTACCTGGAAAGCATCTGTCGATGTGGGATTCGGGTACTTGGTCAGGCTTCATTTCTCCAAGTTAGGATTCAATATGGCTGAGAGTGGTGGCATTATTTTTGAAGTCCGCATTAATCAAATGATCGCTAATACTAATTTTGACATAGTCAGGGAAAAAGATGATAGAGATAGCATTTCCTTGTATAAGGACTACATTGTGATGATGAAAGGGAACAAACAAGAAGGTAAACGTGATCTTTTGATTTTCCTTCAATCAAATAATGAATTCATGGATGGACATGGACCCCTTAAAGGATTTGAAGTAATGAAGTTGAGCAACCCTGACAATAGTCTTGCCAGTCCAAATCCCTCGCCTTCAACACGAGATTCATCATATTGCACTATCCAAAACTTACAACAAGCTCTTGGTCACAGGAATGTAACTTCAACTGTTGCAATAACGTTACTTGCTCTGCTAAACATCATTGTTTATGCATTGCGACAAATTAGGGAAGCTAGCAATACAAAGGAGGGAAACAAGCCTTCAGCCAGGGCTGAACGACTTTGTCGCTTGTTTTCATTAGCTGAGATCCAATTAGCCACTAGAAATTTCAGTGATGCACATCTCATTGGAAGGGGTGGATTTGGTAAAGTTTACAAAGGCCTCATTGATAATGGGTGAGAGACTGTGGCCATAAAGCGGCAAAAATCAAATTCCAGACAAGGGGCACATGAATTTTTGACGGAGATTGAGACACTAACTGAGCTCCGACATGTTAATCTGGTCTCTCTGATTGGCTACTGCAATGAGCATGGGGAAATGATTCTTGTTTATGAGTACATGGCCTGTGGAACTCTTGGTGACCACCTGTACAAACTCTCATGGAACAGCGATAACAGCTCGTCTCTCACCTGGACGCAGCAACGCCTTGCTATATGCATTGGAGCTGGTCGAGGGCTAGTCTATCTTCACATTGGCCACTCAGTCATACATCGGGATGTAAAGGTTTCAAATATTCTGCTAAATGAAATTCCATAGCTAAAGTTTCAGATTTTGGATTGGCCAAACGTTTAAGCAGAAGCAAGCTTCAGAGTCATGTTAGCACAAAAGTTAAAGGCACATTTGGCTACTTGGACCCAAATTATTTTACCACTGGTAAACTAACTAGGAAAAGCGACACATATGCCTTTGGGGTGGTATTATTGGAAGTATTGAGTGGGAGACCAGCCGTGGATCCAAGGGTTCCAGAGGATGAGCGGATTCTGACCAAGTGGGCTCGAGAAAACATTAGTACGGGAAAAGCTGACCAGATTGTGGCTTCGAATCTGAGGGGCGAATTTCAGAAGATAGCCTGAAGGCATTTGTGGTGGTAGCTGAACAATGCTTGCATGATGAACCAAAGAAACGGCCAACAATGGCTCAAGTAGTGCCACAACTTGAGCTTGCACTTGAGCAGCAGGAGAGCTCAAAGTCTTTGGTACCAAATGGGATAACAAATGATGTGGATGAATTCCATCCATTGGACGACGAAACTAAATTATCAGTTAGCACTGGGCAGCTGTCAGTGGTGTCCACAGATGTGCAGAATCTAGCACCCGCACCAAAAGAGCGAACTAACAGCAAAATGGTTAATAATGAGACTCCATCTGGAAGAAAAGATGGAAGAAATGGCACTACTCATAAATCCTCATGGGTTTGGCAATGGGATGTATTATGGAACAGAGTCAAACCATCCGGTAAAACCGAATTGTATTTTCAGTTACAAATCTATATGGCAACAATAAGATACAAAAACATTTCCTTTTTGATGCTTAAACTTTCATATCTCCTCTAACTTTTCAGAGATTTTCTTTCTAGGCAATTCTGCAGGCTATCATGCCACAGAAGCAGCACAAAAGGAAAACAGACTATTGATATGCTGCCAATCGCTGTCCCTGCCATTCATATAGATGAGTTAAAGGACATTACTAATAATTTTGGTTTGGATTGTTTTATTGGTGTGGGATTCTATGGAAGGGTGTACCATGGAGTCCTGAAAAATGGACAGGCTGCAGCAATAAAGGCACACTATAGCAACCAGCCAGACCAAGAATTTCTAGCACAGGTTTGAACACTGTGTCCGTTGACATAGCTGCATAGATTATAACTCCCATAAAGAGATATATTTTTTAAATATATGGTTTTGCAGGTCTCAAAAGCATCCAGCCTAAAGCACGAAAACGTGGTTGAGCTACTTGGTTATTGTGTGAATGGTGGTCTGCGAGTCTTGGCTTATGAGTTTGCTCCACATGGATCCCTACATGAGATTCTTCATGGTTAGTTCAACATAATTTATTGAACTACCCCTTTGGCATTTTTTTGGATCTCTAGGCTGACGATGGTAAATTTTTATAATTGTATTTGTTCAAGTACATTGGTATTGACCTTCTTAGCTAATATCCTAGGAATATTCGTTGTTGAATTGCTTTAGAAATAACCTTCTGATTGCTGAAAAGTAACCCTATCTTGTGGCTGAGTTTATGAAAGTTCCTTCATATTATATATCATCATTATAATCGCTCATTGTAGCTTCTTGTTGCGTATCCCTTTTTTTTTTTTGTGTTAGAGTACCATATGATTCGCAACAATTAATTTAGTTGTTAATACAGGACGAAAAGGTGTCAAAGAGGCAGGGGCAGGGGCAGGGGCAGTTCCGATTCTGTCATGGACCCAAAGAGTTAAAAGTGCTGTTGGAGCTGCAAAAGGATTAGAATACATACATGAGACCACACAGATTCATTGTCACGTCAACTCCGCCAATGTCATACTTTTCAATAATTATAATGTTGCTAAGATAGCTAATTTTGGACTGTCATATCCAACAATTAGAACGGCAGAGAGTTCTCCTTTCTCTTTTGTTGAGCCTTTTGGTTATCATGCCCCCGAGTATGGTCTTTTCTGAGTCTTTCTTACAGATGAACAGAACTGCAAGTTTGAATTTGTCTTTTATCATTGGGCCTGAATTATTTTGTTTCCGCTGATAGATACCTGATGACTGGCAAACCAAGCTGGAGGAGTGATGTTCACATCTTCGGTGTGCTACTCCTCGAACTCTTGACTGGCCGTAGACCAGTCGATCATACGCTGCCAAGTGGACAGCATTCATTTGTGACATGGGTATACAATTTTCCTTATTAAATTCCTACTTTTTTCCAGGGGCATCTAGTAAACCAGGTTATTTTCATCTGGCTAATTTGCCAGTTTCTTGTTGAAGATAATCTCAGAAATCGAAGTAAAATGAGAGAATTCCATAAGCAAACTGAAGATTACTTACTGGTGTTTTCTAACGGGAAAATTCAAATTACAAGATGCGCATCAAGTACAATATTTCTAGGAGAAACTCTATAGAGATAAAAAACGTAGAAATGAAATAACAACTCTAACTAATATAGACCAACTCTAACAGCAACTTTTACAACAACTAACACTTTTGACAACGACCAATTCCAACAACAGCTCATCAAATTTTAGATATAATAATCTTCCAACCACTCTTCTGTGCTCATCAAGTTCTGAGGCATGCCCGACTCTCCAACCAGTTTCAGATCCTGTGGGAAAGGTGTAGCCACTGGCTTATAGTCCAGTAAACCAAGATCCTCCTGCAGGGCCGCTCCTATCATTAGTCGAATGAGTCGGTCGACTCTCCCCCGGAAAAATAACAAAATATAAGGGCCCAAATATTTGGTATACCTTTTATATCTAGTACATGTATGATAAAAGTAAGTTATTGAATAAAAAATGATTCTAGCATAGTGGTAGTGCATGGTTTTTTTTTTTTTTTTGTGATTTAGATTAAAAAAATTAAAAGCTCCCCACCAAGAATGAAGGGCCCATTTTCCCTTAGACCTTGTAGCCTTGAGCTTGTTAGGCTTTCATAAATTATCAATTTTAGTTTTCCTTAAGAGCCCAACATTATATTTCTCAATTTAGAAGGCAAAAGATTCAAAAGAAAAAAAAAAGGCCTAAAAGAATTGGAGATGGTGGGAACAAAACAAAAAACTAGGAGCGTGCTGAGGTTGTTTTGAAAAAAGAAAAAAGAAAAAATAGTGTAACGAAAGGGGGTTCAATTTTAAAGTTCGACTTAGGCCCAAAAATTGATAGGATCGGCCCTGTCCTCCAGAATATCCAAGATATACTTCCTTTGGTTCAAATATATACCTTTTGATCCTCTAGCTATTTCCAAACCCAAAAAATACTTAGCATGGTCGAAATCTTTAATGGTAAACAAACCATCCAAGTATTGGTTCAAGGTTGTAATGTCATCTGGATTTGATCAAAACATCATCCACATATACTAGTAAGGCAAGAAAGGAGTCTGACGTTTTTCTAATGAATAGAGAATGATCATAAGCAGATTGGTGGAAACCATAAGCCAACAACTTCCCACACAATTCATTATTCCACTGTCTTGAAGCTTGCTTGAGACCATATAGATTTCTTTTGTGATGACAAACTTGTCACGGTGAGGCTAATGTGTAACCAATAGGAGGCAACATATGGATATATTCATCTATGTAACCATATAGGAATGCATTATTGATATCAAATTGTGAGAGTACCCATCCTTTAACAGTAGCAAAAGCAACTCCAAATAATCTACCCCATAGATTTGATCATAACCATTTTGCAACTAGTCTTGCCTTATATCTTTCAAGAGTCCCATCTTGCTTCATTTTGATTTTATATATCCACTTATTACCAATAGCCTTCTGGCCAGAGGGTAAATAAGTCAATTCACAAGTCTTATTTTGCTCAAGAGCATCTAATTCCTGTTGCATAACCTGTATCCAATCTGGATAATTGCAAGCTTGAGCATAAGATTTTGGTTCCCTGCTGATGTGTAATATTGGCTAAAAAAGATATGTATGTATCATCAATTGGTGAGGAAAGGTATTTAAGGGATAAGAACAACCTGTGGGTGATGGAGCTGGAGAAGTGATAGCAGCAGCTGCATGATCAGTTACATAGGAGGTGACAAAGTCTGAAAGCCATGTTGGTTTGGTAATGACTCTTGTGCTCCTTCTAAGCACTGGCGGCTGTGGATCTGGATTAGTGGGATTGTCATCAGAGGAAAATTTAGTAGTGAGAGAGGATGAATTTGTGCCAGTTTCAGCTGAAGGAAACAACGGCCAAGTAATGGCAGTGGATGTGTCTGTGCAAACACCGAAAGAAATTTGATCTTCTAGAAAACAAACATCTGCAGAAACAAATATTTTATGTTTATCATCATTACATGTATCATTTTCTTTTTTAAATTTAATATATTTATGTATTGAGTCCAGCACTAACAAAGATAAATAGTATAATATTTAGATCTTTAAAATAATACAACTCAAATATAAAATAAATGACAAATTTCATTTTTCAGCATATCTTTGTCCATCGATCTTCAAGAAATACATTCAACAAAACATATTTTATTTTTTAGACATACATCTTTTATTTCTAATGTTTCATCCAAATTAGTGGAAGATTTTTGTTGGTGTTTGGAGAGTTAAAGAGAGGCTGGGATCAAATGAGAGTGAGGATATATATATATATACACACACACACGCAGACAGAGAGAGAGAGAGGGGAAAATGATACCGGGAATTCCAGCTGGTTTGTTTGATTTATGGGTTGGTGAGGTGGGAGGTAATACTATTTGTCCCTCTTATTTTATTCTTTTTACGGGCAAAAAAGCGGTTTACTCTTTTCCTTTTCTTTTTCCAGACGCGAATAGAGGTTCTGTAGATGTTACACCTGGAGCACTACACTTGGTGTAGCATCTACCATTCATAAGTCTTATTTTTTAGGAAGTTGGACATTTGTAATGCATTAACATACTAAACATAACATTGAACGGTAGATGATACTCCAAGTGTAGTGCTCCTGGTGCAGTATCTACTCTATCCAAGTGTAGTGCTCCTGGTGAAGTATCTACTCTATCCAAGTGTAGTGCTCCTGGTGCAGTATCTACTCTATCCGTGATAACCGCTTCTTAGAAGAAGCAGCGGTACTACAACTGCTTTTCCTTAATATTTTAAGCTTCTCTCAATCCATCACAATTCCGTAATGGATTCCTCAATACAACAAACTGTCAAATTAGTCTTTCCATCTAGTGCCTCCTTGAATAATTGACAAACTATATAATACCAGGCAACGCCAAGGCTCCACGAGGGCAAGTTAAAGCAGCGTGTCGATCCTACACTGAATGGAAACTACCCTCCAAAGGCAGCTGCAAAGGTAAAATCAGTTGTTTGCTATTTAAACTGAATTTGTGTTCGTTCTGTATGGATGACTTATTTTCTGAGACGAATCGAATAGCATGGCGTCCTGCTTTGCAGTATCATAAACGTGATCAGTAATACTTTCTTCATGACTATGTTGATTTGCTGAAAACAGATGGCTGAAATTGCTGGCTTCTGTCTGCAATATAAAGCTGATTCCCATCCAAACATGAGCACCGTAGTGAAATCTCTGCAGTCTCTGTTGAATAAGCCCGTCTACGCTAGCGGAACATCAAAATGATTCTCTGATTTGTCACTGGATGTCTTACCTTAATTTTTTCTTGAGAAATTTAACTCTCACAAGTGGTCCAATTCCTTGAAGATTTGTAACAAATTATGCTTCCCTTCTAACATTTGGCACTTGTGTAGGATTGAGTTACTAAGACTGAATAAAGTTGAATCTGGTGCCGCAGCTAGCTGACGATACCCATTTCCCAACCCTTGTGTTGGTTGATATACTCTAGGCAAAAGTGGATATCCCTTGTGAAATTGGAGAACTATGACCAATTATTGAAATGAATTGGTTGAATTCAGTCCTTCCCAAAATCAAGTGATGATATGAAATAAATGACCTGCAGAATGCTAAAAATATAAAAAACAATAATTAGAAGAAAGAAAATAACAAGGAATTGACTAACAAGATTATGGTATAAACCTATATAATTGGATGCTATCAGATTTTTGGCCGATAAATGTGACTTGCAGACTATAACCAGGTATATTCTAATTTTTTTCTCGGAACAAGAATTAATCTTGATATGTGTCACCAACATTATCGGATATCACTGATACTTTGAACATGGTAACAGTGGTAAGGATACTTTTGGTGGGATTTGATGAGGAATTGAGAATTCAAATCATGAAACAAAGCTGTTGATTTTATGCTTTCTGAGAGACTGCTGTGCCTTCCAATTATATGGCAGATGAATAACCCGAGGACAAAGGGCATTTCAAATTCAGCTTCAAACAAGTTAATTTTTTTGCTTCACTTTCAAGAAATAGCTAATGGATTATTATCAATGTCCCAGCATTTCTACTGGAGTTTCTGAACAGATGTGCTGAAACTTGGAAGAAAAATGAAATGGTCTTGTTTTCAAGATTTTTATATTCCACATATGATAAGAGGGCCCTCTAAACTGCTAGTCCTTGAATAAATGAAACCTTTAAATAAGATAGGAAAATGATCAACCAAAGACCAAACACTGGTATATATTTAATGGTTCAACCAACGACTTCGGAAGCTAAAAATGAAGACCAAGACGGAGTCAATTGGTTGGTGAATGTTTGATCAAATGATGAATATATGGATGGACATGGATTTTTAGATATTGAAGTTGAGCAACCCTGACGGCAGTTTTGCCAGTCCAAATCCCTTGCCTTCAGCCCGAGATTCATCATATCGGACAATCCCTTGGTCACACAGATATGATCTCAACTCTTGCAATAACTTTACTTGCTCTGCTGAACATCATTGTTTATAAATTGCGTCAGTTTTGGGAAGCTAGAGGTACAGAGGAGGAAAACAAGCCTTCAGCCCGGGCTCAACGACTTTGTCGCCGGTTTTCACTAGCTGAGATCCAATTAGCCACTAGAAATTTTAGTGATGCATATCTCATTGGAAGGGGTGGATTTGGTAAGGTTTACAAAGGCCTTATTGATAATGGGCGAGAGACTGTGGCCATAAAGCGGCAAAAATCAAATTCCAGGCAAGGGGCACGTGAGTTTTTGACGGAGATTGAAACACTAACTGAGCTCCGACATGTTAATCTAGTCTCTCTGATTGGCTTCTGCAATGAGCATGGGGAAATGATTCTTGTTTATGAGTACATGGCCTGTGGAACTCTTGGTGACCACCTCTACAAACTCGCATGGAACAGCGATAACAGCTCGTCTCTCACCTGGAAGCAACGCCTTGCTATATGCATTGGAGCTGGTCGAGGGCTAGACTATCTTCACACTGGCCACTCACTCATACATCGCGATGTGAAGTCTTCAAACATCCTGCTCGATGAAAATTTCATAGCTAAGGTTTCAGATTTTGGATTGGTCAAACATTTAAGCAGAAGCAAGCTACAGAGTCATGTTAGCACAAAAGTCAAGGGCACATTTGGCTACTTGGACCCAAATTATTTCACAACTGGTAAACTTACCAGGAAAAGTGACACATATGCCTTTGGCGTGGTGTTGTTGGAAGTATTGAGTGGGAGACCAGCAGTGGATCCAAGTGTGCCGGAGGATGAACGGATTCTGACCAAATGGGCTCGAGAAAACATGAGTCAGGGAAAAGCTGACTATATTGTAGCTTCCGTTCTGAGGGGTAAAATATCAGAGAATAGCCTCAAGGCATTTGTAGGGGTTGCTGAAAGATGCTTGCATGATGAACCAAAGAAACGGCCTACAATGGCCCAAGTTGTGGTACAACTTGAGTTTGCACTTGAGCAGCAGGAGAGCTCAAAGTCTCCGGTACCAAACGGGATAATAAGTGTGGATAATATGCATCTGTCTAATGACGAACCTAACTTATCAGTTAAAACTGAGCAACTCAGACTGGCTTCCGCAGATGTGAAGAATTTTACAACCTCTTCTACAAAGCAAACGAACAGAAAAGTTGTTAATACTCTGCCTCCATCTCGAACAAAAGATGGGAGAAAAGCCACAATGCCTGAAGCATCACGATTTTGGCCGTTGGATGCAATTCGGAACAGGCTCAAACCATCCGGTAAAAATGAAATGTTATTATCAGGTACAATAATTGCAAAAACATTTCCTGTTCGTATTTTGTTGCTCACACACCTTCGTGGTCTTACCAGGAATTTTTATCATGCTACAGGAACAGCTGAAAAGGACAATAAAACTATTGATATGCTGCCGAGCGCTGTCCCTATCATTTCAGAAGATGAATTAGATGTGCTATATTGGAGGAATACTGGTAGGGCATAACACGGAATCCTGAAAAGAGGACACACTGCTGCAACTAGAAAGCTAGACGATCTTAACAATCTGCCAGACGAAGAGTTTCTAGGACAGGTTTGCCCATAACATTATGTACGTTTATCTGGCTGCATCAATCATAGCTTCCCACAAAGATGTGTTGTTTAAAGATATGTTTTGCAGGTTTCAACTGTATTCAGCCTAAAAAGGCATGAAAATGTGGTTTTTGTGTGTGGATGTTGGTCTGCGCGTATTGGTTTCGATGTTAATATATTGCCTTAGTGCATTAAATCTTCTTATGATGTAGTGTTGTCCCCTTAAAATTGTGATTGTATAAAGATATGCCAAATGTACCTTGGTAATTTCAAGCTTTACAAGATGTTTTTACCATGATCACTATTTTCTGAAACTCTTCGTGACATGCTACTCTGAATTAATCGTCAGTAGTGCTTCTGAGAAGTTGATAATATATTCCTGCATTGTGTACATCTGTTAGTATGGTGGAATGAAACCTTAAAAGAGAATGCACGTATTAATGATCATTTATTCTAACTACAACCCTTTTGGAAAGAGAGATAAACTGAGAAATGGAAAGCCTGCCTTAATGAGATTTTATAATTGAACTTTAGATATTCTTTCTACTGTAGATTCTGTTATGATGAGTTCTTCAATAAACTTTAGCTCAAAATTTCATGTACATAGAACATTTGCATTGTTTATGTATTATATCTTTGAAGATCTCAGTGATAACGCAATCTTAGTCCAGATAGCATTTGCATGAGGCAGGCCAGGGAAAATCTTGGAATGTAAACTTACATGGTAGACTAGGTAGTGACCTCTCCTAACAATACCGTGTCCCATTTGATTGGTAAGAGATGGTTGAGGGTTTTCAATGCATACTTACCAAATACTCTATAGTACTCAAGGGCAGAGATAGGGGGGCCACACCTAGGGATGGCAATGGGGCGGGTCGGCCAGGACCCATACCCGCCCCGTGCCTAGAACGGGACGGGGCGGGTCGACTCGCCACGGGTCGCGGAGCGGGGCGGGTCTGTTGGAATTGGTCTTTGATAAATGGGGTGTTGACCCGATTTTGACCAATTAATTAAGTGGTTCCCATTTGTGAAAAATGGAATTAAATTATTTGTAAAAATTCTACTAAGAGAGTAGATGAAAATAGCATTTGGAATTTCTCAAAACCGTTTCCGGGTGAATGAGAAATTAATGCTAGAAGTTAGCCACTTAATACAAATAAATGGTATGAAAAATGGAAAATGTGGGGGAGGAGAGATGCTCCATTCCACATAGGAAAAGAGAGGCAAAGTTGCACACTTTATATATCCCAAGTTGGACATATGGGTTTGGGCCCTTGGGGGCACCCAAGTTTTTAAAGGGGTGATTGTGGGTTTGGTTCAAAGCACACACGCCCGCCCGCCCGCCAGCTCGGCCCGGCCCGGGTCGTGGGCCTGGGCTTGGGCTTCAAGGCCCATATTCTTTTTGGACAAAAAACCTTTAAAATAATTAATTAATTTTGTAATTAATTAAATTAAATGGATTTAATTAATTTTTGTAATTAATTAAATCAGAGTTCAACCTGGGAAAAGGTTCGGCCCCGCGCACGGGCGGGAGCACGACCCGTGCGGTCGGGTCGTGCTACCTGCCAAAGTTTCGAACCAGCGCACGGGATGGAGCATGGCCCGTGCGGTCGGGTCGTGCTCCCTGCCGAAGGTTGGTGCAGCAGCGCACGCCCGTGCGTCTAGGCCGTGCGCTCCTGAACAGGTGCATCTGTTCACTGAAAATGTGCCTTTTCGAGCCTACATACGCGATTTTCCGTATGGGCACTTCATTGCCTATAATTTTGAAGCCCCTGCAGATGAATTTACACACGAAAAACTCAGATAATAACCTGTCATTTGCATCATACGAGCATATTGACTTCCTACCTTCAAAAGCTTCAAAGTTAAGAACAACTTGTTGTTCGCTGTTGTTCCGGTTTTGCTGTGCTGCTAACCGGAACTGAATAAGTCGTTGTATCTTAGAGGCGAGCGCCAGAACCGTAAGCACTAGTATACGAGACATTTTTCGTCTTGCGGAGACTGGTTCGAAATCAGGCCTCGACTTAAACCATACACTATATCCAGCCATTTTCTTCACATACAGAAACCTTACCAGAAATTTTTACCCAACAATCGCAAGACGAAAATTCTAGATTCTTTGTTTCTGTTCAAGTCGATGGCTTCCAGTTCGATCTCTTTCACACCAATGGCTGCTGCTCTCGCCCAAGTTTTCCGGCGCCGACTTTAAACGTTGGCAACAAAAGATGCTGTTCTACCTCACCACTTTGGGGTTGGCTCATTTTCTGAAAGACGACCCCCCTACTGCCATTGCAGATGATGAAGTTAACAACAACCGGAGAATCGCTGTGGATGCTTGGCATAACAACGATTTTCTATGTCGCAACTACGTCTTGAACGGGCTAGACGACACTCTCTACAACGCCTATAAAGACATCGCTCAAGACGCCCAAGAAACTGTGGGAATCCTTGGAGAAGAAATACGAGACGGAAGATGCCGGCACAAAGAAATTTGTTGTCGGCAAATTCCTCGAGTACAAGATGGTTGACACCAAGACGGTGATCGGCCAAGTTTAGGAAATTCAAATCATCCTTCACGACTTAGTGTCTGAAGGGATGATTTTGAATGAATCCTTTCAAGTGGCTGCAATTATCGAAAAGTTGCCGCCATTGTGGAAGGATTTCAAAAACTACCTAAAGCACAAGCGCAAAGAGATGGGGCTTGAGGATCTGATTGTTCGGCTTCGAATCGAAGAAGACAACCGAATATCAGATGTGAAATCCAAAGAATCTTGGAATGGAGGCTAAAATTAATCTTGCGAGAATCGAGCACTAGCAAGAAACGCAAGCACTCCGGAAGGAAAAAGGAAAGGCCAAAAAGTTCAAGGGTAATTGCTACAACTGTGGCAAACCGAGCCACATGGCGAAGGATTGCCGACACCCGAAAAAGGGCAATCAAGGTGGCAACCAACAAGCCAATGTGACGGAGGACAAGTCGGTTCCAATAGACTTATCGGAGCTCGATCTCTCCGACGTTGTGTTTGAAGCCAATATGGTGGATAACCCAAGGGAGTGGTGGATAGATACGGGGCTACTCGTCACATTTGTGCCAACAAGGAGATGTTCTCCTCCTACACGCCGATTAATGGAAGGAAGTTGTTCATGGGGAACTCTTCGACTTCCAACATCGTTGGGCTTGGAAAGGTGGTGCTCAAGATGACTTCCGAGAAGGAGCTTACGCTTGTAGATGTGCTTGTTAGTCCAAGTGGCTACGATAATCTAGAGGGGGGGTGAATAGATTATGCCGATTTTTCGCAAATCACCCTCTTTTTCGAATCAACAAGTAAATGACAAGAATGTAAATGCGGAAATTAAACAACACTCGTTGATTTAAAGAGGTTCAACCCACCTAGGGCCTAATCCTCTACCACCCCAGTATCTCCGGGATGGATTTCAAAAAGAAAAAAAGATTTTATTAATTACCACAATTAATACAACACCTTGAGGATCACCACAATCCTCTTACAACACCTTTCAAGGAGATTACCACAATCTTCCTTCACCACCTTTGAAGAGTACCACACTCTTCAAACACCTATCACCTAAATCACCCAAGTGTATTCTTACCACAAGAATACTCACAAGGATGTCTTGTGTTGAATGATGGACAAAATTCAAGATTCAACTCTATGAAACCAATACAAAGATTGAGTGCAAGTGTAATCAAGAATCAAAAAGCCTAGACCTCAAAGATGTGCAAGTGAAAGTACTTAAAGCTATTACAACAAGAATGAAAAGATGAAAGCTTGAACAATTTGCGATTTCTTGTTGTGTATTTTGCTTGTTTGTATTGTATGTTGTGTCTTCAATTCATCCTCTATTTATAGGGAAGTCTTCACCAACATAGGCTCCCAACATAGGCTCCTCTATCTTCACTTTTGTCTCCAAAAAGAAGATCACAAGATGTAGAAATATTGTACAAAATTGAAAAACAAATCTTGTCACACACAGATTGCAACGGTTGGAATTTTCTTTGTCAAAAAAAACAACATAGGGCGACCGGTTGCCTCTGTTGAAGATTTCGACCGTTTGAAAAAAATAGTGCGATCCGAGGTAGGGGTTGCGGGGGTGCGACCTGGTCGAGGTGGGGTGCGACAGTGCCGCCCTTGACCTCACCACCTTGACCGGTCCCCCTCCTCTTTTTTCAAGACCTGTAAGTTCTGCTTTGAGTTTCTTATCTTGATGCAAATTAGTCGACCACTTTGGGCGACCAGATCGCCCCGCTTTGAAATGTTGTCCGATTTTTTTCAAAAATAAACTTCAAGAAATACTCCAAAAAATTAGTAAAAACATTTTAAATCATTTGGGAGTATTTAGACAACATTTATAAACATAGTTTTGGTGTAAAAACCAATTTAAACAAAACTATCAAAAGTGTTGTCCAATTTTTATCAAATTAAAAACTCAAGAAATACTCCAAAAATTAGTAAAAACATTTTAAATCATTTAGGAGTATTTGGACAACATATAAAAACATTGTTTTGGTATAAAATCTTATTTAAAACAAAATCATCAAAATCTTGATAAAAACATTTATCTAACAAACTCCCCCTTTTTGATGATTACAAACCAAAACAATTTTAGAAGGTCGATTTTAAAACAAAACAAATTTTTCGGTCTTAAAACAACAATCAATTACAAACAAGATACATCATAAGTACAAGCACACAAGGATAGGATCAAAGAATTTTCAAAATCATTTTTGCACAAGCTCCCCTTATCAACATGCATATAAAGAACAAGTATACAAGCAACAACTAAAAGCTAAAAGCTTAGCTTTCACAACTTAAGCTTGAATTCCATGAGCTTATAAGCTCCCCTGTCAAAAACATCATTAGTCAAGCATAAAAGTCCACAATACATCAAATGGACTAAACATTGTTCACGACTTATGGCTTTCAAGAGCCCTAGCTTATAGCTTTTCTTGCAAGCTTATTTTCGCTTCTTTGAGCGTATGAGCATTTTTCCTGTTTCTCCCCTTTGGAATCATCAAAAAGAATGTTAGCACGATAAAAACATCATATATTCATATCAAAGTGCGCAAATTTATCGATTTATCGAGCTTATTGAAAATTGAAGCTTAAATTCCAAAAAAAAAGGAAAAATTGATCAATTGACTTGCAAAAGCTCATTTGATTGATAAAACATGATCTCTACAAACTTATATAACTTTTCAAATCGAGAGAATCACGTAGGTGATGAATTTTTCATTGAAACATTTTGTCGAACACTTGGCGTGCGTCGAATAAAACTAGAAGTATATAACGCCTTTGAAATTCATTTAAGCCAAAACTTTTCATCACCAATTCAGTGCAGACAACATTCAATACATCATAAATATTAAGCTCATCATATTCATATGAAACAAGAATCAAGAATTTTGCAAACAAGTCAAAATCTCAAGGGTTCAACCCAATTGAGCAAATGGAGTAGAATTCTTACCACTTATATGGTAAAGATGAGCAATGATGATAATAATCGAGCCTAATGAAGTCCAAAATATAAAACATATGCAAGAAAACAAATTTGAAGTGAAATTTGTGTGATTTTGGCAAAGGGGACGAAAAATGGCCAAAATAACTTAAAATGAAGAATCTTTGAAGACGAACGGTTTTAATCGATTTTATGCTTAGGGCGACCGGGTCGGCGTTGAGGGCGACGGTTGCCCTCAACCATTTCCAACTTCATGTCTGTCAGTTTTTCCAAAATCCGAATTTTCAACCAAAAATCCGATTTTTGCCCCTAAGTTTTAAAAACGTGCAAAATGCAATCATAGACCTCATTCAATATGCATTATGCCTAACCGAGCTCGTATCGATGCAAAAGTCTCGGAAGATAGCGGTTTTGTAAAAATGTCCGCTAATTGATCTTGAGATGGTACAAAAGATATCTCAATTTTTCGTTTTGAGACACAATCCCTTAGAAAATGATGTCGAATCTCAATATGTTTAGTACGGTTATGATGAACCGGGTTTTGAGCAATATTTATAGCGGATATGTTATCACAAAAGATAGGAATATTTTCAAAAGAACATTTATAATCCGCTAAAGTTTGTTTCATCCAAAGAAGTTGAGTACAACAAAATGCTGCGGAAATATATTCGGCTTCGGCCGTTGAAAGTGAAACACAATTTTGTTTCTTTGAAAACCAAGAAACTAGGCAATCGCCTAAAAATTGACATGATCCGGAAGTACTTTTCCGATCATCAATATTTCCCGCATAGTCCGAATCACTATAACATTTAAGAGAAAAATTTTCATTCTTTGGATAGAATAAACCATATTGAATAGTGCCTTTCAAATATCGAAAAATCCTTTTAACGGCACTTAAATGAGATTCTTTGGGATTGCTTTGAAAACGAGCGCATAGGCATACGGCATGAAGAATGTCCGGTCTACTTGCGGTTAAATAAAGTAAACTACCAATCATACCTCTATATTTGGATTCATCAACCGACTTGCCTTTTTCATCTTTGTCAATCTTGACATTTGTTGCCATTGGGGTAGAGACGGTTCTTCCTTCTTCAATGCCAAATTTCTTCAAAAGCTCCTTTGTATATTTTGATTGAGAAATATAAATTCCTTCTTGGCATTGCTTAATTTGAAGTCCAAGGAAGAAGTTGAGCTCCCCCATCATGCTCATTTCAAATTCACCTTGCATTAACTTAGAAAATTTCTTGCACAAGGATTCATTAGTAGCACCAAAAATAATATCATCAACATAAATTTGCACTAATAAGCAATCTTGCCCTTTTTCAAAAACAAAGAGAGTAGTATCAACTTTACCTCTTGTAAAACCATTTTGCAAAAGAAAAGAGCTAAGTCTATCATACCATGCACGGGGTGTTTGTTTCAAACCATACAAGGCCTTTTTAAGTCTATAAACATCATTAGGCCTAGAAAAGTTTTCAAACCCCGGAGGTTGTTTTACATAGAATTCTTCTTGAATAATACCATTTAAAAATGCGGATTTTACATCCATTTGGTAAAGCTTGAAATTTTTTAAAACAAGAATAGGCAAGTAAAATACGAATAGCTTCTAAACGTACTACGGGTGCAAATGTTTCATCATAATCAATACCTTCTTCTTGACAATAACCTTGAGCTACTAACCTTGCTTTGTTTCGAACAATATTGCCTTGGTCATCGAGCTTGTTCCGAAATACCCATTTTGTACCAATAATGGTTTGAGATGGAGGACAAGGTACTAATTCCCATACATCATTCCTTTCAAATTGATTCAACTCCTCTTGCATTTCTAAAAACCAATCCTCATCTTCAATGGCTTCCTTAGCATTTTTAGGCTCTTTTTGAGATATAAGAGCTTTCTCGGCAAATTTTCCTCGAGTCATTACTTTATCAAGGGGATCACCAATAATAAGATCTTTTGGGTGATCTCCTTAAATTTCAATGCTACGAAGATTCAAGTATCACCTTTATCTTCTTGAGGAACATTTGAGCTTGAAGGTTGATCATTTTGAGTTTCATCTTGAACAATGGTTTCAACGATATCCTCTTCATCACTTTCATCATTAGGTATCCTTTCAACACCCGAAGCTTCATTGAATTTGACATGGATAGATTCTTCAACAACCCCACTAGTCTTATTATAAACCCGATATGCTTTGCTCTTGATTGAATACCCCATAAATATTCCTTCATCGGCCTTAGGATCAAGTTTGTCTAATTGATCCTTAGTATTCAAAATAAAACATTTACATCCAAATATTTTGAAATAACTAATATTTGGAGTTCTTTCCTTTCCAAAGCTCATATGGAGTTTTATTCATTTTAGACGAATATAAACTCGATTAATGACATAGCAAGCGGTACTTATGACTTTGGCCCAAAAATATTTTGGAAGTGAAAATTCATTGAGCATGGACCGACTCATTTCTTGAAGTGTCCGATTCTTCCTTTCGGCTACTCCATTTTGTTGAGGTGTTCTTGGAGCCGAAAAATTATGACTATATCCCTTGGTTTCACAAAAGACTCTAAATTCGCCGTCAAATTCTCCACCTCGATCACTTGAATGGACTTAATAGTATCTTCCTTTTCATTTTCAATGAGTCTACACAACTTAACAAACTCATTAACGGCATCGCTTTTATTTGTAAGAAATAGAGCCCAAGTATATCTAGAAAAATCATCAACTATAACAAAAGTGTAATGTTTTCCACTTAGACTTGCCGTACCAATATCCCCATACAAATCAAGATGAAGCATTTGTAGGGGTTTGGTGGTGGAAATTTCATTTTTGGGCTTAAAACTACTCTTAACTAATTTGTTCTTTTGACAAGTGTCACATAAGCCAAGATTTTCAAAATTCAATTTGGGTAGTTCTTTTACATGTTGGTTTTTGTAAATAGTTTGCAAATTTTTGTATCCAACATGTCCAAGTCGCCTATGCCATAAGCTAGTTAAATCATTATTGGCGACAAGACAAGAAACATTTTGACTAACCAAATCACTTGTACAAATTTTGTAAAGATTGCCTTTTCTAATTGCTTCACAAATAATTTTATCATTTTTGGAAATAAGGCATTTTTCTTTATTAAAAACAACATTATAATTTGAATCACAAAGTTGGCTAACACTTATCAAATTGAACTTAAGCCCTTCTACTAAAAAGAACATTACTAAGAGAGAAAAAAAGAGTTACCAATTTCTCCATTTCCAAGAATTCTTCCTTTGCCATTGCCGAACATGACCATACCCTCTTCTTGGAGCTTGATGTTGGTAAAAAGTTCTCTCTTTCCGGTCATATGGCGTGAACATCCGCTGTCCACGAGCCATTTTGAATCTTCCATTGTTGTTATAGCCCCTATAACCTACAAAAAATTATTTTTAGGTACCCTATAATTTTGGGGTCCATGGGGTTAGCCTTGAGACCTTTAGGTCTCCAATAATAGCTAAAATTATTCTTCAATTTACAATTGCTAGCATAGTGTCCATTCTTACCACAATAAAAACAAGTAATAATACGAGGACTACTAGCACGTACAAAGGTTGGACCTTGGTCTTTTTCTTAAAAGCATTTTGAAAAGGTTTATAACCAAGTCCTAATTTAGAATGCTCACCTCTTTGTGCATCTAAAATTTTTGTGACTTTATCCGTACTTAAATTGAATCGATGCACATCCTTTTTCAAATTTTCAATATCATTTGTGAGCGTTTGTTTTTCGGTTTCAAGAGTACGGACCATAGTAAGAGTAATAGCATGAGCTTTATCAAGAGAGTCATAAGAAGTAAATAATTTATCCTTTTCTAGTTTAAGCTCTTTATGCTCCTTTTTCAAATTCTTGTATTTAACAATTAAATTTTGAAACTCATTTTGCAATTCATCAAAATCACATTGTAATTCATCAACTAGGGAAGAAGATGAAGCATTAGAGCGTAACTCGGTATTTTCATCGTCTATGGCCATAAGACCATGTTCGGATTCTCCTTCCTCGCTCGGTTGTTTCAAGTAATTCATCCCAAGTTTTGACGTCCGCATTTAACGCCTTCTTTTTTTCGGAAAAGGCTTTTTCTTCTTTTGTTCCTCTTCCGCTAATTTTGGACAATCGGCTATGTAGTGCCCGGATTTTCCGCATTTGAAGCAAGAATTGTCTCTTGGCTTTCTTGCTTTATTTTTGTTTACAAATTTTGCAAATTTTCTAACAAGAGTCGCCGTTTCTTCATCATCCTCATCACTAGCATAATAAACATTATTAGAAGAAGATGCTAAGCCTTTAATAATATTTTGCGTACCCGATTTAGAGGTGGATGGTTGAGAATTTTTCTCTCCTTGAGATATACTTCATAAATGAGGAGATTCCCAATGAGCTCATCAAACTTGAGTGTCTCAAGATTTTGAGCTTCCGTGATTGTCGTCACCTTTTTCGGACCATTAGCCGGAAGGGCGTTTAATACCTTGGTCACCTTGTCTTCTTCGAGATGACCTTTCCAAGAGCCACAAGAGGATTGACAATGTTGTCAAGCCTTTCCACCATTTTTGATATGCTTTCACCATCATGCATATTGAAATTTTCAAAGTCTTTCACAAGCATTGTTTTTCTTGCTTGCTTTACTTTCTTTGTGCCCTCATAAATGGTTTCTAATTTTTCCCAAACTTCATGTGCCGACCGTATGCCTCTTATGCGATTATATTCGGTGGCGGTAAGAGAGCAATGTAAAATATTTAAGGCCTTACCATTTAGAGAGAAAGCATTCTTGTCATTTTCATCGTACTCCTTGAATGGCTTGGGAGTAGTGGTACCATCCTCCAATTTTGTTGTTGGTTGAGCAACTCCTTCAATGACCACATTCCAAATATCAAATCCGATCCTTGTAGAAAGCACTCCATGCGGTCTTTCCAAAATGCGTAGTTGTTGGCGTCAAATAGTGGTGGCTTGTTGGTGGAGGCGCCGGTGGTGAGATAAGCTTCATTCGTAGCCATGGATCTTTCCTCTTTACTCGGAACGAGCTTAGCCAAAGAGTTTGGCTCTGATACCACTTGTTAGTCCAAGTGGCTACGATAATCTAGAGGGGGGTGAATAGATTATGCCAATTTTTCGCAAATCACCCTCTTTTTCGAATCAACAAGTAAATGACAAGAATGTAAATGCGGAAATTAAACAACACTCGTTGATTTAAAGAGGTTCAACCCACCTAGGGCCTAATCCTCTACCACCCCAGTATCTCCGGGATGGATTTCAAAAAGAAAAAAAGATTTTATTAATTACCACAATTAATACAACACCTTGAGGATCACCACAATCCTCTTACAACACCTTTCAAGGAGATTACCACAATCTTCCTTCACCACCTTTGAAGAGTACCACACTCTTCAAGCACCTATCACCTAAATCACCCAAGTGTATTCTTACCACAAGAATACTCACAAAGATGTCTTGTGTTGAATGATGGACAAAATTCAAGATTACAACTCTATGAAACCAATACAAAGATTGAGTGCAAGTGTAATCAAGAATCAAAAAGCCTAGACCTCAAAGATGTGCAAGTGAAAGTACTTAGGCTATTACAACAAGAATGAAAAGATGAAAGCTTGAACAATTTGCAGATTTCTTGTTGTGTATTTTGCTTGTTTGTATTGTATGTTGTGTCTTCAATTCATCCTCTATTTATAGGGAAGTCTTCACCAACATAGGCTCCCAACATAGGCTCCTCTATCTTCACTTTTGTCTCCAAAAAGAAGATCACAAGATGTAGAAATATTGTACAAAATTGAAAAACAAATCTTGCTGTCACAGATTGCAACGGTTGGAATTTTTCTTTGTCAAAAAAATAACATAGGCGACCGGTTGCCCTGTTGAAGATTTCGACCGTTTGAAAAAATAGTGCGATCCGGTAGGGGTTGCGGGGGGTGCGACGGTCGAGGTGGGGTGCGGCCGTCGCCCTAGGGAGTGCGACCGGTCGACCTCACCCTTGACCGTCCCCCTCCCTCTTTTTCAAGACCATGTAAGTTCTGTTTCGAGTTTCTTATCTTCAGTGCACCGGTCGACCACTTTGGGCGACCAGGTCGACCGCCCCTTTGAAATGTTGTCCGATTTTTTTCAAAAATAAACTTCAAGAAATACTCCAAAAAATTAGTAAAAACATTTTAAATCATTTGGGAGTATTTAGACAACATTTATAAACATAGTTTTGGTGTAAAAACCAATTTAAACAAAACTATCAAAAATGTTGTCCAATTTTTATCAAATTAAAAACTCTAAGAAATACTCCAAAAATTAAATAGTAAAAACATTTTAAATCATTTAGGAGTATTTGGACAACATATAAAAACATTGTTTTGGTATAAAATCTTATTTAAAACAAAATCATCAAAATCTTGATAAAAACATTTATCTAACAGTGCTGCATGTTCTAAACATCCACAAGAACTTGGTTTCCGATCATTTGCTTAGCAAGACCGGATTTAGACTAGTGTTTGAGTCCGACAAGTTTGTAATGACCAAGAATGGTCTGTTTTTATGTAAAGGCTACCTTGATAAGGGCCTGTTTAAAATGAGTGTAATGTCTGTTTTCCGCCAAGAGGCGAAGAATAAAACTACTAGTTCTGTTTACTTGTTGGATTGTTCTAATTTATGGCATGATAGATTAGGACACGTAAACTTCAACACAATTAAAAGGTTAGTGAATCTGGAATTAACACCTACGTTTAAAACCGATTCACAAGACAAATGCGAAATTTGTGTTGAAGCAAAATTGGCCAAAGCACCGTTTTATTCGGTAACGAGAAGTACCAAACCACTCGAGTTAATTCATACAGATGTGTGTGATTTAAAACTTGTGCAAACCCGAGGTGGGAAAAAGTACTTCATAACGTTTATAGATGATTGCACAAGATATTATTATGTCTATCTTTTGAAAAGCAAAGATGAAGCTTTAGTAGCTTTTAAAGCTTATAAGAATGAAGTTGAAAATCAACTTAATCTGAAAATTAAGATGATTCGAAGTGATAGAGGCGGAGAGTATGTTGCTCCGTTTGAAGAATTTTGCTCGGAAGCGGGCATAATTCATCAAACGACTGCACCTTACTCACCTCAATCAAATGGTGTTGCAGAACGCAAAAACAAAATCGTACTCTTAAGGAGATGATGAATGCAATGTTGTTAAGTTCTGGGTTACCCCAAAACTTGTGGGGGGAAGCCATACTTTCTGCGAACTACATTCTTAATAAGATCCCACACAAAGGTAAAAACAAAACTCCATATGAGTTATGGAAGGGACGTAAACCGTCATATAAATACCTCAAAGTGTGGGGGTGTTTGGCTAAAGTTGAAATACCTAAGCCAAAACAAGTTAGAATCGGTCCGAAAACGATCGATTGTGCTTTCATTGGATATGCTAACAATAGTAGTGCATATCGCTTTTTAGTGCACAAGTCAGCTATTCCTGATATAAATGAAGGTATGATCATTGAATCAAGGATTGTTGTATTCTTCGAGAATATATTTCCGAACAAAAAACGGAAAGAAGAAAGTTCGAGTAAACGGACTTATGATACTGCAAGGTTACCTCAAAGTGATGATGAAGAGGAACCAAGACGCAGCAAAAGGACAAAAGTAGCTAAGTCTTTTGGTCCTAATTATCTAACTTATATGTTAGAAAACGAACCCCGAACTATTCAAGAAGCATTGTCTAGTCAAGAAGCTCCTCTCTGGAAAGAAGCTATCAATAACAAGATAGATTCCATCATGCAAAATCACACTTGGGAGTTGGTTGATCTCCCACCGGGTTGCAAACCTTTGGGATGCAAATGGATCCTTAAAAGGAAGTATAAAGCAGATGGATCTATCGACAAGTATAAAGCCCGATTGGTAGCTAAAGGGTTTAGACAAAAGGAGGGATATGACTTCTTTGATACATATTCTCCTGTCACGAGGATTACGTCCATTCGTGTTCTCATTGCTATTGCAGCTTTGCATAACCTTGAGATACATCAAATGGACGTTAAGACTGCCTTCTTGAATGGAGAGCTTGAAGAGGAGATTTATATGGAACAACCCGAGGGGTACGTCGCACCCGGTCAAGAGCGAAAGGTGTGTAAACTTGTTAAGTCACTTTATGGACTAAAACAAGCACCTAAATAATGGCATGAAAAATTTGACTCGACTATGAAGTCAAACGGTTTCAAGATCAACGAATGTGACAAGTGTGTCTACATTAAAGGTACTACAAAGGATTACGTCATAGTATGCCTTTATGTGGATGATATGTTGAATACTAAGAACATGTTGAAGAAGAACTTTGACATGAAGGATATGGGATTATCTGATGTTATTTTAGGGATTAAAATCTCTAGAACTTCAGATGGAATTGTCTTGTCACAATCCCATTATGTCGAAAGCATACTCAAAAGGTTTAATGCTTTTGATAGTCCTCCGTCTAAGACACCTGTAGATTTAAGTCTACACTTGGCCAAGAATAGAGGCGAACCAGTTTCTCAGCTGGAATATGCAAGGGTAATTGACAATCTGATGTACTTAACGAATTGTACACGACCAGACATTGTATATTCAGTGAGTAAACTGAGTAGGTTCACAAGTAACCCGAGTACGGATCACTGGAAAGCCGTGACAAGGGTACTTAGATATTTAAAGTATACCATGAACTATGGAATATTTTATACAAGATATCCAAAGAGTATTAGAAGGATCTTTGTGATGCCAATCGATATCGACACAAAAGACTCCAAGTCCACAAGTGGATTTGTTTTCACAATAGGTGGAGGAGCGGTGTCGTGGAAGTCTTCTAAGCAAACGTGCATAGCTCGATCCACTATGGAATCCAAGTTCATTGCTTTGGATAAAGCTGGAGAAGAAGCCGAATGGCTTAGAAACTTCTTAGAGGACATTCCTTGTTGGAATAAGCCTCGTGCCTCTTTGTTATGATACACCGTGATAGTCAATCGGAATTGGAAGGGCACAAAGCGGATGTATAACGGTAAGTCTGACATATACGTCGGAGACACAATACTATTAGACAGTTGATTTCAAATGGGGTTATTTTGGTTGACTACGTGAAGTCAAAGGAAAACATTGCGGATCCGCTTACGAAAGGCATTAATCGAGATCAATTGTATAAACTGTTAAGGGGAATGGGTTTAAAATCTACAACTTAAAGAATGTTCATAACGATAACCCAACCTTGTGAATTGGAGATCCCAAGACCTTGGTTGAATGGGACAACTAAGTTATGAATGTTCAGCTGAACACTTGGAAAATGTGTTAGCTCATTCTCGATACATCCAAGTGAATGTAAACCTGCTGAATGTGGTGAGGTTAAGTTTAAGACTTTTAATGATTCCTATACCGAAAGGTGGAGTATTGCAGGATACTCTTCAATTGGAAATCACCTATATAAGTGAGAAGTAATGGACGCTTCAAAAGAAACAATTATGAACCTAAGATATGGTCCAGGGCCGAAATGGACACAACGTGAGAACAACAAGTGTTAGAGTTGTTATTATGTAAATCTTGTTGTCTTCTTGTTTTACACAAACGGCCGAGTAGTTCAAGACATCGCGTCACTAGCGGCTAGTAAATCCGATAGTATTTTACTAAGGAAGGTTCAAAGCCACAAGCTACCTATCCTGATGCAATAACGATTCAAGAGACTTTCAAGCGAATCTGCATACACGCATGCATTAATTTCATTCATGTGGGGGATTGTTGGAATTGGTCTTTGATAAATGGGGTGTTGACCCAATTTTGACCAATTAATTAAGTGGTTTCCATTTGTGAAAAATGGAATTAAATTATTTGTAAAAATTCTACTAAGAGAGTAGATGAGAATAGCATTTGGAATTTCTCAAAACCGATTCCGGGTGAATGAGAAATTAATGCTAGAAGTTAGCCACTTAATACAAATAAATGGTATGAAAAATGGAAAATGTGGGGGAGGAGAGATGCTCCATCCCACATAGGAAAAGGGAGGCAAAGTTGCACACTTTATATATCCCAAGTTGGACATATGGGTTTGGGCCCTTGGGGGCACCCAAGTTTTTAAAGGGGTGATTGTGGGTTTGGTTCAAAGCACACACGCCCGCCCGCCCGGCCGGCCCGGGTCGTGGGCCTGGGCTTGGGCTTCAAGGCCCTTATTCTTTTTGGACCAAAAACCTTTAAAATAAATAATTAATTTTGTAATTAATTAAATTAAATGGATTTAATTAATTTTTGTAATTAATTAAATCAGAGTTCAACCTGGGAAAAGGTTCGGCCCCGTGCACGGGCGGAAGCACTGCCCGTGCGGTCGGGTCGTGCTACCTGCCGAAGTTTTGAACCAGCGCACGGGCTGGAGCACGGCCCGTGCGGTCGGGTCGTGCTCCCTGCCGAAGGTTGGTGCAGCAGCGCACGGGCATGCGCACTAGTATACGGGGCATTTTTCGTCTTGCGGAGACTGATTCAAAATCAGGCCTCGACTTAAACCATACACTATATCCAACCATTTTCTTCACATACAGAAACCTTACCAGAAATATTTACTCAACAGGGTCGACCCATTCTGCTCCGTTTTAAATTAAATTAAATTAAGTAAATGAAAAAATATACATTTATAAAATATTATTTACAAAATATTATTTACAAAATTTATTATTACCAATTTATAAATATTAAATATAATATAAGAATACACAAAAATTATATTACAATATATATTATATATGCAAAATATATATTAAAATATATTTTTAAACTAAAAATTCTAGGCAGGGCGAGGCGGTACCCGCGGGGCGGAAGTGAGACCTAGACCTGCCCCGCCCCGCCCCGGGTCACGGGGCGAGGCGACCCAAACGGGACGGGCCAGGGTGGGTATCCGCGGGTCGGGTCAAAATTGTCATCCCTAGCCACACCCCCCTCCCCCCCTCATTTTTTAAGGAAAAAAAACATTAGGAATTCTTTAAAAAAATATTTTAGTTATAATTTATATATATTTTAAGTTTTTTTCCGGCCCATCCTATTTTCATGTATCGGCCCACCCCAGATTTTTTCTTGGCTCCGCCATTGATGGTACTCCGAGGTTTTTTGTAGTTCCTTGTTATCCAGCTGTTAACTATCTGTGTCATATAAGTTGCACTGGAGTGGTAATCTAATATTTTTTAAAGGGAAAAGGGAAATAGGATGTCAAGGATGGAGGGAGGTGGTGAGATGAGATTCGAATTCGGGATTGTTTGCCCAGTAACACGTCCACTTGGACTACATCTAAATCTCATGTTGTAATCCATAAGTTACACTTATTATCCTATCATATAACTATTGATAATATATTATTCTCAAATCATACAATTAGTTTAGGGAAAAAAGATAGTTTGAAATTAAAGTAAAAAGTTAACTCAAGCACAATTGGATAAAAAACAATTTAAAATCAAACTAAATATTGAATTTATATACCGAATCAAAATTTGGTCGTTCCTATAAAAACCACATTGCTTTAAAATAGATAAAGATGTGGCACGCTAAATTTGTATGTCCTAACCACGGGGACTAAATGCCAACTTGAACTTTAAGCAGTGTTCTAAAAAGCGGTAGGTGCTAGTCGAGCGGTAGACTGGGGCCTAGCGCGTAAGTGGGGTTAGGCGGGACATGGACGGAGTTAGATGGAGCCTAATCGGAAAAATAACCAAGGCAGATAAGGAGGTCTAGTGCCTAGGCGGGGACTAATCGGGGCTAAGCGGGGATTTTTAGAACAATGACTTTAAGACTAAAAATTATCTATTAGGAAGATAAGTATTGCAAAAGCATACAAATTTGGCCGCAAAGCAACGATCCTCTTTCAAGATTTAGCTCTCTTTCAATCATTGCAAGCAATATTCTACTTAGATGTTGAAGAATATTACCAATCCTTCTCATCATTAGTTAAAATTGAAGGAATTTGTATGTTATGCAAGATAATAAATAATGGGGAAAAAATTATTGTCAACCTAAACTTTAGGTTGTTTTTTTTTTACTTTGTAATCTAATTTTTTTTAATAAATAAAATGCACCCTCAATTACATGAGTTTTATAAGTTGCAACCTTCGATCAACCCATGAAAGAATATCCGCCTGAGATGCCATCATATACGATCTTAATTAGGAGCTAATATACGACCAAATTCAAATTTTCAAAAGTATTGAATTTGAACATGATGAATACCTTACGTGTTTGTGTAATGTGTAATGGGGTGTATATGTTCTTATTAAGCCTGTACAAAGAAGCATTTGCACAACAAGTAAGTACTGTCGTAACAACATAATCTACGCGAATCGAATGGTAGTCTATTTGTTAAAACTCTCATGTCCTAGACTAGAGGTTATGAGTTCGACTCCACCACTCCCACTCTATATGTACTCAAGGAAAAAACAAAAATAATCCGGTGCAAAATATTGTCATTAGTCATTACAACAAGTCGTTTCTTGATAAGAGTACTGGCAACAAAGTGTTGGGTAAAATTTGTTTGGTGTATGGTTTCTGTTTTCAGAAAATGGCTGGATTTAGTGTATGGTTTAAGTCGAGGCCTGATTTCGAATCAGTCTCCGCAAGACGAAAACGCCCCGTACACCGAGTGCTTACGGTTCCGGCGTTCGCCTCTAAGATACAACGACTTTTACGTCTCGAGTTGACAGCACTTGAAAACTCGAAACACAGCGAACAACAGAAAGTTCGAACTTTCAAGCTTTGAACGAAAGGGAAAATCAATATGCTCGTATGATGCAAATGACTGGTTATTATCTGAGTTATTTCGTGTGTATTTCAGTCACCAGGGATCGACTTTTATAAGCCTCAGACGCCCGTATGGAAAGAACATGTCTTTTGGCTCGAAAAGACACCTTTTGCACTGAACAGACGCACCTGCAGGGGAGCACGGCCTAGACGCACAGGCGTGCGCCTGCCCGTGCGCGCATGCCCAAACTTTCGGCACCCAGCACGACTCGGCAGGTAGCACGACCCGACCGCTTAATTACAAAAATTAATTAAATATTTGAAAGGTTTTTGGTCCAAAAAGAATAAAGGCCAAGGCCAAGCCCACGACCCACGACCCGGCCGAGCGGCGGCGGCGCGCGCGCGCGTGTGTGCTTTGACCAAACCCACAAGCATGTAGGTCCTCTCCCCTTTAAAAACTTGGGTGCCCCCAAGGGCCCAAACCCATTTGTCCAACTTAGGATAAATAAAGTGTGCAACTTTACCTCCTTTTTCCTATGTGGGATGGAGCATCTCTCCTCCCCCACATTTCCCATTTTCCATACCATTTATTTGTATTAAGTGGCTAACTTCTAGCATTAATTTCTCATTCACCCGGAATCGGTTTTGAGAAATTCCAAATGCTATTCTCATCTACTCTCTTAGTAGAATTTTTACAAATAATTTAATTCCATTTTTCACAAATGGAAACCACTTAATTAATTGGTCAAAATCGGGTCAACACCCAATTTCTCAAAGACCAATTCCAACACAAAGTTCCCCACAAAAGTACCAAACAAACTGGCTATTGCACTTTCCATTTACCAAAGCACTTAACTACAGAAGCAAGGCAGCATACAAGCTGTACATTGCATATTCTGACAAAGTAATTAGTTAGGGTTCATGGAATAGGGGATGTTTGGTATATTTCAATAAAGTTGGGTTATTTTTACATAAAGGAAAATTTGAGGGGTAACGGAATTATCATTTTACAAAGTCAACAAGTAATCCCCAAGCAAAAACTTGTATAGGACCGTCTCACGGGTCTAAATCCGTGAGACGGATCCAATGCCCAAAACCAGCGGGCATTCTTTTAAATTTGGGAGCGGTCCACATGGGTCAAATCACATCCTCATTATAGTTGGATGGTGACGTGTAAGCTCTGTTATGCATGCCAATAAATAATTTTTTTCCTTTTCTAGCCCCAAGCCTTTCAAGACCCCCGATTCAGAAACTTCAAAAACACATTACTCGCGAATGCATTCTCACTCAACAAAACAACCAATAGCAGGACGTAACTTTGTTGATTGCTACTAGTTTTAGAGGTCAAGTTCAACATTCAATTCATTGATTGGCTTTTGAATTTTATAATTAGAATAAAAATATATCAAAATATCTTACTTTTATTTATATATAGTATTTTTTTTACCTAATTTATGAGCGAGTGCATGCCACAATAATCACTTTTTATGGAACTAAAGTACAAAAAAGTTACACGGCAAAATACTTTTAGGTGGACGTGTATATTTTCTCGTAGAACAAGAAATTTACCAATTTGGTACAAAATAATTTGTAATATCAGGAGGTCTTGCTCAAAAAAAAAAAAAGTAATACCAGGAGGTGAATCATCTTTATTAGGGCGCAGTGACATTTTTGTAATATTATGTGATCCTAAAGTATCATCTTTTATTTAAAAAAATACAATTTTACTTTGAAAAGTACATGTTTTCAAAGGAATATAACTGACCATTTACTTGCAAAGTAACATGTAATCTATTCAACAATATCACTTTTTAGTTAAATAAAGTATCACTTTTATTAAAATAAAGTATCACTTTTAGTCTAAAAAGTATATATTTTCAAAGTAACAAAATTGCATTATTAGTTTTCCTAATATAATATCATTTTAGACTCGAAAAGTATCACTTTTTATTAAAAATGTATCACTTTTATTCTAAAAAATATATACTTTTAAAGTAATAAAACTGATTATTTACTTGCAAAGTTATATATGACCATGTTCAAAAGTATCACTTTTTATTAAAATGAAAGTATATACTTTTAAAGTAACTAGTAAAGTTAACGCACGTGATCCACAAAATTTTATTAATTTAGTTAAAATTAAAATCTAAATTAATTTAATATAGTATTGAATAAATTCTATGTGTTTATTAGGTGAAAACCAATTAAAAAAGATATGTTTTATTGCTATATTATCATATAAATAATTCAATGATAATCCATATTAACCACTGTGTAATTATATATATGTAAAAAAATTTAAAAAAAGGTTGTAATGATTAAATTAAACTTATATATTGTACGACTTAGATTTTAGTAGGTGAAATGTGACTAAGACAATCTGAACCCATAATACGAACTTAATTAACTGTTATTATTATCGAACTAAATACAATGGACATTAAAGAATTAAAGAGTAATATGACTAAACAAAGTTATTTCATGAACTTATTTTGTGTCAATCCTTCTCTCGTTTTAATTTTTTATTGTCGCATTTTTCTTCGTACACGGCTTTGAGATTGTTCTTTATTTATTCTACTTATTGTGCATAATATTTTTGAAATTTTGAAGAGTGTTTCATCATAGCTTGAAATTAGAATGTTATATTCTATACCTTTTTTTCTTGGTCCTTGTTTGTTGTCATTATCTTCTTTTACCATTTGAAAAGCATTCTTAGCCCCAACACGATCGATTGATTTATTGGACGTCTTTCTCTTTTCGTCCTTCTCTAAGATGGGCTCTATCAGTTACAAACATTTAGTCTTACGTTCACTACTTGTACCTTTTTTTGTTTAGAGCAATGAAAAAATGGAATTTCTTTCATCCTTGCAAGCTCTAGGATCTCTAATAACTGACTCATGTTCTTCTTGATAAATTATATATTTAATTTATGTTTCATGAATAAAGACAAACTAAGGTAATCAATTACATTAATTGAAAATAATCAATAATTTAGACAGAAATTAAATGAGAAGTTTCATTGTTAGATCATACAAATCATTGAACCACCACAATCCATTGAACAATTCAATATAAATATATAATAGAAATAGAAATTGGTTAATATACTAAACAAGTAAGGTTAACTAAGTGAATAAAATTGATCGTGATATATAATAATTTAGTAAAGATAAGATAATCTTCATTTTAAAACAATCTTATAATTCAATGAAAAAGAAGTGACACCGATTGGCATAAAGGTATGATAATTTAAAATGAATGTACCTCAAAATCTCATGACTTGTGTCTGATTTGTGATTGTTACTTCACTTGCAAATTTCATTAATTGACTCATTGATAATTCACGAACTTTGTTCGCATCATCAATTGCACAAAGCCTAATGTAACCAAAATTTATCATATGTGTAAAACGACAAATAGAGTTGCACATAATCTAGCTAGATTTTCTTTTTGGCATCTTCGTCTCTTAGTTGGACGAATAGGGATTTTCCACCTTGGTTTGAAGAAATTGTATTGACGGATCTTGTTGATTTGAAATAATAGCAATACAGTTTCCATTTCGGAAATAATAAAAAATAAAATAAGAACTATGTTTTTCTTAAAATATATTATTGTAGTGACTTAAGCTTTAGTTTGAAAAGTAATTTTTATCGATTATCCATATTTTTCCTTTCCTACTCAATCGTTCGACAAAAGTATTGTCACGCCCCAAACGGGACGCGACGACGATCCACAACTTAAATACAATAACCAAACAGTCCAGACAAATATCAACGAGAACCCAAAGAAACAGAGTCTAAATAGCAGCGAAAAATAAAATAACAAGTACAAATACAACTTACAGTCTACGATCCATAATCCACATTACATCCCGAAAATCAACAAAATATAGCAACTTAAAGTCAAAGGGTCCTACGCCCTTCAGTTACAAACTGGAATGGAAAGAAATACAAGAGTCCGACAACAACATAAGAAAAGAGTCCAGTCAACAACAAGAAGAAGTAGTAAATCCAACAAGCGGTACAAGGTCTCAATCCAGGCGGTTCCTCATCTTCAACGAAATCCTCATCTAAGGTTAGAAGATAGGTGGGGATGAGGCAAAATCTCGGTGGATGGGGTGATCGTTTGCGGTGTGGCGCAATATAGTTAATGTGAGAAAACAGATTATATGGAAACGCGTGAGTATGATGCATGAATTCACACACGCAAATTCAAGCGTCGTGATAAAAATATTTAAATAATATACTTATACGATTCAAGAAAACAGTTCATGGTCACACAGGCACTATGTGATTGATCAGAAAGACAGTAGGATTGCGTCACGGAAATGTAACGCCAATCCCATGTAAGGCAAATAATGGTTGCGTCACGGTTTGTAGCGCCAACCAATGCAAAACAAGTAGCGGTTGCGTCGCGAAATGTAACGCCAACCAAACGGGTCCGATAACTCCGGGAATGTGTGGATCGGAAACGATTCCTTCGTTCTTCCTTGTAACTCCCGGGCGGGATGGTCAAGACCGGTCACCTTATCGCTCCATGGCAAAGACAAAATCCACATGGAGCTTGCAAGGCTCGGATCATCATAATCATGATTATACCTCAAGTACTACGACCCGCTTTACTTGGACACTCCCGTCCCTCGATTGGGGATTAGGGCGATGGGGTGGAAGAGTAGAATAGCGGTAGCCTGCCCGGTTCCATCCCCGACGCGTATCCATTCCGGACGTGAGCTCGACACACCAAGTTGACTCGGGCGAAAGTAAATACAAATGCAGGCGATCAACAACGATCGAGTATTATTGATTCGATTCAGGGAAGCGATTCGAGAAAATTTTTGAAAAGCGCGAGTGGCAATTATGGCGTTGGTGGAGTATTTGGATGAAGATGATCATCGGAAGGATAAGTAATCTTCGATATCTTGAAAGATTAGGTGGAACATAAGTCCCGTTATAGATTCAAAATCGCAAGGCGAGGAAGTCGCTCCGCGATCGGGTATTAATCGGTCAAATTGATCCGATAAGTCAAGGGTTTTTGGGAAAGTAAAATACTTTAATTAAATCTCCAAGTCAGAGGGTCCAGGGCTATTTTAGTAAAGAGAGAAAATAATTTGAGTTAGGTCCCTTATAAAAGAAAATTGTAATTTAGCCCCGTTTTGTAAAAACCAACACTTTTGGGGTTAAAAATTGAATAAATAAATATCTCGACCTTGAAAAATTATGAGGACAGTTCCTAAATTCCCCAAATTGTCCAGAGATTCAGGTTTTTAAAGTTTTGAGGTCGAGCTTTCGTAAAATTCTCACATTGGTCCCAAATTTGTAAAAATTGTCAATTCGGACCTTAAGTTTAAAATAATCGGAACTCACAAACCGGAAGGGATTTTAATGTTATTCCAGTTGGAAAATGTCATTAAGGTTAGTGGGATATTGGGACAAAAGCAGTTTTTAAAAGAAATATGTGTAGGTTCTTTAACTTTTGAAAATATCATTTTCGTCCCATTTTGAAATAATTACCTTTAAGGCTTTTAGGGGTCCAATTGTCATGAAATTTGAACCTTGGGTCCAAAATATAATTAAGTTAGTATTTCCAGGTGCATGGGCTGCATAAGTCCTGGAAATTTCATTTGGGTCCTCAAGTTTAGTATTTTACACATTAGTCCCTCAATTTTTGTAAAATTACTTTCCAAGCCCTAAACACTTGGATTTTTTGGAATACTTTTAAAATATGTAATTCTCAGTACCTTAAGAGTAAAAATTTCAAATTTTAAAGTTTAGGTCTGGTGCAGTTTTAAAAATTGCAAAGTAACCCTTAAACTTTCAAAATTTTACAATCTAGTCCTTGGGCTTTTAAAGGTTGATTTTTTTTATCTTAAAACTCTTAAAACTTTATTAAAATGTCCAAAAGTCATTTTTGAACCTGAGAACAGTCCCAAAAATCGAAATTTGCATAGGGGTCCTTTAACTTTTATTTTCTTGCAATTTAGTCCACCAACTTTCCATTTTTACATTTTTAAGTCCAAAATTAAAATTTAATCAATTATGCTCGACTTGTCCAGGTTATAAGTCATCCAAAAAATAATTTTAAAGATCATACACATGCATGTCCAATACATACAAGAATTTATCAAATAAAACATTAAATTGCACATGCATGCACCTAAAATTCAATAAATAGTAAATTTGAGCAACTCTTGAGAATTTTCATGACTTGATACATAAAATTGACATGCAATACATAGATTATATATATCTCAAGGCTCATGATCAAATTTTCTACATGCATTTTAATAAAAACACCTAATAGTTGGAAAATATTTTTCCACCCACCTTAAATTGGAAAGTTGTGAAATAAAAAGGGAAAATTTCACAACTTTGGATGAGGTCACTTAGGTCAGCCCCTAAGTCAAGAAATATCAAAAATTTAAAGTTAGAAAAATGAGAGAAAAATTAAAGAGAAAAAGAAGGAGATAAGAAAATTGGAAAGACTACACTTTACCTTGCGTAGTAGGTGATTTGAAACTAGTTGAAGCTTCAAATTTGGAAATTTTGGTTCAACTCCAAAATCACCTAAGGTCAGCCCCTATTTCTCAAAAATGAAAAAGGGGTGTTAAAATTTGAAAAAATAGGAAGAAGAAGAAAGAAGGGTTCTAGTGTCCAATTCTTACCTTGTAGTCCAAATTTCTCTACTAGTTATTCTTCAAGTCTTCAAGTTTCACCACCATGCATGCATGTCTCCAAGTGGTCTTCTAAGTACCTCAAAATCAAAAATTCAAGCTTATATTAAAAAGAGAAGGTGATGAGTAGTAAGAATTTAAGTTGAATTGAGGAGTGAAATTTTTTACCTTGAAATAGGGGTGTTCGAATTTTTGGTGTTTAAGTGGTAAGATTGTTTGTTTTGGTTTAGATGTTTGAAGAAAGAAAGTATGTTTGATTTTAGGAAGAAGATGTTCTTGAAGATATGAAGATGGGTTTGAAGATGTGAAGGACTTGTGTTTGAATATTTGAAGATGTGAAGAAGGGGTACTTGAAAATATGAAGAACTTATGTTGAAGATTTGAAGATGTGAAGAGTTGGTGTTTGAAGATTTGAAGATGTGAATGAATTTTAGAGAGAGGTTAGAGAGAATGAGGAGAATTAGCTTGAGAGATGAAGGTGTCGGATGAAAAATGAACAAATTTGTTCATTTTCCTGATGTGGCCATCCACATGCTAGAGAGGGGGAGAAATTTTTTTGATTAATTTTGTGTCTTGTAATTTGTCTCTTGCATGGAGACAATTTGGTAGTCAAAGGTATGGGTCAAATTGGAATGTTGAGAGGAATAAGAAGAATGTTGGGAAAAATAGAATATGTTGGGGAATTTAATGATATAAAATTGAGGTATAAGATAATGTATATAATGTTTGAATTAATGGTATAATTATACACAAGATAACTAATATAAGGTATAAGTGTACAAGAGTTGGATGATATTTCTACTCCAAAAATATCATCATGGCCGTCCATAATAAGGGCATATTAGTAATTCTTTTTTTTTTGTCCCAAAATTGATGATAATAGATGAAATATATCAATCTCCAAAATAATTAGTGATTTCCTTGATCACTTATAAGTCTCATGATCACTTAATCTAAATCAAAATCTTAATTCTATAAGGTAAAAGTCTCTAAAATAAATAGTCTCTTAAAATTCTAAGGTGACTAATAAATACAAAAATAGTAATAATGATCAATCAAGTGATCATAAATGCAAAATAGAATTAATAAAGATCATGATCACAAGTAATAAATGAAATGAAATAAAATACACAATATATATTATTACTAACAATTACCCGTCAAAGTGACGCGGTAAAATAGTCGATCAAATACATAGACGACAATAGGAATCAATTACATGCTCGGAAAATCGGGGGCTTCACATCCTCCCCTCCTTAAAAGAATTTGGTCCCCAAATTCTCTTCAGAATAGTTCGGGATATTGATTCCTCATGTCTTCTTCCATTTCCCACGTTGCGTCTTCGTCTCGGTTGTGGTTCTGCCACACCACTTTAACCATCGGAATCTCTCTCTTACGCAATTGTCGTATCTGCTGATCAATGATCCGGATCGGCCTCTCGGTGTAGGATAAATTTTCCATTAGAGGAGGAGTATCACGAGTGATGATATGTTCGGGATCTGGTTGATACTTCTTCAATCTTGATACGTGGAATACATCGTGCATTCCCGCATATGGTCTTCGGTAACTTTCGAGTTGATAGGCTAACTTCCCGATTCTCGAAAAATCTTATAAGGTTCAACATACCTCGGACTCAACTTGCCTCCTTTCTTCGGGTTGATTAATCCTTTCCGTGGTGAGAGTCTGAGAAATACTTCATCTCCGACTTCAAATTCCAAATCCTTTCTTCTCTTGTCCGTGCAACTCTTTTGGCGGCTCTGAGCTGTGCGAATCCGCTCCTTGATCAGCTTGACCTTCTCCATGGCCTCCTGAACTAAGTCGACCTTTGGAATCGAGGGCGACTTTCGTTTCTCTTTCGGAGTCCATTGGTCATCAATCTCCCAGTGTAGTGGGGATCTACATTTTCGCCCATATAATGCCTCGTAGGGTGCCATCCCAATCGTGGCCTGATAACTGTTATTGTAGGCGAACTCAGCTAATGGTAAGTGTGAATCCCAACTTCCTTGGAAATCCAACGTGCAGGATCGCAGCATATCTTATAGGGTTTGAATTGTTCGCTCAGCATGTCTATCAGTTTGTGGATGTGATGATGTACTGAAACTTAGTGAGGTACCCAATTCCTCAATATCAAAACTTAGGTGGCCTAGAGGCGCTTATATTCGATCCAAATTCTCGTCAGCCAATTTTCAATAATCATTCTGCAAAATATCTCTTAATAACCTTAGTGGTACTCAAAATTTCTTGTCATCGCCTTGTAATAGACACTATTCATAGTACCCTATTCATGTGATCCGTAAATTGGCACCACTATTCGATTATCACTTAATCAATCATTTCTATTCCACATACCGTTCTAATGTACTATTCCCATAATTATTAGTTCAAACATACCTCTTATAATTCAAATCCCGAATATATCATTGCTTGTCACAGCTAGTCAATACTTCATTTACCTAAGAAAGTGATACTCATTATAATAGAGTCGATTTAACTAAATAGTCGACACCTATTCATATCGTGGTATATTTCCTCGAACAATTGGTAGTAGATTTCATCGCTAAAAGTGCATGATCAACCCATAATCTCCACCCATCAACATATAATAGTCGAGACCTCAGTAATCATTAAATAAGTTATTTCCAAAGTTGTAATCATATGAGTCGCTCCTTCTAAAATCTTGATAGCAATCTCAATTTCCCATATCCATAAGGTCCTTGATTATTCCAGATAAATGTGCACATCTCATATACTTTATATAGAATACTATTATCCGTCTCCTCCGAAATTAATCAATACTTAATACTCAATAACTAAGTCGAAAGCAATCAAATTCATATATCATGTGAGTGCCTAGATCACCATAATATTCCAAATACTCACAGATAATCATTATCCCAAATTTAATTCACAAATGAGATATCATAACTTAAAAAATATTTAGTGACAATATCCAGTTGAGACCCTATAATCGTCATATCCTTTACGTATCTTATCCACGATACCAAACAACAAGTCAAATTTGCTTATTTAAGCTCGTAGAAGTATTTAGAACGAATAATACAATGGCACATCATCGGTAAATCACACTTAGTGATTCCCACACAATCATTCTCTAAAGTAATATCATTAGGCATCTAACTTCTATAATATATCATATGACCCATTATATCTTTGTCAAGTAATAACCTTATATCCTTCAAGTCTCATCATAATGGGGCATTATAGCCTTCAAATCAAGAAATTTCTAAATCACCTACATCCAAAATGAGGCATATCCATTAATGTAAAATTTGAATACACCCATGAAGTACAACACTAGTAATACCGAGGTCAAGATACATCTGAACCAAAATACAACTGAATCTAATACAACGGAAGCAAGGTACATCATGGTGGAAAAGTGTCTACACTAACGAAAGCACAAACCGACAATCAAGCTAGCTAATCAGTGAGATCGCCATCATCGTCACTAGCTGCTACGCCCATAATCGGGGCCTGGTCAGGCTGAGGTGGCGCCTCGACCTCGGGCCAATCGACGAAATCTAACCACTGCTCGAATCCCTGTGCATCATCAAGCGGAGCAGCCTCAGGTGCCTCATGCTCTCCGACCTCGATCGATCCTCCTCGGGGTCCTCCTCGGCGTCGGTACGGGCCCCACCTCGGGTGGTGGCAATGGCCGTGCATTAGTCCCGAGCAGCCTCTAAAGCGTCTCTCCGAGCTAGGGCCTGTGTAAGGTCCTCTATCACCGTCATCCGCTTGATGAGGTCTCTCCAAGCGCTCAACAAAGATCGCGAGATATCGGGCATCAATCTCCCACTTCGGCCGTCACTTGCTCTCTTCATTTTCTCTCACATTATCCAGGCGTTCTGGATAATCAGATCCGATCCTCCCTCTCCTGTATGGTGTTGTCGCGGTCCTTAATGATAATGGTCAACTCGCTCTTTTCATCTTGGCTCCTTGCCAGCGGCCGTGTCAAGTCCCACATTCTGGCCGGCGCTCCTGGATAGCTCGAGGTCGCTCGAATACTCTCCCAGTGCTAGTGAATCGTGAGTGCTCGGTAGTACTCCCGCTCGGCACGAGTCGAATAAACATCCCACCAAGTAGGTGGCGCTGGCTCCATCCTAACCAAACAAAACAAAGGCGGATCAGTCAAAGGCAAAGGAAAGACACGGAGGGGAAAAAGGAAAGAATGAACAAAGAAAGTCAGTCAAGAATCAACTAAGTCAAGACAAGTATGACTATGGTATCTCCAAATATGCGCTCTAACTTTGTTTCAATCTCAATAATATGGTTCTACACCAAATTGAAATCGATTTCACACTTAATTAGTCAAGTTGCGGTAATACCCAAAACACAGACCGAGGATCCTATCTTGGGTCAGCTCGGTGTAAATTTCCATCTTACTAGCCGAGCTCTGATACCACTCTAACTGTCACACCCCAAACGGGACGCGACGACGATCCACATCTTAAATACAATAACCAAACAGTCCAGACAAATATCAACGAGAACCCAAAGAAACAGAGTCTAAATAGCAGCGGAAAATAAAATAACAAGTACAAATACAACTTACAGTCTACGATCCATAATCTATATTACATCCCGAAAATCAACAAAATATAGCAACTTAAAGTCAAAGGGTCCTACGCCCTTCCGCACAAACTGAATGGAAAGAAATACAAGAGTCCGACAACAACATAAGAAAAGAGTCCAGATCAACAACAAGAAAGTAGTAAAATCCAACAAGCGGAGTACAAGGTCTCAATCCGTAATCGTTCTCGCATCTTCAACGAAATCCTCATCTAAGGTTAGAAGATAGGTGGGGATGAGACATAAATCTCGATGGATGGGGTGATCGGGTAATGCGGTATGGCGCAATATAGTTAATGTGAGAAAACAATTTATATGAAAATACGTGAGTATGATGCATGAATTCACACACGGTTCGCAAGCGTCGTGATAAAAATATTTAAATAATATACTTATACGATTCAAGAAAATTCATGGTCACACAGATACTATGTGATTCGATCCGAGACAGGTAGGATTGCATACGGAAATGTAACGCCAATCCCATGTAAGGCAAATAATGGTTGAGTCACGTTTGTAGCGCCAACTAATGCAAAACAAGTAGCGATTCGCGTGCGAAAAAATGTAACGCCAACCAAACGGGTCCGATAACTCGAGATCGTGTGGATCGACATCGATTCCTTCGTTCTTCCTTGTAACTCCCGGCGGGGATGGTCCAAGACCGGTCACCTTATCGCTCCATAGGCAAAGACAAAATCCACAAGTGGAGCTTGCAAGGCTCGGATCTGTCATAATCATGATTATACCTCAATACTACGACCGCTTCCCTTAGACACTCCGTCCCTCGGTTGCGAGATTAGGGCGATGGGGCCGAATAATGGAATAGCGGCCCGTGCCGGTTCCATCCCCGCGTATCCATTCCGACCGTGAGCTCGACACACCAAGTTATTTCGAGCGGAAAGTAAATACAAGTACGATCCAACCAGCGTCGAGTATTATTGATCCGGAGTAAGCGATTCGGAAAATTTTGAAAAGCGCGAGTGGCAATTATAGCGTTGGTGGAGTATTTGGATCAAGATGATCATCGGAAGGATAAGTAATCTTGATATCTTGAAAGATTAGGTGGAACATAAGTCCGTTATAGATTCAAAATCGCAAGGCGAGGAAGTCACTCCGCGATCGGGTATTAATCGGTCAAATTGATCCGATAAGTCGAGGTTTTGGGAAAGTAAAATACTTTAATTAAATCTCCAAGTCAGAGGGTCCAGGGCTATTTTAGTAAAAGAGAAAATAATTTGAGTTAGGTCCCTTATAAAAGAAAATTATAATTTAGCCCCGTTTTGTAAAAACCAAACTTTGGGGTTAAAAATTGAGTAAATAAATATCCCGACCTTGAAAAATTATAAGGTCAGTTTCTAAATTCTCCAAATTGTCCAGAGATTCAGGTTTTTAAAGTTTTGTGGTCGAGCTTTTGTAAAATTCTCACATTGGCCCCAAATTTGTAAAAATTGTCAATTAGGACCTTAAGTTTAAAATAATCGGAACTCACAAACCGGAAGGGCTTTTAATGTGATTCCAGTTGGAAAATGTCATTAAGGTTAGTGGGATATTGGGACAAAAGTAGTTTTGAAAAGAAATATGTTTAGGTCCTTGAACTTTTGAAAATATCATTTTCGTCCCATTTTGAAATAATTACCTTTAAGGCTTTTAGGTGTCCAATTGTCATGAAATTTGAACCTTGGGTCCAAAATATAATTAAGTTATAGTTAAGTTAGTATTTCCAGATGCATGGGCTGCATAAGTCCTGGAAATTTCATTTGGGTCCTCAAGTTTAGTATTTTACACATTAGTCCCTTAATTTTTGTAAAATTACTTTCCAAGCCCTAAACACTTGGATTTTTTGGAACACTTTTAAATATGTAATTCCCAGTACCTTAAGAGTAAAAATTTCAAATTTTAAAGTTTAGTTCTGGTGCAGTTTTAAAAATTGCAAAGTAACCCTTAAACTTTCAAAATTTTACAATCTAGTCCTTGGGCTTTTAAAGGTTGATTTTTTTTATCTTAAAACTCTTAAAAATTTATTAAAATGTCCAAAAGTCATTTTTAAACCTGAGAACAGTCCCAAAAATCGAAATTTGCAGAGGGGTCCTTTAACTTTTATTTTCTTGCAATTTAGTCCACCAACTTTCCATTTTTACATTTTTAAGTCCAAAATTGAAATTTAATCAATTATGCTCGACTTGTCCAGGTTATAAGTCATCCAAAATATAGATTTTAAATATCATACACATGCATGTCCAATACATACAAGAATTTATCAAATAAAACATTAAATTGCACATGCATGCACCTAAAATTCAATAAATAGTAATTTTGAGCAAACTCTTGAGAATTTTCATGACTTGATACATAAAATTGACATGCAATACATAGATTATATATATCTCAAGGCTCATGATCAAATTTTCTACATGCATTTTAATAAAAACACCTAATAGTTGGAAAATATTTTTCCACCCACCTTAAATTGGAAAGTTGTGAAATAAAAAGGGAAAATTTCACAACTTTGGATGAGGTCACTTAAGTCAGCCCCTAAGTCAAGAAATATCAAAAATTTGAAGTTAGAAAAATGAGAGAAAAATTAAAGAGAAAAAGAAGGAGATAAGAAAATTGGAAAGACTACACTTTACCTTGTGTAGTAGGTGATTTGAAACTAGTTGAAGCTTCAAATTTGGAAATTTTGGTTCAACTCCAAAATCACCTAAGGTCAGCCCCTATTTCTCAAAAATGAAAAAGGGGTGTTAAAATTTGTAAAAATAGGAAGAAGAAGAAAGAAGGGTTCTAGTGTCCAATTCTTACCTTGTAGTCCAAATTTCTCTACTAGTTATTCTTCAAGTCTTCAAGTTTCACCACCATGCATGCATGTCTCCAAGTGGTCTTCTAAGTACCTCAAAATCAAAAATTCAAGCTTATATTAAAAAGAGAAGGTGATGAGTAGTAAGAATTTAAGTTGAATTGAGGAGTGAGATTTCTTACCTTGAAATAGGGGTGTTCGAATTTTTGGTGTTTAAGTGGTAAGATTGTTTGTTTTGGTTTAGATGTTTGAAGAAAGAAAGTATGTTTGATGTTAGGAAGAAGATGTTCTTGAAAATATGGAGATGGGTTTGAAGATGTGAAGGACTTGTGTTTGAATATTTGAAGATGTGAAGAAGGGGTACTTGAAGATATGAAGAACTTATGTTGAAGATTTGAAGATGTGAAGAGTTGGTGTTTGAAGATTTGAAGATGTGAATGAATTTTAGAGAGAGGTTAGAGAGAAGGAGGAGAATTAGCTTGAGAGATGAAGGTGTTGGATGAAAAATGAACAAATTTGTTCATTTTTCCTCATGAGGCCGTCCACATCTAGAGAGGGGAGAAATTTTTTGATTAATTTTGTGTCTTGTAATTTGTCTCTTGCATGGAGACAATTTGGTAGTCAAAGGTATGGGTCAAATTGGAATGTTGAGAGGAATAAGAAGAATGTTGGGAAGAATAGAATATGTTGGGGACTGTAATGATATAAAATTGAGGTATAAGATAATGTGTATAATGTTTGAATTAATGGTATAATTATACACAAGATGACTAATATAAGGTATAAGTGTACAAGAGTTGGATGATATTTCTACTCCAAAAATATCATCATGGCCGTCCATAATAAGGGCATATTGGTAATTTTATATATTTTTTTTTGTCCCAAAATTGATGATAATAGATGAAATATATAAATCTCCAAAATAATTAGTGATTTCCTTGATCACTTATAAGTCTCATGATCACTTAATCTAAATCAAAATTTTAATTCTATAAGGTAAAAGTCTCTAAAATAAATAGTCTCTTAAAATTCTAAGGTGACTAATAAATATAAAAATAGTAATAATGATCAATCAAGTGATCATAAATGCAAAATAGAATTAATAAAGATCATGATCACAAGTAGTAAATGAAATAAAATAAAATACAAAATATATATTATTATTAATAATTACTCGTCAAAGTGACGCGGTAAAATAGTCGATCAAATACATAGACGACAATAGGAATCAACTACATGCTCGGAAAATCGGGGGCTTCACATCCTCCCCTCCTTAAAAGAATTTGGTCCCCAAATTCTCTTCAGAATAGTTCGGGATATTGATTCCTCATGTCTTCTTCCATTTCCCACGTTGCGTCTTCGTCTCGGTTGTGGTTCTGCCACACCACTTTAACCATTGGAATCTCTCTCTTACGCAATTGTCGTATCTGCTGATCAATGATCCGGATCGGCCTCTCGGTGTATGATAGATTTTCCATTAGAGGAGGAGTATCACGAGTGATGATATGTTCGGGATCTGGTTGATACTTCTTCAATCTTGATACGTGGAATACATCGTGCATTCCGCGTATGGTCTTTGGTAACTCGAATTGATAAAGGCTAACTTCCCGATTCTCTCGTAAAATTTTATAAGGTTCAACATACCTCGGACTCAACTTGCCTCCTTTCTTCGGGTTGATTAATCCTTTCCGTGGTGAGAGTCTGAGAAATACTTCATCTCCGACTTCAAATTCTAAATCCTTTCTTCTCTTGTCCGTGCAACTCTTTTGGCGGCTCTGAGCTGTGCGAATCCGCTCCTTGATCAGCTTGACCTTCTCCATGGCCACATGAACTAAGTCGACCTTTGGAATCGAGGGCGACTTTCGTTTCTTTCTTTGAGTCCATTGGTCATCAATCTCCCGAAAGTGTAGTGGGGATCTACATTTTTGCCCATATAATGCCTCGTAGGTGCCATCCCAATCGTGGCCGATAATCATTATTGTGCGAACTCCCGGCTAATGGTAAGTGCGAATCCCAACTTCCTTGGAAATCCAACGTGCAGGCTCGCAGCATATCTTATAGTGTTTGAATTGTTCGCTCAGCCTGTCTATCAGTTTGTGGATGTGATGTTGTGCTGAAACTTAGCGAGGTATCCAATTCCTCAATATCAAAACTTAGGTGGCCTAGAGGCACTTATATTCGATCCAAATTCTTGTCAGCCAATTTTCAATAATCATTCTGCAAAATATCTCTTAATAACCTTAGTGGTACTCAAAATTTCTTGTCATCGCCTTGTAATAGACACTATTCATAGTACCCTATTCATGTGATCCGTAACATTGGCACCACTATTCGATTATCACTTAACCAATCATTGGCACCGTCTTGTTGTCAATCATCTTATAATCCAGAAATTTATCAATAACAAATTTCTTTGTGGCGGCATCTTGTGTTTTATATTTCGTCTCCAAAGAATTCCATAACTCTTTGGATGTTTTGAACAAACTATAGGCATTATATAGGGTGTCATTCTAGCCCGTTCAAAACATAATTTCGACACAGAAAATCGTTGTTATGCCAATCATCCATAGCGATTCTCCATTGGTTGTCGGATTCTTCATCGCCAACGGTAGAGGGATCCACCTTCAGAAATTGGGACATATCCAATGTAGTGAGTAGAACAACATCTTCTCATTGGCGACATTTAAAGTTAACGCCGAGAACTTGGTCGCTTTTCGTGAGCAAAAAGTGCGGCGACCATCGGAGTGAATGAAACTGAAGCCATCATCTTGAAACATAAACATAGTTTTTCGTCTTGTGATTGTAGGGCAAAAATGGAAGGTTTACTGTTTCAGAATATGGTATAAGTGTTTAGGTATTTTAAAGGCTTAGTCGAGGCTGTATTGATATCTGATCTCCGCAAGACGAAAATGCTCCGTATACAAAGTGCTTATGGTTCGGCGTTCGTCCCTACGATACAACGACTTGAACGAGTTCGATTTAGCAGCACTTCCAAAAACCAAACTACTAGCGAACAGAAAGTGTTTAAGGCTTTCAAACTTTGAACATGAAGGAAATTAATATGCTGATGCAAATGACTCAATTTTAGGCTTGTAATTTCGTGTTGTTCGTATGTTGTTTCATCTGCAGGGGCTCGATTATATAGGCATCAAGGTGCCCGGATGAAAAGATCATGTCTTTTGGCTCGAAAAGACATGTTTACAGCGAACAGGTGCATATGTTTAGAGGTTCGCATTGACGCACGACCTGGAGCACGGCTCGTGCATGGATGCGAACAAAATAGCAATGTTTCGACTTGGCCTTACACGACCCGGAGCACGGGCTGTGCGTGCGCCCATGCTTGGTTGCGAACACTTCAGTTGGAATCTTTAATTAGTTAATTAAAATTAATTCACTAATTTTAAAGGTTTTTGATCCAAAAAGAATAAGGGCCTTGAAGTCAAACCCGTGACCCACGACCCGGGCCGAGCCGGGAGGCGGGCGCGGCAGTGCGTGCTTTGAACCAAACCCACAAGCATATAAATCCTCACCCCTTTAAAAACTTGGGTGCCCCAAAGGGCCCAAACCCATAAGTCCAACTTGGGATTTATAATGTGAGCAAACTTTGCCTTCTCTTTCTATGTGAGATGGAGCATTTCTCATTTCCCATATTTTCCATTTTTCATACCATTTTCTAGTTTTAAGTGGCTAACTTTAGCATTAATTTCTCATTCACCCGGAATTGGTTTTAAGAAATTCCAAATGATATTCTCATCTACTCTCTTAGTAGAATTTTTACAAATAATTTAATTCCATTGTTTACTAATGGAAACCACTTAAATATTTGGTCAAAATCAGGTCAATACCCATTTTACCAAAACTAATTCCAACATTCCCAACCCATCTCGTACAACTGGTTCGAGAAATTATTCAACCCTAATTTACTTTTCAAAAACAATATATTCTGCATGGTAAATTCTGCATGAGGCAGCGCTCGTTTCTCACTTGATCTTTCTCCGCCGCGATCAGCTCTGGCATCTCGACCAGCCTCGTCGCGTATTGCACGTCATAAAAGCTTCAATCTCAAAGTATTTTTTCTCCATATACGCCATGTAAATACCAATTCAAAGATTTCAACATTTTCTTAAAAACTTATTTGTTGACCATAAATTTCATGTATTTTCCATCTTTGGTGCCAAAATAAATAAGTCATCATGTAGATACATGATTTCTTGTTTTATGTAGAAACCTCAAAACAACATAAATTTCATTTTTGCTACCATCTGAAGATACTGACCGATTTGATGAGGGGCGAAAGAAAAATAAAGGAACAAAGTTGCAGCAACTTTGGGAAATTTGGAAAATTGTAGTAATTAGAGCTTTTTATTAATTTGGGGATTTAAGCCATCTTGCCAAAAATTAGATGAAATAAAAGTTGAATATAACTTTTTAATAGGAAAACTAATGCTTTTTAGGGGGATACGAATACTTTTTGGGGGGAAATTAATATTTTTTAGGATTACTACTAATATTGTTTTAGGGGAAAAATCTAATACTTTTATGGGGAACTACTAATACTTTTCAGAGGATTACTTAAAAGCCTCTAATCAGAAAATCTAATAGTTTATAAGGGGACTACTAATACGTTTTAGGAGAATACTAATACTTTTGATGGAAAAATTAATACTTTACGTGAGAACTACTAAAATATTGTTCGATGAACTACTAATACTTTTCCGAGGGATTGCTAATACTTTTCCAAAGGATTTCTAATATTTTTTGGACTAATAAAAATATTGTTCAAGGAACTACTAATCTTTTTCCAAGGGATTATAAATACTTTTTTTGGGGGATAATTTTCAAGGTTCTAATGATTCTATGTCACTACCTAATATTACAAAAATGCTACTGGGTCTATTTTAGGATCCATCTAATGGATTTTGGCTCATTAGATCGTCTAGCGTGAGTTTTTGTCAAAAACTAAAAACAAAATTCAATGTCGCAAAACAAATATTTCTCTCATTCTCTCTAGTTTTCCGTATCTCTCTTCCAAAAACCTTGCAATCTTTGTCCACACATCCTCTTCATACCTATTCACGTTTAAATAAACACCATCAATGGAGGATGCAATTAATACTATGTCTGTTATATATTCTAAAACATAAAAACTCATTTTTTCCATAAGATCATTGATAGATTTCTACTTTAAACCAATTTCAAATTCAATATAGACATTTTCCGCTTCTCATGGTGATCTCTTGAACTGTTAAAAGGGAAGAGCACTGGGTATAGTAAATTCTGAAGGAGAACTTTTGAGCTTGAGGGGAAATATTAATGGAACAAGACATTATATAGCATGAAGTTATACTAATAGAGAAACAACAGTATCATCAGAATCTTTTGAGAATGCAAGGTCATCCAGTATAAAAACTTCTTTTGAAATTATCTATCTAAACACCTCTAGCCAGATGACCAGTAGCTGAGTCTCACAAGATAGACTAAATTAAAATCACTCCAAATAGCAAATTATATATTCAGGTACCCATTCATTAGTCAGAAATATGTTGGTTGACAAATAATTGCAAGTCACGACAGAAACAATAAGTAGCAAATTCACCTAAAATACTTAGGGACACAACAAATACTCAGCAAAAAAGGCAACCAATCAGAATATAAGTTGACCTTCATTTGTTGATAATGTCATAGTATAGAATAAACAAGTCATTGCAGATTATTCTTATCCTACTTCGATATCTATCGCTAAAGCACAAACCTTGGATCACAGTCAGAGTGTTTGACCAAATGCTCATACAACAAAGAAACCTCTGTTTCTGTCAAATCATATTTTTGTGTCTATCCCAATATTAGCCTTCTATATCAAATTTTAACTTCTGAAAAAGTAACTTTTCAGCTCCCCTCAACACTCCCACTTCTTTGCTCCTGCTTCCTTCCCCAAAGCCACCACTTGGTATTGCTCTAAGATATTCTTCAGATATTTCCTTAGTTTGCATACAATAACACAGTTCATGAAGAGAATAATAACACTTTGTTGCCTTCATGCTAAACACAAGGGGTATTTATAGATAAAAAGATACGTCCTTCAAGCTAACCTAATTTATGGTGACAAATGCTCATTAACAGAGAAATTCAAATTAAGCTTTAAACTTTAGTACGTACCAGCTGAAAATTGGGTTGGAGGTAATGTACAAGGATCAAGGAGATTCACAACAGTACATCGATCTTACATTCCTTAGTCACTTCCTCCTTTGTCGCTGCTTAAAAATTTTCTCTGCTATAAACTTTAGCCATGCTAACTACAATATGGAATCTATTTTTATTTTTAAAATTTTCTATGGAGAGAACTCGAACTGCGAATAATACCTCTAGAAAAGGTTTTGCATCTCCATCTCGTTAAGTCTCCTAGTATTCTCATGCCATTCAAGTTGATGAGTGTAAATAGTATCTCTAGAAAAGATTTTGCATCTTCTTCTCGTTGAGTATCCTGATATCCCTAAAATTTCCAATACCTCAGCAAATTTATATGATCCTACACCAATTCGATTGTATCTAGTGAACAACATTTCATTGCATCTATTAAAAAGGTGGAGGAAACCAAAATTTGATTTGGTGGAAGACTTGACAGACTCTTACTACCTACATTTTGGTTGAGGAATATACGGAAATGTTCGGTTCACTCCTTTTGCCCTGTTTTATAAAATCAAATCAATTCTTTCTTTCTTAAGCATACAGATTCATGACTTCAATTTGGCACATACAAACCGATAATCAGATTTTGAGGTAAATATGTAGCCGAATTATTTAGACAACTAAAGATTCATTCTTTAACCACAAAAATGCCACACTGAAACACATAGAACAAGAATAAACTATTACTAACATCTTATTACATAAACAAACATACATTTACACAACATTGAAGAAAGAAATTATGAAGTACAAAAATGAAGGTAACAGAGGAGGAATTACTTACCCGCTCAAGGAAATGGACCATCTCTTCCATAATCTAGGCAACCCGAAGCTAAACAAAGCATCCAAGTGATTTCAAACAAAACCCATGATTAGAAATAAAACCCATATGTTTAATTGAACAAAAAGAATGATAAAGCACAATAAAAGTTTAAAATCTTTTTAATAAATTAGTTAAGAGTTGTGGTTCTGATCGACGTCGAAGTGAGATGTTTGGGGACCTTTTGATGCTCCTATTCACAGAGATCCGATAAGAGAGGGAATAAGAGAGGAGAAGAAATACATTTACAAATGTCATTTCAGTACTTTTTCTTATGTGAGTGAAATACCTTTTCAGATTTTGGGGAACATTTCCTTAATGATATTAAATAAATGCCTTTTCAGATTTTGGGGAACTTTTCCTTAATGAATATTAAATATATAGGATACTTTAATTAAATTGGGATTACACTTTTGTCCTCAATGTCATTAAAATATAGGGATATTTTAGTCTAACACAATTTTTGAAGAAATATTCGTCCTTTTAAGATAGTAGTAGATTTACTAGCAAAGTTATATATGACCATGTTCAAAAGTACCACTTTTTATTAAAAAGTACCACTTTTGCTCTAAAGTTTATGTTTTTAAAGTAATAAAATTACATTTTATTAGTTATTTGTTTAGATTGAGGTAAGTTCAAGAATGACCTCTTTTGATGTTTCAGTTACAACTATACATTTCCATATTAAAAGAGTTCAAATATTCACTGAAGTTCCCTTTATACCCTTTATAATAAATAAGGAAACATGATTAAATTCGTTCCAGATATCACAGAATACGAACACTTTCAGTTTCTATTACCTGTTTCATTCGTGGCATTGTTATTAGGGATGGCAGCGGGACGGGTAGACGCGGGTACCCACCCTCCCAAACTCTAATGGGATGGGTATGGGTAAGTTTATTCGGGTTTGGGACGGGTATGGGATGCAAAATTAATACCCATTTATAAATGGGTAGGGTACGGATCTACCCCTTAGGATACCCTCTACCCGAACCCGCTTAAACAATTGGGTATAGGTATAGGGTATCCGTGGATACTCGACCATATAAGCATCCATTTGAATATTTTCATATAATATATATATATATATATATAACAAAATATTTTCAAAATAATTAAGGAAATATTTTTAACTTAAATAGAGAGCTTTATATACATTATTAAAACCTTCAGAATCTTAGTACCCAAGTTCATTCCATCAAATTGAAAACAGGTTGAGTTAATAGTTTGCAAAAAGTTAATCAATAAAATATGTTTCTTTTAATTTAGTTGATGAATAGTCTTATATAATAATTTATTTTTGTTAGAGTACCTATTTAAATAGTCATCTAAATATATATTTAATTATGTAAAATATTTTTTATGAAATAAACGAGTTTTGGGCGGGTACGGGTAGTATGTGGGTATTAACAAATGAGTTTGGGACGAGTACGGGTAATAAGTCTAATTTTTAATCGGGTTTGGGATGGGTACGGGTAGTAATAATATTATAGGGTTCGGGTATGGATGCTCTTAAATGGGAGGGTACCCTACCCATTGCCATCCCTAATTGTTACACCTACTTAGATCCAGTCTCCATTCGGTGGTTTTAAATAGATCATGTCAGGTTTCCAGCCGATAAGCTTAACAGGTCATAGAATTAAAAGATGTTCGATTCGATATTATCAGTTCCAAACTAAGGTTTACAGGTGAAAATGGAAATAGTCCATTACGACGATATCAGGCCCAACATGCTTCTGTAAAATTAACAAATCCCTTAAAATTCATACCTTCTTCGACTGAAACAGCACCGGCTGAGATGGCTCACAACACCACCAGTCGGAATATTACTGCCCCCAGATCGTTTGACGAACAACTCCTCACTGTTCAACCTCACCCTCAGGGAAGATGCTCTGCAGGTTATCCGACTCCTTCAACAACTGCTCAGCACAACATTGGTTCGTTTCCTACTCCAGGCGTATAAGTAATTCTTCAAAGGGATATATCAATAGTACACTATGAACACATGTGAACAAAAGCCTTTATTTTATTAAGAACTTAAAGAAAATTTATTACATCAGTAATCTCCTTTTGGGAGGAGAAAACCTATTTAGTCTCTCATAAAGGCTATCACACTCTTGTACATAAAATTAAAAAACTAAAGCTGAAAACTAAAAAAACTTTGGAAATTCTAAACCCACAACAGAATTTTACAAAGAAAGTTTATTGTTAGAAGACTAAGGGAAATGTTCGATGCCTTTAGCCTTCTGAAAACCCTTGTTTATATAGAGGAATGGACTGCCTCTATTTCTTGGATTCTCCCATCCACTTGCTGAAAGTAGTGGAATACTTTATTATCTTCACATGGATCGGGTCCATCCCTCCTTGTCTGGTATCCAAGGCAAGTTGATAAGGCTCCAAAGCCTGATGACTCATCTTTTTCCGTATTTTAGCTAGATGGAATCTTATGACGTCATTGCTTACGTCATTTACTTGAATTATCAGCATCTTGATTAGTTGGATGCCAATTACTAGATCTGACCCACCTTTTGTCTCTTTGCTGAGTGGGTTATCCTTGAGTCACATGTTTTCACTAACTTTGTCGGGGAATCTACTTTTTTGGTGGTCCCCGTAACTTTGGATACTTCTGTGACTTGTCTTCTCCATCGCCGGGTCTTCTTCAATCGACTTTTGGCCGGAATCCTTTGCCAAATTCTGGTTTTTTCTGATTTTGACATTCGGGACAGACCCAAAGTTCCCAATGACCGATGTGAGCCATATTGCAGTATTTTCGGCGAGTCTCTTTACTCCCCAGCAACTTGTTTTCCCACAGAAGATTTTTTTATTTTCAAATAGGTCTTCTGCAAATCTTGTTGTTTTTCCTGTCATAGTATTCAACAGGAATGATCCGTTCACTGAATTTTGATAAAACTTGAACGGAAACTTGACTTTGTCCATCTCAGTGAGACAGACCCACAATCTCCACGCCCTTCTTGTTGTAATTTGATCTTCAGTGAAGGTCATGACCAATTGTACTTCTTCTGAATTATCCTCCTTGATATTTTTGAAGGCTCTTTCATCTGGTCGTCGAAGCCTGATGTAATGGAAGGCTTCATGTCCAACCTTTCCGACGGGCTCTGTCGCTGCACTTATGAAATACAGACTCCAATGTATCCCCTCGTTTTAGGCTGTCATTGTTGGACCAACACTCGTAAACTGCTTCCTGGACCCACTTTGGCAATTTTGTGATCTCCGGGAAGGCTGGTGAAGTAGTATAGATCGAGGCCAAAGTTTACCATTAGTTTACGTTCAACCTTGTATAAGGGGTATTTTGGGGTTTTATCAAAATAAAAAGTTATTTTTGAACATTTTGAATAAGTAAGGCCATTGTTGTACATATGCTTTAAAATTAGGCCATTTTCAATCTTTCCCCGTTTAGATTCGAAAAGTATCAATTTCTATTGGAAAAAATATTACTTTTATTCTAAAAAATATACGTTTTTAAAGTAACAAAACTGATTATTTGCTTTCAAATTCATATACAATCTTGTTCAAGAGTATCACTTTTTATTAAAAAAGTATCACTATTACTCTAAAAAGTACATTTTTTCCAAGTAACAAAATTACATTAGTATTTTTCCTAACATAATATCACTTTAGACTCGAAAAATATCACTCTTTATTAAAACAATATCACTTTTATTTTAAAAAGTATATATTTTCAATGTAATAAAATTTATTATTTACTTGCAAAGTTATATACAACCTTGTTCAAAGGTATCACTTTTTATTAAAAAGTATCATTTTTACTCTAAAAAATATATGTTTTTAAAATAACATAACTGATATTATTTACCATTTTACCTGCAAAGTTATATAGAAACTTGTTTAAATGTATCACTTTTTATTAAAAAAGTATCATTTTTAATCTAAAAATTATATGTTTTCAAAGTAACATAAACTAATATTATTTACCTGCAAAGTTATATACAACTTTGTTTAAGTATACATTTTTATTATAAAAAGCATCATTTTTACTCTAAAAAGTACATGTTTTGAAAGTAATAGATTGACATTAGTAGTTCCTTTGAAAATGCTCGTTTTTCATGCGAAGTATTAGTTGTTTCTCTAAAAAGTATTAGTTTTTCTTAACGTATCAATTTTACTTTAAAAATATTCAAGCACTTCCTCTGCCTTTTGCTTCCTCCTCGTAAGTATAACACCCTGAATAACACTTTTTTGCTCCATTAGCTCTCTCACTTGAATTCAGTTTTTTAGTTTATAGAGTTACAATTTAACCAATTTTTTATATTGATAATTAATATACTTGCTTTTTGGAAAAAAATCTATAACTATTCTTCAGCAATGCTTCATCAATTATTATTCTTTGGTACAACATAAATATATTTTTCTGGTATAGAATTAACGAAGAATTTCTTTTCCTATTGGGAGTGTAAAAATCTGGTAAAGAGCATCTAAAATAGAAAGGGAGAGAAATGGCAATGCACTGCAACATAATTATATGGCTTGATGATCCCATTGACACCTTTTGATCCCAACAAAAGCCCTTTTCCTGAGACGATCAAAGTGGGCATCTTTTCCAGAGCGGCCCATTTCAAGGCTTCTTCATCATCTTCTTCACGCGATAAATGCGAAAAAACCTCGATTCCCATGATTCTCTATATATTTGAGCTGTTTACCCTGAACCACCAGGGCCAAATCCAGACTCACCCCCGTTCCTCGCCGGAAGCCCTCGCACCGATGATTCTAGTCAAGATTTCAAGGATACTAGGCTTCGGAAAATGTTTGTTGCATTTAATTAGTCTTGAAATATTGGAACAATTGTCGCCTTCAAATCTTTCACAGAGATTTCTGAAACGGTGTGACTAGGGATAGGAGTATAGGAAAAGATAAAGAGAGGGGAAAATAGAAAGCAGAGATATTTAAGTTTGGGCAACCGGGTTTGGGTTTGGGACCCGTCACAAGAGACCCACTGTAATCCCCAAATCGTAAATTAACACTCTTCAGTCTTTAGTGAACATATTCTTCCGTTGCATTGAAAAATTAATCACACAAATTAAAAGCTATGAAGCAGAAGCTACTGTTTGCCTGACCAGCGTTTACTTGTTCACACCCACGAACAAACTCATAAATCCAGAAAAATCAATAGCAATATTATTCCTCCTGGAAAACTTGAAGCGGGTGTTGCTCCGCGATGCCAATTTGATTCGCGATGCCAAAAATCAGGTTGAGATCCTGGAGAACGATATCCGTCTCTTCAAGCGTTCCTCGAAGACTGCACGAAAATCTCCATCAAAGATGAGGCCCTGGAAGAATTGGTAGAGCAGATTCAAGACGTGGTGCGTGAAGGTGAAGATATAATCACCTTGTTTCAAATCAGGCGGCGGGAAACAGTCCCCAAAATTTCTTCCAGAGAGCTTTCTGTGACCCGATGAAGGTGAAAAGTATATATGATAATGTTAAATGACCACCTCGTCTAAATCGTTTAAGCTAAGAAAAGATGAACCATTTAATATTTAAACACTCTAAAATACTTTTATGGGTTGAAAATAAATTTGATAAAACAGTAAAAGCTTAAATGCAACAGACATTTTGAATATGAAAAACAGAGGACAATGAATATTTCTAAGAATGCTTTTCTTGATGATGAACGGATTGTACAGCTGATATATATAGCAAGATTACAAATATGATAGGCTCTGCAAATCACATCTAAAGGGAATATTTCTTATAACAAACTTGTACTATCCTTATCTGTAAGATCTGATATTTATCATCTTTTATATTATTATTAATAATATTATAACTAGTATTATTGTTAGTCTTAATATTTTCTCCTTTATTACATTAAGATATTATTGTTGGGTCACCATCAATCTAATTTAATTCATTCCTCAAAAAAAAAATTTAATTTAATTCAAGTCATCCAATGGTCCAACCCTTTATTTTGATTTATTAAAACCCAAATTCATTTAAATAAGATCGAGTTCTACTATATAGGTAATATATGTTATTATTACTATTATTATTACATTGTATTAATTATTTTATTCTTTCATATAAAAATAAGAATAATAGTTTATATATATTTTATAAAGCACATATATATAATAACAGTTTATGTTAATTTGAGAGGAGTTTTTATCTGACTTTTAAGCACAAACCGATAAGCCTAAATCTCTTAGGGCATAATTCAACTAGTTTGAAACTTCTGATAATATTTCCTTCATATTTATCCCACGAATGAACAACTATAGATATAACACCCCATAAGTTTTATATTGGATCAGTTAATTATGGAGTTTATGATTTATTTTAATCTTGGCCCGATATAAGAAAATCTTTAGGTTTGTTTATCTATTCAGCTGACGCGGATATTTATTTTTAAAAGGGTCCATTTTATTAAACCCATATAAGTATTTCTTTGAATTTTAAAATCATGCAGTATTTCATTTATCAAATTTGAGTCTTATCATCTTTTATGATTATTAAGTAATATTATAATTAAATATTATTATTAGTTTTAATATTTTTCTTTTATTATATCAAGATAATACTATTGGACCACTATCAACCAATTTTAAATACAAGTCCTTTCTGGTGCAGTCCTATATTTTTATTTATCTAAAATCCAAATTTAGTCAAACTCACCATAATCAATTTAGATAAACTTAAATCCCACCAAATCCTTACAACTCTCAATCACACGTTCTTTAGCAACTTCCTAATCTCATTTGTGTCATGTTTCTTAATCACCATATCCCTCCTTCACGTTTAAACTCAACTGAAAAAAAAGGGGTTTACCTTTGATGCCTTTCAATTTCTGGGAAAAGTGTAAGATTTCTTATTGCTATATCATCTTATTATATTGGTTGTGAACGTATTCCTGAATAGTTGGGTTTGCTGCCCAATTTATTGCTGCTGAAATGGAGTAAAGGAATTGTAATCTATTTTGCTATGGGATTAACATGTATGATTTGTATGTGTGCGTGAACGACTGTGTGTTTGTATGTTGTGTGTGATATTAAGTGTGTGTTGAGGTGTGTGTGTGTTGATGTGTATGGGTGTGATGTTGTATGTGTGCGTGCGTGCAAATATATGTTGTGTGTTTGTGTGATATTAAATTGGTGTGTGTATGTGTGTTGATGTGTGTGTGGGTGTTTGCATAGACATGTGTGTGTGGGTGTTTGTGTGTGTAATAAATTGGTGTGTGTGCGTTGATGGAGGAGATGACGCTGCCGGTGGTGGTGGTGGTGTCGGACGTCGCCGGCTGGACTGATGGAGATGGAGAAAGGAGAAGGTAGTCGATAGGATTAGACTTTAAGGATTTGGGCTTGATTTTGGCGAATTTGATATAGATTTGGACCAAATGATAAATTATGACTTTTCGGTTTAACTTTTGAACTTTTCAATTTGGACCACTGAAATTTCAAGTAGCTCTGAACCCCAAATCAAGTTTTTCTGAAATTATCAATTTGATCCCTTTTGCTTTTTAGTTAAACCCAATTCCAAAAGTTAACTTTCAGACTTTCGAAATTTACCCCATAGGACTTAATTGACTTTTCTGATTTTATCAAATTAGCCCTCCAGCGTTTCAATTTATTCCAATTCTCAACTTAAAATTTCTGGACTTTTCAAATTAACCCTTATCTTTTTAATTTAGTCCAAAATCTCAATTAAACTTCTAATTTCCTTCTTTTAAGCCCTAAACTTTATATTTGCGATCAATTTTCACTCATTAAATGCCCTAACTTATTTTGTAAGTGTAATTATTCTAATTAGGATTTAATTGTAGGTGACGAGGAACTAAACCACTAGGACTTTCTATTTTCGAGCTTTGAGCATCTATAGTATTTTGGTGATCGAGGTAGGGATTTTCTTTACACTTTTTAAGTGCAAAGTTTTAATTGTCTTTATTAAATATTTACATGTATAATTTTTATGAATTTCTTGTTTGACAATGTGAATATAATTGTTTTTTGAAAAGGAAATTTCATTAAGGGCGTTGAAATCGTCCAACAACGATTGACATAGAAAGTTCGGGAGATGATCCCACAAGAATACATTAGAGCACATATTTTTTGCATAAGACGCTAAGTAATGTGCAATAAAATTATGAATACGCCTAAACCAAAAAATACCCTTGAGGGAAAGGGTCGACTTTAAGTGATTAACATCTTGAAGGATAGGCGTGCAACTCGAAGAACAACATGATTCACCATTCACAGCCAATATTACCACAGCCGCGTCACCGAGAATAGAATAGGTGTCCGAAGGTAGAGTCTGAGCAATTTTTCAGTGCTTCTCTTAATGCTTAAAATTCAGCAGCTTCCGGGTCTGAGATTCCGCTGAATTTCTTACTAATGCCATGGAGAAAACAACCTGAATCATCAAACACAGCAACTCCCACACCTGCACAACTATCGTCCGGCGCCATAGCTCCGTCAAAACAAATTCGAGGACCTGATACGAATCGAGGTATAAGTGGAGAGGTGGAAAGAAGAGGTGAGGGGATGTCCGGTCTAGATTGCGACTGGTGAAAATCTTGCAAGATGGAGTTTGCAGAGATTACAATTGAAACAGATCATCCGTAGAGTTCTCATATTTCCATTTATTCCTGTAGAACCAAAGGAGACTACAAATAACAACAAAAAGATGGCATATCTCCTTTGACGAATTAAGAATAATCTCACAAAACCAATTTGAGAAGTTGGGTTGTTGGAATATATTAATAATATCAAGAAGTCCAACATAATTCCACACTTGGGAAGCAAAACTGCAGTTAAAGAAAATATGAGATGCTGTCTCAACCACCAAGGAACAAAAAACGCAAGTATCCATTGTTAATAGGTGATGAGTAGCAAGAAGATCGGGCGTGGAGATGGCCCCGGAACAGCAACGCCAAGCAAACAACTTAAAGCGGGGAGGGATCCCAAGTTTCCAGATGCATTTCCAAATGGGGTTAATGTGTAAATCAGAGGTGCTTGTGCTGTGCAAGTCCATTTGGAGAAAATCTGAATTAAGTGCAACATAGTAAGCAGATTTAACAGAGAATTTTCCATTCCAATTATGATGCCAACACCATAGATCCTTTGAGTGGCAAGAACCGAGAGGTATAGAGAGGATGATGGAAGCCTCGCTCGGGGAGAAAAGCATTCTAACCAAGTCTTCATCCCATGAAATATTTTCGGGATTAATAAAAACACTAACTGTGGTATCCGTGTCCTGAATATCCAACTAGGGAGAACGCACCATAAAGTCGGCAACACGGGGAAGCCAAGGGTCAGCCCAAATCCTAGTATTAGATCCCGAGCGAATCAGCTTGCGAGCTCCACGGAGAAGAATCGGGCGACTATCTAGGATACTACGCCAAGTCCATGATGGTTTATGCCCCAACTGAGCTTGGAATAAGTCGCATGATGGAAAATATTTTGCCTTGAAAATGCGAGCAAGCAAAGATGACGGGTTAATGAGAATGCACCACGCTTGCTTACAAAGTAATGCAGTATTGAAAGCGCGAAGGTGACGAAAGCCTAATCCTCCTCGATTTTTTGGTAGAGCAATTTTGTTCCATGAAAGCCAATGAATTTTCCGTGTGTCAGAAGATCCACTCCATAAGTAGTCAGCCTCAAGGGATTGAATTTTGTCCAGAATACAGTCTGGGATTCGAAAACAAGACATCGCATATATTGGAATTGATTGAACAACAGACTTGATAAGAATTTCTCGACCGGCCTGTGAAAGTGTTTTTTCTTTCCATCCTTTGATTCGCTGCATTACACGATCTTGTAAAGATAAAAATACTTCTCATTTGTTTTGGCCAATAACCGATGGTAGTCCCAGGTATTTTCCATGTGAGCTTACAATAGGAATGCCAAGAATGCTTGAAATCTGCCTCACAGTCGTTCCAGGTGTGTTCGGGCTGAAAACTACTCCAGATTTGTCAAGATTAATGTGTTGGCCCGAGGCATTTTCATAAAGTTGAATTGCAAATTTTAGAGCCCGAGCCTCATCCACGTTAGCTGAACCAAAAATGAAAGTATCGTCGGCAAAAAATAAATGAGATACACTTGGAGCGTATTTATTTATTTTTATGCCAATGATTTTTCCGGAAGCCTGAAGATCCTGCAAAATTTTAGAGAACACTTCGGAACAAATTATAAATAGATATGGCGATAAAGGGTCTCCTTGGCGAATGCCCCGCTGTGGAATAACAGAACCAAATTGTGAGCCATTTAGTAAAAAAGAAAAAGAAGAAGTGGAAATGCACAGTTTAATTAACTCAATAAAGGGAATTGGAAAGCCAAGAGCATTAAGAGTCGAGAAAACAAATTTCCATTCTATTCTATCAAAAGCCTTACTCATGTCAAGCTTAATCGACATATGGCCAGATATACCCTTAGTACAAGTTTTTCATAGAATGATGAATTTCATAGGCAACAAGGATATTATCTGTGATCAAACGACCAGGGATAAAAGCAGATTGTGATTCAGAAATAATGATGGCAAATATAGGACGCACACGATTAGTAATGACCTTTGAAGCAATTCTATAAATGACATTACATAAACTAATGGGGCGAAATTGCGAGATTTGATCAGGGTGCTTAATTTTTGGGATAAGAACGATATGTGTGTAATTCATGCCTCTAAAAAGCAGCTTATTGTTTAAGAAACGAAGTACGGCTGCGGAAATATCAGCGCCAACTATGTGCCAAAATTTCTGAAAAAAGGATATGGCTCACACCGTCTGGGCCAGGTGATTTGAATGGGTGCATTTGCTTGACGGCACAAGCAACCTCTGAATCAGAATATTCAAGCAAGAGATGTTCCGCCATCTCTGGAGAAACTCTTGGTTGGATCCTATTGAGCGCTTGGAGAATGTCAATGTCAGAAGGTGATGACGAGGTGAATATGTCCTCAAAATAAGTCACAGTAATTTTTTCAATCTCCTTAACATCAGATTGAGGTTGTCCCATATGGTCCTTCAACGTGGAAATATGGTTAACTTCACGGCGTCAGGAAGCATGGGCATGAAAAAAAGAAGTGTTTCTATCGCCCTCTTTATACCAGTTCTGTTTTGCATGTTGCCTCCATTGTAAGTCATGACATTCTAAAAGAAAGTTAAGGCGTCTATGCAATTTTTGGAGTAGTTGATGCGTCTGACTAGTAATCATGTCGGATTTAAGAGATGCAATTTGTTTCTTGAGCGAGTTAATTTTCTGCGTAAAGTCCCCAAAAACAGATTTTTGCCAACGAAGTAAACCCACAAGCCAATTCTCCATACGGATATCAACCGAATCAAGAGATATATTCCAGTTCTCCTAAATAATTTTTTCACAATCTGTGGACTTGATCCAAAAAGATTCGAAGCGAGGAGGGCGGCGATTACGACCTCGTAGGTGCTGGATATTCTGCGGGAAAAGGTGGAGAAGGATATAGGAATGATCAGACGTGAAGGATGGAGGTTACGGTAGTGTGGCGAGGAAAAAGAGAACGAAATGCTTGGTTGCAAAGGCAGCGATCGAGTCGACCGCATTGAGTTCTTAGAAAAGTACAAAGCCTACTCCATGTGTATTTGTAGCCTCGGAAGCCCATGTCTGTGAGTTCATAAAAATCAATAGCTTCCCTAAAAAGAGAAATCTGCCATGAAGCACGGGGTCGTATGCCGAAAAATTCATGGTGGAACAAGACCTCATTGAAATCACCTACACATATCCAAGGGATGTCCGGAGTTGACCGTAGATTTTTAAAATTTTCCCAAAAAGCACGTTGATGAAGAGTATTCGGTTGCCCATAAACCCCCGTGAGTCGGGAAGTAGCCGAAGAAACTGAGACATCTACATCGATAAATCTATCACTGTAACTCCTCAGTCTAACATCAAGATGATGACGCCACAATAGAGCCAAACCGCCATAAAAACCATTTGCCGGAACAGAAACACCAAAAAGATTGAAAGAACTTTTAAGTTGGTCGATGCTACGAGTGTTACATTTGGTTTCACAAAGAAAAACCAAATCGGGCGACTTTGAGTGAATGATATCGCGTAGTTCTTGAACTGTACGACGGTTCCCAAGCCCTCGACAGTTCCAACTTATGATCCTCACGGTGACTGGCAGGGCTCGCTAACAATCCGAGCCTCCGCCAATGATTCTTGAGCAGGTAATCCGGTGTTGATGCATTCAGCAGTAGTATCCATATCCATAGAATTATCAAGTTTTTGTTTTTTTCCTATAACCTCGATCGGGATATGGAACAATTCGTGGTCATTCAAGAGGGGAACTTGAAGACTACGTTTGGCACTTGATTGTCGTTTTGTTGAGATGGGTGGTCAAGAATGTGTGAGGTGGTTTTTTGCTTTTATGAATTTCCGAGTAAGTTTACGGGTTGGGGTGTCAAGGTGCATTGGAACTTGCACAAGAAATGGACTAGCTGAGAGGGTGGAGGATGAGGGTGCTTGGGGTAATTTTAGTGGTGAGACAAAATGCGTGCACGAGGGAACACGATTAGACAGATGAGTGGTTTCATGCGGCGGGGAGGGAGATGAACTTTTGTGTGTAGGGGTGGGAGACGGAGGTGATTTTGTGGAGGGCGGTAATGAGATATTTGGGGTGATTGATTTCGTAGACAAGTCAGGGAGTTGCATATGTGGTATAACGGAAGGCGGAGCGAGAGAATGAGGTGGGAACTGGGGGGTGCGGGAGGAAATGGTGTCTTGCGAGTGGGCCAATATGTGAGAAGGAATGACCATTATAGCATTACAAGAAGGGGGCTGAGAGTAGATTGAGAAGGGATAGGAAGTAGGGGATTGTATAATAAGGTTTGGTGTTGCAATATTAGTCGTGGTGTGAGTGGTTATTGAGGGAGATGGGTTGGTTTGATTATGTTGGCTGGGGGGCAAGATTGTCTTGGTAGGATGAGAAGTAGAAGGGGATATGTTTTGAGATGGATTATGAGGTGGCGGGGTTTGATGGTTGGAAGAGAACGGGTTAGTTGTTGATGATGCTCGGAGCCAATTGCCAAAAGGTAAGTCTGAGCTGGAGGATGGTTGTTTGAGAACGTAATCATCACAATCCTTTAAGACGCGTCCCAGTATGCCACAGAAATAACAAAAATCTGGGAGGCGCTCGTATTTCAGACCAACGAGCAGATTATTATGCTTATTATCGAGTTGGAGAACTCGACACAATGGTTTCTGTATATCAATATCAACTTTAATCCGCAGAAACTTCTCGATTACAGAATCAAAGGAGTTGGATTGCATCTCCAAAAAACTGCCAATAATATTTCTTGCTCGTTCTGCAAAGCTCTTCGTGAAAAGGCCTAGGGGAAGGCCGTGTATTTGAATCCAAAAGGGACAACTATTGAAACCAAGATTCGATGATATCATATCATACGTCGCCTCCTTCAATAGCAGTAGGAACTTGTCAAATAACCAAGGGGTGCCACCAAGAACTCTTTTCTTATCAGCAAGATTGCTGAAGATGAACATCACCACATTATCATGTAACGGCTTGCATGTGAGGGGCTCTTTGGGATTCCAAAGTTTCTTGAATAAAGATACAATTTGATCGAAGCCAGTAACTCGTGGTGCAAGAACTTTCCCTATTAGACTCAGCGAAGGATCGAATTGGTCTGGAATAATATCTTCTGTAGTTAGTATAGATGACTCTTTTTGACCAAGGGAGAGCCTCGAATAGAGTTTTCAAGATCTTCAGCTATAGGAATGGAAATGCTGTGATAAGGACACGATAGGATCCAACCTTGAGCGCTCCAAAGATGAGATGGAAAACAACTTGTCTGTCTATTCCAATTGAGAGATCTGCAAGTGACAAAAAGCAAACACAACAGCTGAGAAAAAAAGAGAAAACTAAAAAGATGAAAAGAAAATAGCAGCAGAGAAGGGCGATGGAGATGGGTATCGAAAAGAAGAAAGATGATGGAGCAGATGGTCGGTTTTCGCCGGAGAAATTCCAATGAAGGAATGAGCTACACAGCACGCCGGACAGCACGCTAAGAGATTCTCCCAATTGGGAGGAGCTCTAGGAACTTGTCGGCCACACTACAGGGCCATTCTTATCTGTTTATAGTTATAGTTTAAGAAAGTGATAACCCACCAACAAACCTGGATTGGATTGCACTACCTAGGGCTTGACAATGTGAATATAATTGTTGTATTCGATGTGCATATCATATGTGAAAAATCTATGTGTTTATTTATGTTCAAATGACAAAGTAGGCTTCGACCAATGGCAAAGTATGACTTCGGCCAATTGCAAAGTATGACTTCGGTCAAATGGCAAAGTAGGCTTCGGCCAATGGCAAAGTATATGCGTGGCTTCGGCCAATAGCAAAGTATATGTGAGGCTTCGGCCAATTGGAAAGTATATGTGAGGCTTCGGCCAATGTCAAAGTATATGTGCTCGAATTCATTAAATTATGCTATTTTATATTTAATTTGGACAATTAGAATCCCTACTGAGTATGTGTTGCTCACCCCTATTATTTAAACTATTTTTAGATTAAAAGGCTGGATGCGTTGTCGATGATGGGGATAGCCGAAGACTTTACACTTTAGTTATTTAATTTTTTTGAATTGTTGACTGGTTTTCAAATTTAAAACAAATGCGACTTATTATCTCTTAATTCATTATAATATTATTAATATTTATTTTTAATCTTATCTAATACTCTAAGGTTGCTTGTTTTAGAATTATTTTTAGTAATTTATTTTAAACTTCCTTATTACTTCCGCTTGAGTTATATATTTTATTTTAAAATATAAAAAAAATGGCGCAACAAAATTTTTATAATTAGACTATGTTTTATAAAATCAGAGTGACGGAGCGAAAGCGTAATGGATTTTTGGATTTATTAATTTTTTTTAGATTTGTCTTATTCCCGCGCATTTAAATATACTTTCTTATTATATTAAGTAAAAAAATCAATGCATTCTTTATTTTAGTAACACTTAAATATGCTTTATAAAAAGTGGGGCGTTACATTATCTAAGATGGCGACACTTGTAACAATCTCGTGGATTGATAATCTCTCATGATATGTCTGCTATTATATCAAAAATGCTCTTATCAAGTCTTCATATCACCAGTCTGCTTATTCACTTGATTATTGACGAGTATCGTTAACAGATAAGAGTAGTGTTTTCTCGACGAACCGGGAGATAGGAGCGGCGGCGCCTGAAGATGCAACGGCGGAGGATAAAACGGCATATCTTTTGTAGGTCTGACTTTAAATAATAATTTATGTTGTTGACATGCGTTTTGGTCCAACAAACAAAATATATAAGAAATTTAACACGTGGAAATATAAGTATGCGTAATACGCGTTTATTTATGGCTAATTCTTCCTTTTTTGCATAATGCCGAGCCAAATTATTGGGGTCGGTCTTTCTTACAATCTCGCGTTTACAGATCCTTTTTTTATGTGGTTTTTCCTTTTCTTTTCCTCTTAAAATGAGGAGTTTTATACCCCTCGAGTCAGTGGGTTTTCAACAGTCATCTTTGCACTAATCAGTCACTAATCAGTAAAATAATTAAAAAAGGACACATGTCCCTTTCTAATCGTGCATGTCAGCCAAATCTTGCCACTTGGTGACTCCTCTCTATAACTTTCTGACATGTGGCAGTTTCTGATACCAATAAAGCACTAAACATGGGCAAATAGTTATTTTTATGAATCTGTCGCGCATGCGCTTCCCGCCGAAATTTGGGCTCGGGGGTCGGGGCTCGGCCGTCATGATGTGGTTGGGCTCGTTAGCGGGCGAGCCTAATTCATGACGTGTCACCGCGCACCACATCGACGCGTCACCGTAGGCCCTCCACTCGGATGTGTCTTTGGTGATGGCGTGGATTAATTTCTTCCACGGCTCTCTCAAGGTCATCAAAGGTCCCCAAGTTTAATTCCGAGAGAAGAATTTCAAGTCGGAGTTTAAACTTTAATGCTAATGATAAACATTTAATGGGGAAACAGAATTCTCAAAGGTTTTGTTCATTCCTGACATCTGTCGCGTAGTGATTAATGCCTGTAGCAGCGCATTAATTTTGGTGCCATAATGACAAACACGTGGCCTCTTGTGGTTGGACCACGCATGCAGTGCAGAATTGAAAAGGCATATCGATTCCGTCGGATGGTCGTGGGGACGTGACGTTTTCTGACATTTTCGACGGCTTTTGAGGTTGGAAAGGCGCGTCTTTTTGAATAAACGTTTCGTTTATCGAGGGAACTCTATCTATAAATACCCTTTTTCCCTCCATTATTCACTTTCACATCCATTATCCTTTGAGCTAAACTGATTGAAACCGAGCAGAAATTTCGGGTCGGCTTCTAAAGTTCAAAGACTTCAAACTTAGGTATTTTTTCGAAATATTCTCCTTTTACCTATAAAATGTCTTCTTTTGAGGATAGTAGGAGTCGTAGTTATAGCGTAGAGGTTGAAATCGAAGATCCTCCCTCTGAACCTTTTGTTTATTTCTCACCAGCACGGCCATCTCCGCCTTATAGTCCGAGCATCATTCGGATATCTTCTCCAGATTCTTCTCGAGGTGGAACGTCTTTAGAGCGGACGCATATTATTTTTAATCCGGCGCCAGTGACCGTTTTTCGAGAAGGAACGGTGTATCAGCCCTGTTAGGAAATTTATTGTTTAGATTTTGATGAATGCCATGTAAAACTTAGAATAGGAAGTTGGCACCCCATTCTTGTTGTAAAATGCATTGTAATAAATAGGGCTGGTCAAGCTGAGTTGAGTCAGCTATGCCCAAACATGCAAGAAGACAACTGGAGACTAAAATGAAGACTCCGCTGCAAGACAGCCGAGTATGGCAAAGAAGAGTAGACGGGAACTCTATCAAGAAGCAATCGAGAGATGCAAATGAGTGGAGCATCACCAAGTCAACTCAAGAATAGCCAAGTCTCAAGTTGAAGTGACAGAAGAGTCATCCACGACCGGGAAGTCGACTCTAAGTCACCTGGGGAAAGCAAGGAAATGCAGTCAAGTCGAGATAACTGAAAAAGATCCGTTGCACAGAAATCAAGAGAATTACCTAAACAAGTAATATCTCCATACTACCTTTCTCGAAGTGCTCAGTCCCAGAAGCGTGCAAAGAAATAAACCAATGGGAAGCACTACACCGTGTCAGAACTCTGAAAAGGTGGAAAACAATTCATACGAGGAAACAACAATTCCAAGGACTGCAACAAGACAAGCCAACGACTGCAAGTGACTTTCAAAAAAAATAAGCCTATCTCTTCAACGGACATTTTTTTGAAAGATCAATATAAAAGGCTGAGGAGTTTAATTGAGGAGAGAAGGACCAAGTGATTAAGAGACAATAACCAAAAACGTCCAAGCAATTATTAGAAAATCTGAAATATTCTCAATCCTCAAGCCCACACTACGAAGAACATCAATCCAACACTCACCTGTGAAGGAAAGATAACTTCAATCAGTTGAAGAGGAAAATACTGAAAAATCAAGGGGTCTACATTCCACGAAGGATTGTAGGAAGGTTCAAGGTTGAACCAAGTCTTGAGCTTTTGGAGGGCTTCGTGATCAAATCCAAAGAGCTTGAGCAAGTGAGTCAGAGTAGCAAGCGCAGCTGCCCCTGTGAAGAAGCTGAGTCGTCGAGAAGCCACCGAGTGATCAAGGCATCTCCAGATCGAGTCCCAAAGGATCAAGTCAGCTGTTGATCAAGACTTGTATCTGGACTGTTACCACTTTGTATATTGATCAATACCTAGTGGATTCCTCCAGGAGTTGGAGAAGAGAGGAGTAGAAGAATTACCCCATCTTCGAACCTCTATAAAAATCTTATTGTGTCATTTACATTTCAGCACTTTAATTCCTGCATCTTAACTGCTTATATCTGCTGATAAATTTGCTATCCACTTGATAATTTCTAAGTACTAAACCAAGCACTAAATCCTTGCTTAATCAAACTTAAGGGTGTTAAGTCTTCCGCTGAAAACAAACCACAGTTGAGTTAATTTAGACTTAACAGCTGAGTTATTCCATCAACAGCTCAGTTGAGTCTGTTGAGAGACTAACTCTACTGATTATCTAAATCAGCTGTCCACCAAGGACACAACTGTGTAGTATCAACTCTGAATATTTAAAAGGACTAAATCGAAAATTTGGTAAGGTTTATTCAACCCCCTTCTAAACCTTACACTTACACCCTTGGGACCTACAAGTGGTATCGAGTCATTGGTTCATTGAGCCTTCCGCATCAGTTCTTGAACTAGATCTCCAAACTTTTCAAAGTCTGCTTTAGTACTTAAACTTTCAAAACTCTTTTTATCATTAAAAGTTATTATCATGGAAGCAAATTTGACACGCATCCCTATGTTCACTATTGAAGAATTTGATGATTGGAAAATTCGTATGCAGCTCATCTATCGGATTACATGATGAGATGTGGATAGTGATAGAGGATGGGCCACCGCAAATCTTAAAGGTGAACACAAATACCGTAAGAAGAGTCAGTAGATGAAGGAGAAGAGGATGTTGCCCCCCTGCACGGTCATGGTTGAAAAACCAAGAACTGAATGGACAAATGATGACAGAAAAGATACAACCTTGACAATGTAGCCAATGACATCCTTTACAAAACATTGGACAAAGCCATGTTCAATAAAGTCAAATCATGCAAAACGGCTAAAGAAATCAGGACAAGCTAACATTGATTTGTGAAGGCTCGAGCAAATCAAAGAAAACAAATTATCGGTGGCTGTCAGAAATTTGAGAATTTCAAAATGATCGCAGGAGAAAACCTGGATCAACTGGATGCTCGGTTCACAGAAATTACCAACGAGCTATCTTCACTTGGAAAGGAATATACACAGAAGGAAATGTGTATGAAGATCTTAAAAAGTCTCCCAACTGAATGGGAAATGAAGGTCATGGCACTAAGACATTCCATGGACCTATCAAAGACATCCAACCACGAACTATTCTCAGACCTCAAAGCCTACGAATTTGAGCTGAGAAGAAAGGATCAGGAAGAGACAGCTGTACCCAAAACAACTGCTCTAATTGTTAAGGATGGAAAGAGAGCTGAGGTCAAAGAAGTCATTGATCCAGAAGAAATAGCCCTGATGGTTAAAAGGTTCAACAAGTTCTTCAATAAGAACTACAAGAGAAGAAAGGGTGAATCTTCCGGAAGACACTCGGCTCACTCCAAATCAAGGGAAGATAGGCCAACCAAGAAGACGGATCATCAAAAACTGAATATCAAAGGGTGACAATCCAAGAATGGAAAGAATCGATCAAAAAGTTGAATATCTATCTTTGAACTGTAGACAACCAGGTCACTATGCCATTGATCGCCCATATCCTGTAATCAACAAATACAGGAATGAAGAAGAAAGAAAGGTCTTGAGAGAAAGAAGACAAGAAAAGAAAAAGGCAATGATGGTCACAGAGATCACCGAGACAGCCAAAGTCAAGAGAGACAATGATTGAGAGAGCGGTGAAGCGACTACTCAAGTGACTCGAAGAAGAGGCCCCGATCTTTTAATGGCCAAGGAACAAGATCAACTCGACCAGGAAGATGAGGTACACTCTAACTCATCAAACTCGGACTCTAGTGATAGTGATCGTGACACACACACTTCATCACCCACTGATCTTTATGATTCATTAGGCAAAATGATGAAAGATTTTGAACACATTAAATCCTCACACACACTACTAAATGAGGAAAACAGCCTACTCAAAAGCCAAAACTCAAAGCTGACTAAGGAGCTGAGTACTCTAAGTCAAATAGCTGATGAGAATGATAGTTTAAAGGCTGAAAATGCTAAGTTAATAGCAGAAATTGCTGCCATAGAGAAGAGGGAGAATGACCTCAAGAATGTTATTGCCTCATTCACTAAGGCATCCAAATCATTGGATGATCTTATTATGAGTCAAAGAGAATGTGGAGACAAGACAGGCTTAGGATTTAATTCCTCTGTGCTATGTCAAACTCCAAAAGTGATTTTGGAAAAAGGATCTTCAAGCAATGAAGAGTCTAAAAAATCCAAAACTCTAAATGTTGCACACACATTCACTCCAAAGCACAATTACAAGCAAACTGGCCTTGGTTATAAAGGAAAAGGAAAACAGCCAGATGAGTGCGCTGAAAGGACATCTGAGAAAAGATTGATCGAGTTCTCAAAGAAACTCCCAACGAAAAATACTCTGTAAAGAAGAAGCGAGCTACCAAAAACCCCAGAAAATCTATAAAAGAAATACATATGATGGGAATGGTAGAAAATATCCAAGCCAAGTGATTGGAATGAAGTGAATTATCAAAGATAGACTTATGGAATATAAGCCCAAATGGCAAAGGCCTAGAACTCAAAGAAAGGCCATTCCAAAAGTATAAGAGCTTTCATGAGCACAAATATGCACCTAGACACTACACTCGAGACACCACAATTACCCAAAGAAGGCGATTGCTAAAACATATACACAGGCATACAGGACAAAAGAGACAATTTGTATGAACCTAAAATCTCCAAGCAATTTGCCAAGATTAATTATGATTATGGTATCTTGATAGATGGCAACCCCTTAGAGTCAAATCATTTGGCTATAAGTTGGTTGGATCATCTTACAACTCTAACCCCTCGGGACCCGCATAAATATGGGTACCTAAAACTTAATTCCTTGATTGCGGTTCAAGGAACAATGAGTGCCAAGGAACCTGGTACATGGATAGTGGTTGTTCCAGGACATATGACAGAAACAAGAAAAATCTGTCAAAATTTAAGGAAGTTAAAGGAGCAAAAGTCATATTTGGAGGAAATGAAGCTCCAGGTGAAATAAGAGGCATTGGATCCATCAAGAGGAACGGATTAGAAATCACAGATGTTGCATATGTCGAAGGACTCAACTTTAACTTACTAAGCATCAGCCAACTCTGTGACAAGGGTTATAATGTTGTATTTAACATGGGTATATGCCAAATCAAGGATCTTTGAACGAATGAAGTTGTGTTGCAAGGATGCGAGACAAAAGAACATGTATGTAGTAGATTGGTCAACCGCTACACACACTTGCCTATTAGCAAAGAGCAAACAAATGGTGAATCAAGTTGGTTGTGGCACAAAAAGCTGAGTCACCTAAATTTCAAAACGATTAACAAGCTTGCACGAAGTAATCTTGTGGAAGGACTTCCAGACTCAGTATACAAGAAGGAGAGTATATGTGATGCATGTCAGAAAGGAAAACAAATCAAATCTTCATTCAAAGAAAAGACATGTCCATCTTCAACAAGAGTATTGCATCTGCTACATATGGATCTATTTGGCCCAGTGGAACCAGCCAGCATAAGTGGAAAGAAATACACCTTGGTGGTAGTAGATGACTACTCAAGATATACATGGACAATATTCATGTGCAAGAAGAAAGAAACTCTACAGAAACTACCACAACTGATGAAGAGGATTCAAAATGAGAAGAGTCAAACCATTATCAAAATAAGATCAGACAAAGGAACCGGTTTGTCAATGGAATAATAACTTCGATTGTATTGAAAATGGTATTGGTCATGAACTATTAGCGACAAGGACTCCACAACCGAATGGAGTTGCGAAAGAAGGAACATAACTCTCAAAGAAGCGGCAAGGACCATGTTAGGAAATAGGGGTTCTAAAAAGATTTTGGTGAAGCAATCAACCACGACTTGCCACACTCAAAACAGGATGTATGATAAGCAGACAACCGAAAAGACTCCTATGAGATTTGGACTGGAAGAAAACCAAATGTTGCATATTTTAGAATATTTGGATGCAAATGCTTCATCCACAACAATGGCAAAGCGACAATCTAAAGGCTTTCGATGCTAAAGGCGATGAAGGTATCTTCTTGGGATACTCAAAAAAGCAAAGCCTCTGATTCTCAACAAAAGGACTATGGTTGCGAGAAGAATCCATTCATGTGGTATTCGATGAGCCAAATGTAAATGGAGAAGACATTGAAGAGTCGGTGACAAGTGAATCATCCAACCATCTGAAGAGTCCTTATCTTTGAAGCCGAATTATAAACTCGGAAGAAGATGAGATAGTGAATCTTAAAAAGCAATTTGGATAATTTGCAACTAAGTGATTACGAGAGAGTTTGAACACAAACAACACGGTACAAGAAGGCGATGAACCAGCTAACTTACTCCAACCGATGTAAGATGGGTGAGAGACCATCCACGAACTTGTCATTGGAGATATAAGAGAAGGTGTCAAAACAAGATCGAACCCAACAAGCCATGTTCACTTGCTTTATCTCGCAAATAGAGCCCAAAGATGTGTTACAAGCATTGGACGACACACATTGGATTCAAGCTATGCAAGAAGAGTGAATCGATTTGAAAGAAATAAAGTATGAGAATTAGTTCAAAGACCCACACATCAAAATGTCATTGGCACCAAATGGGTGTTCGGAATAAGATGAACGAGGAAGGTTACGTGGTAAGAAACAAAGCAAGACTATTAGCCAAAGGATATTGCCAAGAAGAAGGAATAGATTTTGATGAAACATTTGCTCTGTAGCAAGATTGGAAGCTATAAGGGCGTTTCTTGCCTATTCGATGCTCACAAGAATTTCATTGTATATCAAATGGATGTAAAAAGTGCATTCCTAAATGGTTTATTGGAAGAAGAAGTGTATGTTGAACAACCTCCGAGGATTTGAACAGGAAGACTCTTGGAGATAAGGTATACAAACTCAAGAAAGCCTTGTATGGTTTGAAACAGGCACCCAGAGCATGGTATGATACCTTGCACAATTCCTAACTTGAAAATGGATTCACAAAAGGAAAAGTAGATAGAACACTTTTCAGAATTCAAGACAAAAAGAGTATACTGCTTGTTCAAATATATGTGGATGACATCATTTTTGGATCCACAAACAAAGAGCTATGTGAAAAATTTTCAAACCTCATGCAAAGTAAATTTGAAATGAGCATGATGGGAGAGCTGACATTCTTCCTTGGACTCCAAGTGAAACAACTGAAGGATGGAACCTTCATAAGTCAAACAAAATACACCAGAGATTTAATGAAGAAATTTGGTATGGAGGAGAAGTCTTCGTGAAAATACCAATGAATACATCGATCAAAAATGGACATGGATGCGGATGGCAAGTCTCAGATCAAACAAGATCTGAGCACTTATTGGATCATTGCTCTATCTTACAAAGCAAGCGAGCCGGACATCACCTTTCTTTGTAGGTGTATGTGCAAGATTTCAATCTGCTCAAAAGAAAGCCATATGACAAAGCGGCTAAGAGAATACCGAGATACTTGAAAGGAAGCCAAGAAGTTGGCTTATGGTATCCAAAGGAAGGTGGATTCAAGCTAATTGGCTATTCAGATTCTCGACTATCTTTGGATCTGCGGAGTTGACAGGAAGAGCACCTCGGTACATGTCAAATGCTAGAAACAGTGCTGATTTCTGGTTTAGCAAGAAGCAAAATTCAATAGCCACCTCTACAAACGGTGAGGCGAGAATACATAGGCTGCGGGCAAGGCATTTTTGTGCCTTAAGTCCTATGAATGAGACAAAGAATGAGAGACTATGAAGTTGAAGAAAAGAGATTCCAATCATGTGTGATAACACAAGTGCAATTGCAATCACTCAAAATCCCGTGTTGCACTCAAGAACAAAGCATATCGATGTCAGATATCATTTCATAAGAGATCATGTTGAAAAGAAGGACATTATTGTGGAATATATCTCAACTGATAAACAATTGGCTGACATCTTCACAAAACCGTTATGTGAGTCAAGATTTGAAGAACTCAAGCATGAGTTGGGGTTAATTGAGCTGAGTTAACATTGAAGAAACTCAAAGAAAAGAAATGGGATACAAAAAGGGAAAGGAGCTGAACTCACAAATCAGCTAATTAAATCAGCTGAATTGGAAAGACAGCTATACCAAGTCAGCTGGTAGCTGAGTCACTATGAGAATTGTGAGAAGAAGAGTTAAATCGGCTAAGGGATAAAATTTGAGTCACTTATGAGCAAAGTGACAAAAACGCAATCGTTTTTACTAAGCGGGAATGTTTTTAAGAATGACGTCAGCATAATGATGATGTGTACAGACATAAAGCTGCACACCAAGCTTATGATTGGATATAAATGCTGCCGCATTAAATACGAGACATCAAATGCTAAATAGGCGTGCACAATCTAAGCCGTTGATTTTGATCACATTTCAAAAACCGTCCGCACGTCCTTTCATAAACCATACTTAAACCATTTTCGCCCGTTTCTCTCTCACACTACCAAAACTGTTCATCTCTCTCTCTCTCTCTCTCAGAAGCAAAGGCAAAAATTCTCTCAAAAACCCTATCCATCTTCAAATCAATCTCTAAGTTTTCTTCGATAAAATCCTGAAAAATGGCACCAACTTATGATTTTATCAAGTTAGGAAAGCAAATCCACACCGGGTCTACCGTGGATTTCGAGGGCATGGTCAAACAGGGGTCCAATGACGCCCTCATAAAGAAAATAGCTGAGAAACTCCAAACGACCGGGCTGAAATTGTTTCTGACGATGGAATATTCGATGACCTATGTGGAGGAGGTCGCACAATTCTATGTGAATGCTGAGATTCACGATGAAGGAATAAAGTCATCCGTTCACGGAAAGGAGTTCACCATATCTGCCAAGGACTTGGTTGAACACTGATCATTACCAACAGAAGGAGCATCGGAAATTAACGAATCTGATGTAAACTTAACTGCTGCTTGGAAGGAAATAGCCAAGATTGACTATGTTGATAAAATAGTTTACACAAAGAAACAAGAAATTTCTTGAATGAGAACTATCACAAGTCGTTGGACATAGTTGCCAAATGTATTGACATCAAATTTGGCGGCTTTGACCAACTCATGTCAAAGCTAAGTTGATCGTAATGGCCGCGATCATTGAAGAAAGGAAAATCAATCAAAATGAGTTTGTCTCACAAAGCAGACTATGCCGAATGTAGGGAACAAATCCTTCAAGGAAGATGGCACATTTGGGATGATCCCTAGGATATGGCCTGGTGATTGGCCGGATGATGGAGGTGAAAGGAGTCCCTCTTAGACATGGAAAGGCGTTCCATGTTAACAAGATGATGTTCGATCAAATCTCTCCGCGCACGAGAAGAGAGCCTACGCCAAGAGAGGCGACACAAGTGAGGGGAATCAATCGACCAAAGATACAACTGTTTCCTCCCACCAAAGAAGAAAGCCGCCCGCAACTAAGAAAAGATCTACGCTCTCAAAGAAAGAAAAAACAAACTGCTCCTGCCTGCGCCCAAGTCACTGCCCCAAAGCCGTGTCTCCCCGCCCGAACAACGCGATCGAGAAGGACTCTCAATTACCTTCTCCGATCGTCAAAAGGAGGAGAACCGATAAGCCAAGACGGCCGCTCCTCGAAGAAAACACTAGCACGCCCCCGCCGCCCAAGACTCAAGAAACCGTCTGCGAACCAGAAATCCCTCTGTACAAACAAGGAGACGAAGAAGACTCATCAAGCACTCCGAGCTTGAGAAACCGGGCCGAGTCACCACTCACCGAGCAGACACGGGAGATCGAGGCTGAGAAGTAGAGTCTCGGATGTAATTGATGAAACAGCCAAGTCTGCCGAAGGCGATCAACAGAGGCAAACTGAAGAAATAGCTGTAGTCCGCGTAGCTGAGACCCAAGAAGAAGCTGGTAGAGCTGATAGTGATGTGATGATCCTATCCCCACCTTACCCAAACATCCAAAATCGTCATGAGAGTGGAGGAAATGGAAATTGAGTCGATCCAGGAACAGTTCCAATGGCCCGAGTTTATAGAAGAAGAAAGAGGAATCTTGAGCTTCCTTGGGTCGACCACTTTGTACTCCCAAAGACGGGATGAAGACAACTTCACGGATATCCTGCGATCTTCAAGGATAAGGAAAAGGAGAAACAGGCAGAGGAAGCTGAGGCACGTGAGAAGGCCAGCATATGCCCTATCTCCGGCACCACGAACACACACATCCTCTCCTTGATGTCTTATCCGACAATGATGAAGATCTGACCTGCTGCTTTGCCCACGAAGAGTTGCAAATGCAGCAAGCATTGCGCACGAATCCGTAATCCTTCACGAGCAAAGATTGATGGAGGACCAGGAGAGTCCTCGAACACACCGAAATTGATCCAATGGGAGTGGTTCAACAAATCGCCACTATTGTTCTTTGCTACCACTTCCCACTCACTCGGAAGAAGCAATAAGGAACCGGCGATGAAATCGGGATAGTGGGGACCCCAGATCGAGCCAACCCCTATTGAAGGTGTCTTACCACCACAGTCCCAACTACCAACACTCAATAGAAATAGCCGGGAGTTTGGTGACGAGTGACCCCATTCCAAGTCACTCACCGGTGCGCCACCGAGGGGGAAACTCCTCCACCGCAGGCAAGGTCGGAGAATGCTACGATGACTCCACAACGAATCCGGGAGGCGAAGTGGAGAAAGTACAACCACCAAACGAATGCAAGTTGCCATCAACGAAGCTCGAGGCTTGAGACTGCCTCACCGAGGTGTCAACCGCTCTCGAAGGCTAATGACGCCGCTAGATGCGGTCGAGGCACGAGGAAGGAACAACCCTGGAGTTAACACTGGGCGATGAAAGTGCAATCCATGGGGTTGAGACTCCAATGGATGCCACCACGAAGACCCTAAGACAAATGACATCGTCGAAAGGAAGCCCAAGGCCTCACCGTAGTTGAGACTGGCTGGAGGTAATGAAGGCCCACGGGAGGTTGAGACTTCCCGGTAAAGCAAATTGATGAAGAGAACATCCCTCCTACTATCATTGATCCATCCGAGAAGGAGATAAGCGCACTTCATGATTCCCAAGATAATCCCGATGTAACTTTTCCGGGATCGGGAAACGAAGAAAAGCCGAGTCATCCCCCATAACAAATCCAAAAGACTCACGGTGCGGATGTTCCGGCACGAGCAAGTCTCGATCCCAAGACTACTCGTCAAACCTTCAATTTTGATAATGAGCCGACAATGGAAATCTCATCATCGTTCGATGACGCTTACGATAATGTCGAGACCGACCACTCAATTGGAGAAACCAGTGAGACCAACGGCCGTTGAGACAAATTAGCTCAAAGCAAGTTGGGTCCACTTCACAACAGACCCCGACCGCAACAGTCCACCGCGCAGTTCCCCCCAGCTGCAGCGGTTCGACTCAAAAAGAACTTCACGCGCACCGCTCATCATTGAACAAATCCCGATTAGCGCCGATGAATCCTTTATAGAATCTTTTCCTTTTTCCCCTGGAGGTACCCGACCTCCATGAAGAGTCGAGAACGAACGCGCACGCTACCACGACAGCTCCCTCTGTTATTTCTTCAGTACCATTGTTCCACGGTGATTATGACTTTGATCTTTGCATATGGCCATCCGATCTGGCAGAATCAATCAAGTTCGCGAAGTGTTCAAGGCATTATTTGCTGAGTTGAACGGATGGAGAGGCACCAGGCCTCTATGGACGTGCGATCGACAACAAAGATGCAAATCTTCTGCACGACTTGAGAGGCATCACGGTGAGATCGAGGAATGGTGGCAACAAAGAAGAAACAATGCGTGTGGAACAAGTTAGATACTTGAGACATTGTTCAACAAGTTCTTTGGTATGTAGAGCCGAGAATGCTTGATGCAAAACGAAGTTGAGAGAACACATTGAGCACATGCATGAAGCTCACACTGCCGAGATAAGGCGCAGCTGCGTGAACAAAATAAGAGTGATCTTCAAAGCCGAAGCAAATATGGACAGAGAAGAAAATTCAGCCTTCTCATGGCCGAAATGAAGCTAATCTCAAGAGAGTCCAACGCTACTCGATCCGACTTCAGATCGCATACTCCGCAGCCAGACTCGAGACAAAACTCAACTATCGCCAGACTCGACTTCCTCGCTTGCAAGTCTGTTTCCGGCGTTCCTCTCTCCTTTGATGATGCCAAAAAGGGGAAGAGGAATACCTAAAGCGGTGAAGGGATCCGAAGTTGAGAAGGAAGGAAGCACCGTGAAGGAAAGACAAAATTGAGGAAGTATTAAAAGAAAAGAAAGGGAAATCATTGAGGGGAAGGATCGACGACGTAACCATGATGATTGCACAAACCCCCAACAAGGTCTTGTCACGGTGACATTATAAGCGAAAACTCCCGGACTCTCGCCCTCTCCAACACTCGCTATATCTATGGTGAAAAGAGAAAACAATTGAAGCGGGGATGAAGGAAGTGGAAGGAAGAATGGATGCCCGAGTTATGAACATCTTGGAACAACATGGAGGCATTCCAAGAGACAGAGACACTTATGCCATCTCGGATGTCGGACAGAGCCACGATCGGTTGATGAATTTAAAACGCCGCATCCGAAGGATACTTTGCAAAAATGTCTATGGCTCAAGCTTGGGACTTGTCTTGGAAAAGGGTCTCACGTTGTGTGAAGAAAGGCGACAGCAAACGGACTACCTAAGATCCTCTGCTGGTCACTCCGCCGGTCACTCACCGAAGAAGAAGACCCCAGATACAATACACGCCCGCAGGTAGAGGAAGAAGTAGTGGTGGAGGAACAGGTTTCGGACCTGGGCCTCCGCCTCAAAACATTGAGTACATAGATCCGGGCAAGAAAGGAGGGATCTACTTGGCGGGCTTGACCAAGTAGCAAATTTGCAAGTGGCTAAAAGTAATCTTGAGTATGCGAAAAGAATAGAAGAAGAAAACAAGAGACACACTCAAGCTATGGGAGGAAAGACAAGAAAGATTAAGAAGAGATGAAGGCGCCAGGAAGGCATATGAAAAGAAAAAGAAAGAAGAAAGAAGTGACGATGAGAAAAAGAGAATAAGATGCTGAACACGATGAAAGAAGGAGACAGCGAAGGAGATGAAGTATTGCTGTTCACTCCTTCATGTATTTTATGATGTAAATACATACTATGTAAGTCTTCTGTAATAAAGTTATAAATTCTTTATTTTCTGTAAAGACAAATGTTTGCTCTGATACACCTTGTAAATTGTGTAAAAAGAACAAGAATGTTATGATCAATAAAAGGATTGATTCTACGCATACATTCTATCTGAGTACACTATCTGTATGTATCTTTGCTATTTGCATTCTTGAATGATTTAAGTTTTGGCATCATCAAAAAGGGGAAAATTGTTAGGAAATTTATTGTTTAGATTTTGATGAATGCCATGTAAAACTTAGAATAGGAAGTTGGCACCCCATTCTTGTTGTAAAATGCATTGTAATAAATAGGCTGGTCAAGTCGAGTTGAGTCGCTATGCCCAAACATGCAAGAAGACAACTGGAGACTAAAATGAAGACTCCGATGCAAGACAAAGCCGAGTATGGCAAAGAAGAGTAGACGGAACTCTATCAAGAAGCGGTGAGATGCAAATGAGTGGAGCATCACCAAGTCAACTCAAGAATAGCCAAGTCTCAAGTTGAAGTGACAAAGAGTCATCCATGATTGGAAGTCGACTCTAAGTCACCTGGGAAAGCAAGGAAATGCGGTCAAGTCGAGATAATCAAAAAGATCCGTTGCCTGACGTAAATCAAGAGAATTACCTAAACAAGTAATATCTCCATACTACCTTTCTCGAAGTGCTCACCCCCGAGAAGCGTGCAAAGAAATAAACCAATGGGAAGCACTACACCGTGTCGAACTCGAAAAAGGTGGAAAACAATTCATACGAGGAAACAAAGAAATTCCAAGGATCGCAACAAGACAAGCTAACGATCGGTAAGTGACTTTCAAAAAAATAAGCCTATCTCTTCAACGGGCATTTTTTTGAAAGATCAATATAAAAGGCCGAGGAGTTTAATTGAGGAGAGGAGGACCAAGTGATTAAGAGACAATAACCAAAAACGTCCAAGCAATTATTAGAAAATCAAAATATTCTCAATCCTCAAGCCCACACTACGAAGAACATCAATCCAACACTCACCCGTGAAGGAAAGATAACTTCAATCAGTTGAAGAGGAAAATACTCGAAAAATCAAGGGTCTACATTCCACGAAGGATTGTAGGAAGGTTCAAGGTTGAACCAAGTCTTGAGCTTTTGGAGGGCTTCGTGATCAAATCCAAAGAGCTTGAGCAAGTGAGTCAGTAGTAGCAAGGCAAAACGCCTGTGAAGAAAAGCCGAGTCGTCGAGAAGCCACCGAGTGATAAAGGCATCTCCGGATCGAGTCCCAAAGGATCAAGTCACCGTGTGATCAAGACTTGTATCCGGATTACCACTTTGTATATTGATCAATACCTAGTGGATTCCTCCGGGAGTTGGAGAAGAGAGGGGTAGAAGAATTACCCCATCTTGAACCTCTATAAAAATCTTATTGTGTCATTTACATTTTAGCACTTTAATTCCTGCATCTTAACTGCTTATATCTGCTGATAAATTTGCTATCCACTTGATAATTTCTAAGTACTAAACCAAGCACTAAATCCTTGCTTAATCAAACTTAAGGGTGTTAAGTCTTCCGCGAAAACAAACCACAGTTGAGTTAATTTAGACTTAACAATTTGAGTTATTCCATCAACGGCTCGATTGAGTCCATTGAGAGACTAACTCTATCGATTATCTAAATCATTTTCACCAAGGACACAGCTGTGTAGTATCAACTCTGAATATTTAAAAGGACTAAATCGAAAATTTGGTAAGGTTTATTCAACCCCCCCTTCTAAACCTTACACTTACACCCCTTGGGACCTACAAGCCCGGACTGGCATGAGAGAGTTCTAACGAAGGATCCCCAAGTCTTTGATCTTTGACAAGACGATTAAAGAAGAGGATAAGGATCCATCAGAGCCGGAGCGTGATAATGCGGAGCGGGTAGACGAACCCTCCGGAGATTCGAGGCCGGAGAGGCCTCAAATGCCTATGGGCCATCGTAATGGCGACGACCGGCAAGGAGGAGGCCCTCGCCTTCGTGTCGAGCCTCGGTGGACGCCATGTGATATAAACGATATCCCTAGCATGCGATGATCCGGAGGTGGAAGAGCTCTCGGAGGTACCGTATTCAAGTGGCATCAATTTTTGGGTACCGGATGGCACCGAGGTTCCTCAAGACCCACCAAATGGGTTGCTTGGCCATACATGTCGCCAAATTTCCTATATGGGTTGCGATTTCCACTACCGGCTTTCCTCACGCGGTGGTTTTGCAAGTGGGGTATGCATCCGACCCAGGTGATGTTCCACCTAGAAAAATATCCTCGCCCCAAGTTCAAAGAGATGAACGAGCTCTTTATCTGGCGAGCGACTCCTTCATCTCGGGGTCAGCCGTCCTGGTGGTATTACGTACAGACCCGACTGGGGTATCCAGACGGCCTAGTGGAAGGTCTCCCTTCATCTTTGAAGGAGTGGAAAGATAAGTGGCTCAGGGGTGAGCGGTGTGGCAAGCTCGCGTGGAGGATGGAGCAAGGGAAATGTTTCTTCATCCTACATCAAATTTTGTTTTTGGTTACAGTAAGTCTATCTTTTCTCCTTTCTCTGCTTTTGCTGTTTATTGTTTCCCTTTGTGATTGACTTTGGTTCTTTTTTTGTCTTTTTACCTTTATAGAGAACAAGGGATCAAAGGGGCCTCTGTCGGCCACCTTTGTTCGAAGGTTGGAAAACATCCAGGCCAGGGGCATCAGGGATAGGCGGATTGATAGGTTGGCCACTGAGGCCAACTTAGCCGCAGCCGGCTTGAGGCCTGCTCTGCCCGCCGGCCTCGAGGCTTAGGGTTCGGCTCGGGATGAGGCAGCAGAGCAGGAGGAGGAGGCTAGAAGAGAGCCTCAACAGAGTTCTCCGGGGACTGAAGAAGTACAGCCCCACCTTCCGAGGGAGCAGCCAGCGCGAACGGAGCAAGCTGGTCGCTCTCCCCGTAGCGGCCGATCCGTGGCGGATCGTCTGTGCTGGGGCAACGCGGACTCCGGAACCACCGAGCGTGGCTGCCGTTCAAGGTAAATGTACTTAGTATTTTACACTCTTTCTTTTGAAATGTTCTTCGTGTTCCTTTAATCTTTTAACGGTGGTCGCTTTTTGTAGGGCATGGCTTGGATTTGCGTGCACGCCTTCATAGCGTGAGAAACACGGCCGCGCGTTGGACTCGGGTGACTGCCGACCAACCCGCAGATGCTGAGGCGGCTCAGAGAGCAGATATCCGGGCCAACAAATGTCCCGCCGATGGAGTGCCTGAGGCAGTGGAACCTCCCCTTCAAAGGAGAAGAGGAGATATTGTGATCGAAGAGCCCGAGCAGACCGAAGGAGTTGGTCAGACGGCGCTGGAGTATCCTGAACAGGCCCCAGAAGGGAGAGGTCCGCGAACTTTCTCGGATGACCTCGGCCGGGAAGGTCACTTCATCCCTCCAAATTGGGTGAGAGACGAATACTGCGAGGGAATGATTGGACTACGCCCTCAATGGTTTGTGGAGTTTGTCCGATGCGCTACACCGATGGAAGAACAGTCGCAAGCTTTGCCGGAAGCGGGTCGGGCTGCAATGAGTGTCCCAGCTCGTGCCTGGACAAAAGGTATCGAGCAATTCTGCTCGGAGACTGGCTTCGAGGAACAAATTCAGTACGCCATGGGAATGTCTGGGCGGATCATTGGGCTCCTATGGCATGCAATTGGGGGAACTCACGAGCTGGAGAGAAAATATGCCGATCTGGAAAGGCAGCATGGCGACCTGCAGGAGGCCTATGCTACCCTTTAAGGGGTACAAGAATCGTTAAAAACCCAGGCAGATGAAGCTACGGCTCGGGCCAACTCTGAGAACGAAGCTGCTGCGAGGGCCGAGGCGAGCGAGATCGGGCCCGAGGCTGAAGAGATCTTAGGCTAAGGTTGCCGAGCCGAACGTCTTTGCGTTTCCGGCCGAGGAAATGGAAAGGCGTCTAGCCGATGTGCGCAGAGAGGCCGAAGAGGTTACTCACCGAAGCAAGTTGAGGAAGCTCGTACACAGGCCGTTGAAGCTTATAAGGACTCTGAGGAGTATGCATTTATGTTAACCTGTGGCCACGCGACCAGCCTCAAAGAAATTCTTGATTCGGTTAAGGCCGAGCGGATCGTTGCTCGGCAGAAGAAGATTTGGCCCTTCCGGAGGCCGATCTCGATGCTCTCCGCCCGAACTTTGCCGAGGCCCCCAATGTTCAGGGCTCACCTCCTCCGGACGCAGAAGAAGTCTTGGTGTTGTTTGCCCCTTTTTCATTTATAAGCTTTTTCGTGAATTCGTAGGTAGATTACTTGGCTTCGTGCCTTAGAATGTAATGGACTCCGGCCCCCCCTGTGTAAATACTTTTGAAGTAGAAATGAACTTTTCTTTCTCTCACCTGTGTATGTGTTTTAAGCTTTTTGTATATGCTTGGCTCTTCTCCTTTTTGTAAGATTGTTGCCTGTCTTCTTTTTCCTTTTATACTCCCAAGTATGGGGCTCGGTTCCCAGTGCTCCTGAATAAGGGACTTTACCCGCTTTACTTGACTCTCGTACTCGGTATATGAACCTGATCTTTATTTTGTATTTTGTACTTGGTGTATAAACCAAGTCTTCATTTTGTGCCGGTGTGTAAACCGAGTCTTTGTTTTGTGCTTGGTGCGTAACCAAGTCTTTGTTTTGTGCTCGGTGTGTAACCAAGTCTTTGTTTTGTGCTCGGTGTGTACATCGACTCTTTGTTTTGTGCTTGGTGCGTAACCAAGTCTTTGTTTTGTGCTTGGTGCGTAACCAAGTCTTTGTTTTGTGCTCGGTGTGTACATCGAGTCTTTGTTTTATGCTCGGTGTGTACATCGAGTCTTTGTTTTGTGCTTGGTGCGTAACCAAGTCTTTGTTTTGTGCTTGGTGCGTAACCAAGTCTTTGTTTTGTGCTCGGCGTGTAACCAAGTCTTTGTTTTGTGTTCAGTGCGTAACCAAGTCTTTGTTTTGTGCTCGATGCGTAACCAAGTCTTTTTTTTAAGGATAGATCCGCCTTGTGGGTGAGTTGCCCTTTTTTCAGCGTGCAAAGGACATACCCGAGACGACTTGTCAGCATTCAGCTTCTTCAGCTGGGGCAATTTTTACTATCCTCGGCACGTAGCCGAGGTGAGTAAGAATTCGTCTCCTTTAGAGAGCTCACGAGAATATCGATGAAAGGATAATTCCCCTGGAATCCTATCTCGGATCATAAACCGAGATCTTTATTGATAGTACCGCTTTCGTATGCTACATTCCATGGATCCATAACTTTTTCTCCACTCAAATATTCTAGCTGGTACGCCCCACCAGATAAGACGTGGCTGACCCGAAATGGGCCCTCCCAGGTTGGCTTCAATAGGCCGGGTTCAACACCCGTTATCTTTTTCAACACAAGATCGCCGACCTGAAATCTCCTTTCCTTTACTTTGGTTGTAGTACCTCTCACTCCTTTGTTTATACACGGCGTTTTCATCTCAAGATCGCACCTTTTTTCTTAGAGCAAATCCAGCTCGGCTCGGAGCGTGGCCTCATTGCCATCTTCGGAAAAATTTGCAATTCTGAAGGTAGGGGCTCCAATCTCAACAGGAATCACCGCCTCGGTTCCATAAGCCAAAGAAAAGGTGTTTCTCCGGTGGCCACTCGTCGTCGTCTGTATGACCACATCTGACACCGGGTAATTCCTCCGGCCAATTACCTTTAGACTTCTCCAATCTCGCCTTCAAGGTATACTTGAGTATTTTATTAACGGCCTCAACTTGTCCATTCGACCGGGATGGTATGGAGTCGAGAAGTGGTTTTAATGTGGAAACCTTCACAAAATTTCAAACCTCCGGTTATCGAATTGTTTCCCATTATCTCAGAACAATCGAATGCGGTATCCGAATCTACGATAATGGACTTCCATACAAAACTCACAATCTTTTTCTCATCTATTTTCGCCGCAGGCTCCACCTCGGCCCATTTTGTGAAATAATCCACCGCCACAATGGCATATTTGACGCCCCTTTGCCAAAGGGGGTGGTCCGATAAGGTCCATTCCCATTTCGCAAACGGCCATGGGCTAAATACGGAGGTAAGTTGCTCGGGGATGATATCCGACTGCGGCGTGAATCTTTGGCACCTCTCGCATCTTTTGACGAGATCGGTTGCATCCTTTCTTAGGGATGGCCGTGAGTATCCTTGCCGTATTAATTTATAGGCTAATGTCCCCCCGTGTGGGTTCCGCATATTCCTCGTGAACCTCTCGAAGTGCATAATCAGACCTGTCTCGGAAAGGCACCGCAGAGTGGGACGGAGTATCCTCGTTTGTATAGACGCCGTTTACTAGTGTAAACCGAGCCGCTTGAGTTCGTAGTGTTCGGCTTCAACTTTGTTTTCGTGGTTGAACTCCTTTTTCTAAATACTTTGAATGATTGGGGTCATCCAGTGTCTGCTCGGTGGTTTCAGTTGCATATATCTTCTTTGCGCCAAGTGACGGGGCAGACAGTTGTGTGACAGTGACATCCGCGATGGCATCCGTCCCTGGGCTGGAACCGAGCCGAGCTAAGGCATCTGCCTGCATGTTCTCGGCTCGGGGCACATGTAAGACTTTTGTCTTAAAGTGTAACAATCTCTTCTTGACTAAGTCCAAATATTGTGCGATTTTTTGCTCTTTCGCTTCGCACTCACCGTTGATTTGATGAACGACCAGCTGAGAATCACTGTGTACCAACAATTGTTTTAGGCCCATAGAAGCTGCCATATCTAGGCCTGCTAGAAGTGCCTCGTATTCGGCTTCGTTGTTCGTTGCGGGGAACTGAAATCGCATGGCCGAGTAGTAGCATTTCTGATTCGGATCGATTATAATGATTCCGCCCCCTGCTCGGCCTGCGGTGGAGGAGCCGTCAATGAACAATTTCCATTCTTGGTCTTCCATAACTTCCAATCGTATGGAAGGTGTGAATTCAGCCACGAAGTTGGCTAAAGCCTGACTTTTTATTGCTGTACGTGGTTCATATAGAATATCAAATTGACTGAGCTCGACGGCCCACTTGATCATCCAACCAGAAGTATCGGGTCGTGTAGTACATGCTTCAGTGGGTAGTTCGTCAAGACTACAATCTTGTGCTCTAGAAAATATGGACGGAGTTTCCGCGCCGCAGTGATTAATGAATAAGCCAACTTTTCCATTGGCGGATAGCGGAGCTCGGCGTCATGTAACGCTTGGCTGGTGTAATAGACCGGATGTTGAATAGAACCATCTAGCCTGATTAACACCAAGCTGACGGCGTATTCGGATACCGCCAGGTACAAATACAAGTCCTCCCCTTGGGCAGGTTTTTGCAATATAGGAATTGAAGGAAGGTGCTGTTTGAGGGATTCAAAGGCAGCCTGTGCTTGCTCGGTCCACTCAAAATTTTTGTTCTTTTTTATAATTTCGAAGAAAGGTTTACACTTGTCTGTGGATCGCGAAATAAATCGGTTAAGGGCGGCCAATCGGCCTGTTAGGCTTTGTACCCTTTTTATAGAGTTCGGGGGTTCTAGATCGATGATGGCTTTTATTTTGTCTGGGTTAGCTTCGATTCCCCTTTGGCTGACCATATACCCCAAACATTTACCCGAGCCGACCCCAAACGTACACTTTCTCGGGTTTAACATCATCTTGTACTCTCTCAAAACAACAAACATTTTATTAAGATCGTTTAGATGATCAGATATATACAGTGATTTCACCAACATGTCATCTACATAGACTTTCATAGTACGACCTATCATTTTGTCAAACATCTTATTTACTAACCTTTGGTAGGTCGCACTGCTTCTTCAACCCGGGCGGCATCATCCTCAGAATAATAAATTCCACGAGCAGAGAAGAATGATGTATTTTCTTTGTCATCTGGGTGCATTCGTATTTGGTTGTAACCCAAGTATGCATCCATGAAGCTCATCAGCTCGTGTCCCGCCGTGGCATCTACCATATAGTCAATGTTTGGTAATGGATAACTATCCTTAGGGCATGCCTTATTCAGGTCGGTGAAATCTACGCACAGGCGCCACTGGCCATTGCTTTTCTTTACCAAAAAACAGATTGGCAACCCATCGGGGGTTAGAGGGCTTCCTGATAAATTGATTATCTAAAGCAACTTGTTAACCTCGCCTCGAGTCTTTGCTTGTCTGTCGGTACGAGTTTGCTCCTTTTCTAGATAATCAAAAACGTTAGATCAATATTAAGGCGGTGGCATGCATGCTTAGGTCAATTCCAGGCATGTCCTGCATGAGTCCATGCGAAGACGTCAAGATTATTTCCCAAAACTCAATCACCTCGGTTCGATATGGTTCGGGAGGTCATGACCAATACGTAATTAGCGCCCGCTTGGCCTTCCGACATTGATTGTATCAACCTTGTTCTCTTTAATGTTCGCCTGTTTTCTTTTCTTGCTCGCCCTCTTTGATCTGCAGGGGCAACTCATCTTCAGTGGCCGCTCGTTCTTGGCTGCCGGCTCGCCTTCTTCCATCATCGGTTCCTTCCCAGGTCGACGACCTGGATTATCCTCCTGAACAATCACCACTTTCCGCTCGGGCTCCTCTTTTGGCTGGGGATCGCCTTGCGTGGTCCCACTAGTTTCTCCTTGTTCCATCACGTTAATCTCCACCGGTCGGAGTTTGAGAGAGCATTCTCGTGACTCCTTTTGATTCCCCTTATGTATGGCCTCGCCATCAGATGTTGGGAATTTTATACAAAAATGATATATTGAAACGACTGCTTTTATATGATAAAGCAATGGCCTCCCAATGATAGCGTTGTACTCCGAATCGGCGTTGATTATTTTAAATGTTGTCATGATGGTCCGTTTGTGCGACCCTTGTCCCATTTGGATGGGCAAGTCAACTTCTCCGAGCGGGACGATTCTTCCTCCTCCAAACCCTGCACGAATCTTTGTCGTTGCATGGATGAATATAGCTATCGTCCACATTCAATCTTGAAAAGGCTCGGACGTAAATGACCGATGAGTAGTTTCCAGAGTCGATCAAAATTCTATGGACTGGAATACCCAAAATTGGTGCAGTAATGACCAGGGGGTCAGAATGAGGGTGGACCACCTGGTCGGCATCCACATCCGAGAACACAAAATGGCTGGTGGGTTGGCCTTCCTTGATTTCCGCCACCCGAACTTGCCTTTCGGTGTGGGCGGCCTGTCTGACATCAGCCTTTCTTTTTTCTCGTTGGAGCGGCTATCTTGGTGTGTTAGTGTTGATTCGATTCACACTCGACATCATGAGGATCTCCTACCCGGTTCTCGGCCGGTGGTGGCGGCGAGGAGAGCTGGATTGGTTACACGCTCCGGGTTGACGCCTTGAGTCAGTGCTGGTGGGGGCGGTAGTTCATGAACGTATCTTTTGAGACCGCCTTGCCGAACAATACGCGTAATTTCTCTGATTAGGTCTCGGCACTCATCGGTATCATGACCTATTGATTTATGATAGGAACAATATCGACGTGAATCTAATTTTGTCGGCTCAACCTTCAAAGGTCGAGCCGGAGGTAACAAATTCAGGCCATGTACTTCATTCCATATGGCTGATGGAGTGTGGGTCAAAGTACTCCTCAGCGCGGCAACTTCGGCTCGTGCTTCCTGGCGAGCCTTAAATCCGTGATCGGGTTTTCCGAGAATGGTCTAAATCCCGATCCCGGCCCAATTGCTGATTCCTTCCTTCCGTCTTTTCTCACGCCCCCTGGCCGGTATCCGGGGCGGTTACTTGCCATGGCTTCTTCCGCGCAAATATGGCATTCTGCGCGGACCAGAAATTCTTGGTACGAGGTCGCCCCCGATTCATGGATAGAGTAGTTAAACCAAGTGTCGGGGGCAAGGCCAGCCATGGCTGCAATTAGAATGGCGTCATCTGATACTTGTTCCATCTCTCGAACTTGCTTATTGAACCGAGAGATATAACTTTTCAGGGGCTCGTCCTTCCCTTGTTTGATGTTCACGAGGGAGTCCTTAGGTGCGGCTCGGACTTTGGAAGTCAAGAAATGCATCGTAAAGGTGGAGGCCAGATCCCCCCATGCTCGAATGGACCCCTGTGGTAGGGTCCTAAACCAACGGTGGGCTCGGTCGCCCAGCGTCAATGGGAAGGCCCTGCAGAGGATGGCATCACTAGGATTATACAATTCCATCCATGTTAAGTACTTGTGGACGGGAGTGGTCGGGTCGGTTTCCCCATTGTAGAGACCGACCTGGGGGATTTTCAACTTTGGCGAACGGGTCGCCAGATTCCAGGGGAAAATGGCGACATAACAACTGGTTGGTTCATTGCTTGGGGCGGCCTCCGAGACGTCGCCTTTCGACCGCCTTCCAATTCATTCAAACGACGGCGGGCGGTGTATTTCTACATCCTGTTCCTACCATAGGCTAGGGCCTTGGATCTGATTGACCCTAAGTGCCTCCCGCTCATCCGGAAATCGGAGTCGGGAACTTATCGATCGAGCCGGGCGAAAAGGATCAACTCCTAGTCGCCCGGCGAACACCGAGTGGGCATAGCGATGTCGTGTTGGCTCCGGTAGTGACTCCGCTACACGACTTTGCCCCTCCTCATCTTCTCGCGGCCGCTTCTATCACGACGGACACGCTGTTCATTACCTGAACTGGCTTCTTGGGCTTCATCATGAGGAAGCCCGAGAACTTGAGGATTGATATTAACATTTAGTTGTGGATTGAGTGGGTTAGTATTTACAAGGAGTGGATGAGGTGCTTGAGAGTTTGTGGTAGCGAGAGTTTGTGATATGAGTTGGTTCATTTGCTGTACAAAAGTTGGGTTGGCAATTAGCTGAGCGAAAGGAAATAAAGTAGTGCTCCCCGCATGCCTGGAGCATATTTTGACCATTAGTAGTCCGCGCTTTGGTTGTTAGGGTGTTGTTCTTCAGTCAAACGAGCATTTCTCAATTGTTGACTCATTTTGTCTATTACGAAAAGGATAAACGTTGAACTTTACCTGGTTTTCATTTAACTTGCTTTTGCCTGGAACTTTGACTGGACCAATACGGGGGGCCCTCCTTCTAGCACCAATTTGTTGACGTGCGTTTTGGTCAACAAACAAAATATATAAGAAATTTAACACGTGGAAATATAAGTATGCGTAATACGCGTTTATTTATGGCTAATTCTGCCTTTTTTGCATAATGCCGAGCCGAATTATTGGGGTCGGTCTTTCTTACAATCTCGCGTTTACAGATCCTTTTTTTATGTGTTTTTTTTTTCTTTTCCTCTTAAAATGAGGAGTTTTATACCCCTCGAGTCAGTGGATTTTTAACAGTCATCTTTGCACTAATCAGTCACTAATCAGTAAAATAATTAAAAAAGGACACATGTCCCTTTCTAATCGTGCATGTCAGCCAAATCTTGCCACTTGGTGACTCCTCTCTATAACTTTCTGACATGTGGCAGTTTCTGATACCAATAAAGCACTAAGCATGGGCAAACATGGGCAAATGGTTATTTTAATGAATCTGTCGCGCATGCGCTTCCCGCCAAAATTTGGGCTCGGGGGTCGGGGCTCGGCCGTCATGCTGTGGTTGGGCTCGGTAGCGGGCGAGCCTAATTCATGACGTGTCACCGCGCACCATTACTGACGTCACCTGTAGGCCCTCCACTCGGATGTGTGTTGGGCTGATGGCGTGGATTAATTTCTTCCAGCTCGGCTCGGGCGTCATCATATGTTATGTAGTAATTTATTTTAGTGGCTAGATTGATCGTGATTAATCTGGATTAAGTGAAATGTGGGATTAAAAAAATCCAGAAATAGCTCATGAATTATCAACATCCATGTCTCTGCATTTTATGGAAATTTTTATGAAAAATTGTGCTGAAACTTGGAAGAAAATCAAATGGTCTTATTTTCATGCTTTTTATATTTCATATGTCATAAGAGGGCTCTCTAAACTGCTAGTCCTTGAATCAATGGGTATAAAAATGAAACCTTTGAATAAGATAGGAAAATGATCAACTAAAGACCAACCACTAGTATATATTTAATGGTTAAACCAACACCTTAAGAAACTAAAAGTGAAGCCCAAGGCCGCGTCAATTGTTGGAGTGTTTGGAATGTGGGAAAACAATGTCTTGATTTGCCAGCAATCAAATGATAAATTCATGTATGGACATGGATTTTTAGATATTGAAGTTGAGCAACCTTGACGGTAGATTTGCCAGTACAAATCCCATGCCTTCAGCCCGAGATTAATCATATCGGACAATCCTAAACTATCGCCAAATTCTTGGTCACAGAGATATGATTTCAACTCTTGCTATAACTTTACTTGCTTTGCTGAACATCATTGTTTATAAATTGCGTCAGTTTTGGGAAGCTAGAAGTACAGAGGAGGAAAACAAGCCTTCAGCCCGGGCTCAACGACTTTGTCGCCGGTTTTCACTAGCTGAGATCCAATTAGCCACTAGAAATTTTAGTGATGCATATCTCATTGGAAGGGGTGGATTTGGTAAGGTTTACAAAGGCCTTATTGATAATGGGCGAGAGACTGTGGCCATAAAGCGGCAAAAATCAAATTCCAGGCAAGGGGCACGTGAGTTTTTGACGAGATTGAAACACTAACGAGCTCAGAAATGTTAATCTAGTCTCTCTGATTGGCTTCTCGCAATGAGCATGGGGAAATGATTCTTGTTTATGAGTACATGGCATGTGGAACTCTTGGTGACCACCTCTACAAACTCGCATGGAACAAATGATAATGTACTGCCTCTCACCGGAAGCAACGCCTTGCTATATGCATTGGAGCTGGTCGAGGGCTAGATTATCTTCACACTGGCCACTCACTCATACATCGCTGTAGACAAATAAAATTTGCACCAATCAAATGGTGACACATGGGAAATTTTATATTAAATATCAATTATATATTTTCTATTTATATTTGGGAATTTAACCAAATTTAATTCCTAATTTAAATAGTTAATTAATTAATATTTTTAATATATATTTATTGGCCAATTAAAGAATGTCAAATGTCAAATTCTTATAAATCAAAATTTATCTTGATTTATTTTTATTTCTTTTGATAATTATCACAATTTGTGATTAAAGAATGTAACACTCCGAAATTTTGGACTATAAAAATATACACATACATTCATTTTGCCGAATATTTTTTTTTTAACATAAGAAAGAGAACTCGTTATGGCGAGCCATTAAATTTTCAAAAGAAAAATAATTACAGTGGAAGTAGTCGCATAAAATAATTTGAATAATTTTGATGTCATACAATTCTAAAAGACCATTTGACAGTGAAAGACTTTGAAAAATCGCGTACATATTTATTATTGAGAGAAAATATGCTTGTATATATATCTCATTCAAAATCAATAGAACCAACGGAAGCAAATAATAAAGTATAGAAAATTCGTATATTCATTTATTTCTAAGAAATTCACACATTTACTAATTTATAAAAGAATTATCTATTTTCGTCTATTTACATAAATAAACTTAGAAAATCATAATAATTCATCATTTATTATCTCAATTCGAAAATTTCCTAGAAACTGAACATTTGTTCTCAACACAAATCAATTATCACATAAAGTCTAGCATGGTAGGTAAATACTTTGAAAATAATAATTTTTTTAACAATTTCTTATTCAATCGAAAATTTACATTTAGAAAAAGACACCACTCTAGCAAACTTCATTTCAGGGAAATCATAAATCGTATAATAATTTCTTATTCAATTAAAAACAACATTTAAAAATAAAAGACATTACTCCAAAGAGTTTCATAGCCACCCATTATTCACCGCCAATAACCATCGCCGACTCCTTAACCTCGAAAAAATCTGATTATATATGGGGTGAGCGACACACGGCTGAGTAAAAAAATTGTCCAAGTTAAATACACGATATCTCACATAGACATGCAAATACAATCCAATAGGACATAGCATAGATCTTTTGAAAAACCGTAGACATAGACAATAGGTAGCACTGAACGGGTTCCACCTGAGGGGTACATCGACCCCGGACCTCTTGAGTCCCCGGCTCAATAGGGCCTAAGCAATTGTACTACACATTCATGCAAAATAATCTAAGAATTTAACAAGGACAATAAAATTTAGAAAATAAACCCCACCTCGAAACTTTGCTTGAAAAATAGTAGAATGATTTGATGCAATATCCCTATTGAACTTCAGAGCTCGCCGTCCTCGTCGCCTAACATGGAAATATATACTTCTTAGTCCTAGAAGTCAGAACTTAAGTATTAACCTCGATATCATAAGCACTAAAATAACATTCGTGGAAGCTCACGGTATTTTCCTAAGGTTTAGGGTTCAACTTGGTTGGTTTGAACAATACTAAAATCACTGCGTAGTTGGGATCGAATAATATTTTCTCATAAACCGTATACTGGAATTATTTAGTATTTTTATAGTATGTAATAAACTCAAAAATAGATATCATATAAAAATTTCAGGAAGATTAGAAATATTTATATATGGATTTTGAATTTGTGAAACTGAAATTGCTGTAACATTAAAACCTGCATAGCTAAGGGAGAAAAATCATATTTAAATAAATATAATACTAAATGATTTTAAACTTTAACAACGTATAATATACACATCAAAGTATAACATATCCAAAATTCATAAAATATTAAATTCGTTAACTTTAGGTTTTGAATTTTATAAACTGAAACCTTTGTCATTGCTAAAACTATAACGTCTTGGAAACTAATTAACATTTAAATAAATATAAGTTAGAATGATCTGATATTTTACCACAAGGTATAAAATATTATAATACATAACATATCCAAATTTCATATAAAGTGTAAGGTCTTTATACATAGTTTCTAGAATTTATAAATCAGAAACAAAGTATATTCAAGATTTGGAAAGCGTGAATGCGAATTTCATATAAAATAAAATACAACTCAAAAGTATATGAGATTTTAACTTAATATTAAAAACATATGATAACATAACATATTAAAATTTCACGAATTTTGGATAGGTATAAGTAGGGTTTTAGATTTTCTAAAACAAAAACAAGGGACAACATAAATTCTGGCATCTTAGTTTAAAAATTCAATAACTACAAAAGTACTCATCGGATTAATATGAAATTTTAATTGTGAGATAACATCATTACGAAGAATAACATATTAAAATTTAGGAAAATTATGAATAGTGTAACATGGATTTCGAAATTTATAAGTGAATTACCTTAGGAGTTGAGGATGAAATAGGGAAGGCAATTGAGGGATCATGACGTTGAAGAAAAACTTAGTCGAGGTTGTATGGTAGACGATGGGGCTGTGGTAGCGCAGAGAAAGAGCTGGAACGTATTTTCATTTGGTCCCCTCTAATGTGGTATAATAAAACCCTAATAACAAAAGAGTCCTAATATAATTACACTAGCTAGTTTCCCAAACACCTTCGGATTCCCCATGGGCCAAGTAATTGGATAATAAACCCAATAATAATAATAATTCACTAATGTGCCATCTAACTAATTAAATACACTTTTTTTCCCGGGTGTTACAAAGAAATAATATTAAATTTGAAGGACCAATCAAATTAGAGTCCTCACCATATGAGTTTTCATAAGACCCCTCTCCTACAAGTATAAATAGGGGTCATCCTCAATGAATTAAATCACAATTCAAAGAAAATAAATCCAAGCAAGAATGCGGTGGAGAAAATTCTCTCAAGGCAAGAAGAATATATTCAAGGAGATCCACGGTGTTCAAGGCGAAATTCAAGGCGTTCATCGCGGAGTCCACTCAAATCACAACGTTTGATTCGGGAATAAGCTTCCAAACCCTCGAGTTAACGTTATTGAAGTCAAAATCATCTTGGAGGAAGATCAAAAGGTCAATTTCACCAAGAAGTTCATATATTCAACTCAAATATCATCATATATATTACGTTTGATTCGAGATCAAGCTCTCAAGCCCTCGAATTAACGATATTGAAGTTTAAGTCTAAGTTTGGAGAATATCAAACTGAAACTCCAAATTCTCAAATTCTACATATTATATTCTTGAAGAAAAGAATCAGAGGATTTATTTTAGAGATTGTAACCCTTTTGATAGTTTGATTAATATATATATATATATATATATTCAATTTGTACTATTTTTCTTGTTTGTTAATTTGCAGACAATAAATATATGTGTTACAATTTTTTGCCACGCCCAATGGGACAATCTCTACCTCTCATCTCTTCTCTTCAAACCAAGTTCATATATCAACGAAGATATCCAATCATTCCAAGTCAACAAATATTAACCATTCAATGCCGAACTACGAAGCCACTGCAACAATATACAAACATAAGGGGGCAAGGAAAGATTGCGAGTCAACGAACCATGAAGTTACGCCTCCAACAGACGAAGGGGCATGGAAACAATGTGGTAAATATGGAGCTTCAAATAAAGAAACGTTGGGTCCGCTCAACGTGCACACACATTCTACAAGCTCAAGATTTGAAACTGTAGCAGCCATGGTGGTCCAAGCTACTTCACTCGAAGAGCAACTTGCAAATTTGATGAAGGCCATTGAAGGACTTACAAAACATGTTCAAGAGTGAGACTCTCAAATCATGAAGTTGACAGACAAAGTTGACCAAGTTGATTCAGGTCGTGTGATGGGCAAAGAAGTCGAAGCTCAAGATGATGTTGAAACATCCACAAGGCAACAACCAAACGAAAAAGATGAGTCTCCCGCAAAGGAGTTGCAAGTCTCGTCTGATGGCCTGATTCCAATTGACCAACTCAAGGAGTTCATTATGGGGACTATTAAAGACAAATTTGATGGAAGCTCCAATTCATCTCTAACTTACACCAAGCCATACACACAGAGAATTGACAACTTGAAGATGCCTGATGGTTATCAACCTGCGAAGTTCCAACAATTTGATGGCATTGGCAATCCAAAGCAGCATGTGGCTCACTTTATTGAAACATGCAATGATGTTGGGACTTATGGTGATCACTTAGTGAAGCAATTTGTCCGATCCTTGAGAGAAAGTGTGTTTGATTGGTACACAAACTTGGGGGCAAATTCAATTGACACTTGGGAGCAGTTGGAACGAGAATTTCTTAACCATTTCTATAGCACACGACGAACTGTTAGTATGATTGAACTCTCAAATTCATGACAGTGGAAGGGAGAGTCCGTCATTGACTATATCAATCGTTGGAGGGACTTAAGTCTCAACTGCAATGATCAATTGTCAGAGACCTCAGCAATTGAAATGTGCATCCAAGGAATGCATTGGAGCCTATGCTATATAATTCAAGGAATAAAGCCGAAAACTTTTGAAGAATTAGCAACTCGAGCACATGCTATTGAGATAAGTTTGAACTTTGACCAACAAGAATGCCCAAGTGATGTCAGTGATGATGATGATGAAATGGAGCTATCTTCAACTTCTCAGAGATGGTAAAAACTCATATAAGACCGTCTCATGAGTCGTATTATGTGAGATGGATCCCAATGACCCGTGACTCAACTCAAAAGACAGGTGGTATTTTCGTAAATATTAGGCTAGCATGGGGGTGTGATGATAATTAAAAGTATTAGTTTATCCTCGAAAAGTATCACATTTACTTTGAAAAGTATATGTTTACAAAGTAAATTTTTGCGGTCGAGCATAATATCATTAGGACAGTGACAATTTTGTAATATTAGGTGGTGGCATGATATCACTTTAGACTTGAAAAGTATCAATTTTTTTATTAAAAAAAGTATTACTTTTTAATATGAAAAGTATACGTTTTCAATGTAACAAAATTGACATTAGTTGTTCCTATGAAAAATATTAGTTTCTTTCCGAAAAAGTATTAGTAGTTCATTAAGAAGTATTAGTTTTTCCCCAAAAAGTATTACTTTTCCTACTGAAAAGTATTACTATTTAGTAAATTGTAGCTAAAGACATACATTTATTGGCAACTTACTGTTAGAACAATTTTTTTATTTTTATTTTAATGATTTCATATAAATAAATTTTATACCAAAATAATGTTTCTAAAAGTTATCCAAATACTTCAATATATTTTATTCGATTTTACTAAGTATTTGAAGCACTTCTTGAACTTTATTTTTGGCAAAAATTGGGCAACTTCTCTGTGAAGAGGAAGACCGGTCGCTATAGTAGAGTGTTGGAAAATTTATTGTTTAGATTTTGATGAATGCCATGTAAAACTTAGAATAGGAAGTTGGCACCCCATTTTCGTTGTAAACTGCATTGTAATAAATAGGGCTGGTCAAGCTGAGTTAAGTCAGCTATGCCTAAACATACAAGAAGACAACTGGAGACTAGAAGGAAGACTCATTGCAAGACAAATAGTATGGCAAAGAAGAGAAGACGGAACTCGATCAAGGAGGTGAGATGCGGTGAGTAGAGTATCGGTCAAGTCAACTCAAGATAGCCAAGTCTCAAGTTGAAGTGACAAGAGTCATCCATGATTGGAAGGCGACTCTAAGTCACCTGGGGAAAGAAAGGAAATGCGATCAAGTCGAGATAATCGGAAGAGATCCGTTGCCTGAAATTAAGGGAATTACTTAAACAAGTAATACCTCCATACTACCTTTATCGAAGTGCTCGGTCCCTTGCAAAAGGAATAAACCAATGGGAAGCACTCGCACCATGTCGAACTCGAAAAGTCAAGAACAATTCATACGAGGAAGTGGAAATTCCACGGACTACAACAAGACAAGCCAACGACCGCAAGTGTCTTTTGAGAATAAGCCTATCTCTTCAACGGGCAAATTTTCAAAAGAATACTATAAAAGGCTGAGGAGTTTATTTCAGAGTGGGTTGGTTACCTTGACAATTAAAAATAAATACGAGCAAGAAAAGCTATATCTGTAACCAAAAATATTCTCAAATCATTCAAGATTAATCCTCAAGTCTACATTACAAAGAAAATCAATCCAACACTCACCTGTGAAGGAAAGATAAATTCAATCAGTTGAAGAGGAAATTGTTGAAGAATCAAGGGGTCTACATTCCACGGAGGATTGTAGGAAGGTTCAAGGTCGAACCGTCTCAAGTTTTTGGAGGGCTTCGTGATCAAATCCAAAGAGCTTGAGCAAGTGGGTCAGTAGTAGCAAGGCAAAGCCCTGCCCGTGAAGAAGCTAAGTCGTAAATGCGAGAAGCCACCAAGCGTGACCAAGGCATCTCCAGGCCCGAGTCCCAAAGGATCAAGTCACCGTGTGATCAAGACTTGTATCTCGGACATTGCCACTCAGATATCTTGATCAATACTTAGTGGATTCCTCCTGGAGTTGGAGAAGAGAGGAGTAGAAGAATTACCCCATCTTCGAACCTCTATAAAAACTTATCGTGTCATTTACATTTCAAAGACTTTAATTCCCGCACCCTATTTATTTAACTCTGTGATAAATTTGCTATCCACTTGATAATCTCTAAGTACTAAAACCAAGTATTAAATCAAACTAAACCAAATTTAAGGGTGTAAAGTCTTCCAATGAAAACAAATCACAATCGAGTTAAGTCTTTAGTCAAAACAAATTTGAGTTATTCTATCAGCATTTCAGTCAGTCATGAGTAACTAACTCACGATTAACTAACTTAGTTGTCCATCAAGGACTCACCATGAAGTATTAACTCAATATTTAAAAGGACTAAATCGAAAAGTTGGTAAGGTTTATTCCTTGGACTCCAAGTGAAACAACTGAAGGATGGAACCTTCATAAGTCAGACAAAATACACCGGAGATTTAATGAAGAAATTTGGTATGGAAGAGAAGTCTTAAGAAAATACCAATGAATACATCGATCAAAATGGATATGGATGCGGATGGCGGGCACTCAGTAGATCAAACAAGATCTGAGCACTTATTGGATCATTGCTCTATCTCACAAAGCGGGCGGACATCACCTTTCTTTGTAGGTGTATGTGCAAGATTTCAATCGCTCCAAAAGAAAACCACATTATCGCAGCCTAAGAGAATCTTGAGATATTTGAAAGGAAACCAAGAAATTGGCTTATGGTATCCAAAAGGAAGGTGGATTCAAGTTAATTGGCTATTCGACTCGACTATCTTTGGATGTAGAGTTGACAGAAGAGCACCTCGGGCACATGTCAAATGCTTGGAAACAAAGCAATTTCTGGTTTAGCAAAAAGCAAAATTCAATAGCCACCTCTGGTGACAAGCGGAATACATAGGCAGCAAATTTGTTGTGCCCAAGTCCTATGGATGAGACAAAGAAATGAGAGACTATGAAGTTGAAGAAAAGGAAATTCCAATCATATGTGATAACACAAGTGCAATTGCAATCACTCAAAATCCTGTGTTGCACTCGAGAACAAAGCATATTGATGTCAGATATCACTTCATAAGAGATCATGTTGAAAAGAAGGACATCACCTTGGAATATATTTCAACCGATAAATAGTTGGCTGACATATTCACAAAACCATTATGTGAGTCAAGATTTGAAGAACTCAAGCATGAGTTAGGGTTAATTGAGCTGAGCTGACACTCAGAAGACTCAAAGAAAAGAAATGAAACACGAAAAGGGAAAAAGAGCTGAACTCTCAAATCAGCTAAGTGAATCAGCCATATCGGAAAGACAGCTGTACCGAGTTAGGCGACAAAATGAGTCACTAGGAGAACTGTGAGAAGAAGATTTAAATCACTAAGGGATAAGTGAGTCATTTATGAGCAAAGGGACAAAAACGCAGCTTGTTTTTACTAAGTGGGAATGTTTTTAAGAATGACGTCAAGATAATTATGACGCGTGTCAGGCAAAAGCACACCAAGCTTATGATTGGATATAAATGTTGCCGCATTAAATACGAGACATTAAATACTAATCGGCGTGCAAAATCTAAGTCGTTGATTTTGATCACATTTCAAAAACCACCCGCACGTCTTTTCAGGAACCATACTTAAACCATTTTCGTCCGTTTCTCTCACACATTACCAAAAACTGTTCACTTCTCTCTCTCAGAAGCAAAGGCAAAAACTCTCTCAAAAACCCTATCAATCTTCAAATCACTTTCTAAGTTTCATTCGGTGAAATACTGAAAAATGGCATCCACTCATGATTTTGTCAAGCTAGGAAAGCAAATCCACACTGGGTCTACTGTGGATTTCGAGGATATGGTCAAACAGGGGTCCGATGACGCCCACATAAAGAAGATCGCTGAAAAACTCGAAACGACTGGGCTAAAACTATTTCTGACGATGGACTTTCCGATGACCTATGTGGAAGAGGTCGCACAGTTCTACGTGAATGCTGAGATTCACGATGAGGGGATCAAATCCTCTGTTCACGGGAAAGAGTTCATCATCACTGCCAAGGATTTGGCGAACACCGCCGTTACGCTGGCGGAAGGAGCACCGAAATCAATGAAGCTGATGTTGACTTGGCCGCTTGGAAGGAAGTAGCCAAGACCGACTATGCTGAAAAGATAGTCTACACAGCTAACAAGAGGCTGCTGAAGGAGGACTACCACAAATTGTTGGACATCGTTGCCAAATGCATAGACATCAAATTTGGCAGCTTTGACCAACTATCCAAAGCGAAATTGATCGTAATGGATGCGATCATTGAAGAAAAGAAAGTGAACTGGCCGAGTTTATCTACAGCAGACTCTGCCAGAATGTAGGGAACAAATCCTTCAAGGAGAATGGAGCATTTGGAGGATCCCTGGGATACGGTCTGGTGATTGGTCGGCTGATGGAGGTAAAAGGAGTCCCTCTTCGACATAGAAAGGCGTTCCATGTAAACAAGAGGATGTTCAGATCAAAACCTCTCAGGCGCACGAAGAGAGCCTACGCTAAGAGAGCTGATATGAGTGAGGGCAATCAGTGACCACTGAATATACTGATTGTCTCCTCTCCACCAAAGAAGAAGGCTGCCCCTGCGGCAGCTAAGCTAAGAGAATGCCCCTGCGCAAAGAAAGAAAAACAAATCTGCTCCTGCCCCTGCAGCCGAGTCACCTGCCCCCGCAGCCGTGTCTCCTGCCCCTGCAGCCGCAGTGGAGAAGGAACCATTAATCCCTTCTCCAGTGATCAAGAAGAAGAGGACTGCCACAACAAGGAAGACAGCTACCTCTAAGACATCTGCGAAGGCATTCACCTTCAATGAACCAGAAGGAAGTGGAGCCAGAAATCCCTTTGGTTAAAACAAAGAGAAGAAGAAGACTTTCCAAACTCTCCGAGCTTGAAAAGACAGCTGAGTCTGTCACTCAGCTGGAGAAGATACCCGAGACTGCTGGAGAAGTAGAGTCTCCAGAAGTGATTGATGAAACGGCCAAGTCTGCTGAGGCTGATCAGCAGAGGCAACTTGAAGACCCAGCTGTAGTCAGAACAGCTGAGGAACAAAGAATGGCTGAGACAACCGAGTCACCTGTTGACAGGGTTGTTTCTCCACCTGTAACAGAGGCTGCTGAAGGTGTCGAGCAGCGAAGTCTGCTACCTTCAATACCTGGAAACGAGGGCCAGCAAGAGGATGATGAAGACGATTTAATCATGCACTCTCCATTGTATCCAGACATCCAAAATCGTCTGCGCGAGTGGAGAAAATGGAAGCTGAGCCTATCCAAAGTGCAGTTTCAATATCCAGAGTTCATTGCTGAGGAAGAAGAACTCTTCATATTTCTTGAGGTGGACACAATGCTGTAAGCCCTTGACGAGGATAATTGCATAAATATACTGGAAATTCGAAAAGAAAATGAACGGGCTAAAGCAACTGAGGACGCAGAGGCACGTGAGAAGGCCAAAGATCCGCCTATCACCGCACCACGTAAACATACACATCCTCACTTTGACGCCCTATCGTAGAAAGTGATAAGGATCTGACCTGCTGCTGCCGCTACGAAAGAATTGCAAATGCAAAGCAAGCAATGCGAGAATCCGAGAATCCTTCATGAGCAAAGGATGATGGAGGGACCAGAGAGTCCTCCAAAACACACCGGAGATAGACCCAATGGGAGTGGTGCAGCATATTGCCACCGTTGTTGCTGCCACCACTTCCCCAGCTCACTCGGAAGAAGGAACTAAGGGAACTGGCGATGAAACTGGGATAGTGGGGACCCCAGTCGAGCCAACCCCTAATGAAGGTGTCTTACCACCGCCCCCAACGGCCGAATACTCAATGGGAACAGTAATGAGTCCGAGACGAGTGACCCCAATCAAGTCACTCAGCTGGTGTGCCCCGGGGGAAACTCCTCCACTGCGGCAAGGTCGGAGGATCTGCAGTGACTCCACAATGAATCTAGGAGGCGAAGTGGAGAAGGAACAAACACAAAGTACACAACAAGTTGTCATCGACGAGGCTCGCAGGCTTGAGATCGTCTCAAATGCCAATCGCTCTCTGAAGGCTAATGACGCTGCTGATGCGGTCGAGGCACGAGGAAGGAACAACCCGGGAGTTAACACTGGCGACGAAAGTGCAATCCATGGAGTTGAGACTCCAATGGATGCCACCGCAGAAGACCCTAAGACAGGTGACACTCGTTGAAAGGGATGTCAAGGCCTCGCTGCAGCTTGAGATGAGGAGGTAATGAAGGCCAACGGGAGGTTGAGACTTCCCGGGGTAAAGAAGTCAAGTACGAGAACATCCCTCCTGCTATCATTGATCCATCGAAAAATGAGATAAGTGCGCTTCACGATTCCCGGATAATCCTGATGTAACCTCTCTGGGATCGGAAGAAGACGATGAAGCCGAGTCATCCCCGGTGATTGATCCAAAAGACTCATCCGAGGTGTTCCAACCACGAGTAAGTCGACCTCAAGACTACTCGTCAAACTTTCAACTTTAATGAGCCACCCATGGAAATCTCATCATCGTCCGATGAGGCTTCGATAAGGCCGAGGACCAGTCAACTCACGTGGAAAAACCACCAGAGACCGATGACGCTGTTGAGATAGCTGGGCTCGGCAAAGCAAGTCAGGTCAACTTCACAACAGACCCCGGTGAAGCAGAGTCCATCGCGCAAGCTTCCCAAGGCGCAGGAGTTCGACTCCACAAGGAACTTCACGAGCACCACTCATCATTGAACAAATTCCAGCTTGCTTGTGATGATCCCTTTGTAGAATCATTTCCCTTCTCTCGAGGTACCCGACCTCCCCAAGAGTCGAAAAGAGATCTCGAGCGCTTCCACTGCATCCTATCATTCCATCGATACCATCGTTCCTAACTATGATTTTGACGTTGCTTGGCCGTCACCGCAACAGAGGGAACAACTGAAATTCGGGAGGTGTTCAAAGCATTATTTGCTTTAAATTGAACGGATGGAGAGACACCAGGCCTCGATGGACATGAGACGATAACAGAGATGCCAACCTTATCTGCGACTTGAGAGGCATAATAGTCGAATCGGGAATGGTGGCAACAAAGAAAACAATGCGTGTGGAACAAGCTAGATATTTCAGAACATTGTTCAACAAGCTGTTGGTCTGGCGAGCTGAGAATGCTGATGCAAAGACAAAATTGAGAGAACACATTGAGCACATGCATGAATCTCACACTGCTGAGATAAAGCTGCTGCGTGAGCAAAATAAGAATGAGCTCCTGCGTATGGAAGAAAACATGGATCGAAAATACACCTTCTCTCATGGCCGAGATGAAGTTAATTAAAGTGAATCCAACGCTACTCGCTCTCGAGTTTCGCGCCGCATACTCCGCAGCCAGACTCGAAAGCGAACTTGCTATCGCAGACTCGACTTCCTGCTCGCTAGTTTGTTTCCAGGGGTTCCTCTCTCCTTTGATGATGCCAAAAAGGGGGAAGAGGAATACCTAAAAGCGCTGAAGGGATCTGAAGTTGAGAAGGAGGGAGCAGCTGTGAAGGGAAAGACAGTGAGGAAGTTTCAAGAGAAAAGAAAGGGAAGTCTGAGGAGGGAAGGATCGAGAGATGTAACCTTGATGGTTGCAAAAACCCCCCAACAAGGTCTTGTCACAAAATGATATTATCAAGAAACTCCCGATGACTATGCCACTCCAACACTCTGTTGTACCTATGGTGACAAGAGAAAGACATTGAAGCGAGGATGGAGGAAGTGGAAGGAAGGATGAATGCCCAAGTTATGGATATTCGAAACAACATGGAGGCATTCCAAACAGACAGAGACACTTATGCCATCTCGGATGCCGAATCGAGCCAAGATCGATTGATGAATTTAAAATGCTCGCATCTCGAAGGATACTTCGCAAATATGTCCATGGCTCAAGCCTGGACTTATCTTGGGAAAAGGGTCTCACACTATGTGAAGAAGGCGACAGTAAAAGAGATCGGCCGCGCAACACTCCGCTAGTCACTCACCGGAAGAAGAAGACCCCAAAGACAATACACGCCCGAGGAAGAGGTAGAGGAAGAAGCAATGGTGGAGGAAGAGGTTTCGGACCTAGACCTCTGCCCAAAAACATTGAGTACATAGATCCGAGGCAAAAGAGGAGGGATCTCTTTGGGCTGTTTTGACGAAGTAGCCAATCCGCAAGTGGCTAAGAACAATCTTGAGTATGTGAAAAGAATTGAAGAAGAAAATAAAAGACAAACTCGGCTATGGGAGGAGAGACAAGAGAGAATAAGAAGAGATGAAGTCGCCGGAAGGCGTATGAAAAGAAGAAGAAAGGTGAAAGATGAGAAAAAGAAAAGAAGACCAGAAGATGACAGAGCTGAAGAAGAAGAAAGAAGGAGGAAGCGAAGGAGATGAAGTGTTGTTGTCCACCCCTTCATGTATTTTACTATGTAAATACATTTTATGTAAGTCTTCTGTAATAAATCTGTAAATTCTCTATTTTTGCGTAGACATAGATGTTTGCTCGATACACTTTGTAAACAGGTTGTGTAAAGGACAAGAATGTTATGATCAATAATAGGATTGATTCTACGCATACATTCTCTGTGAATGCACTATCTGTATGTATCTTTGCTATTTACATTTTGAATGTATTAAGTTTTGGCATCATCAAAAAGGGGGAAATTGTTGGGAAATTTATTGTCTAGATTTTGATGAATGCCATGTAAAACTTAGAATAGGAAGTTGGCACCCCAATTTCGTTGTAAACTCGCATTGTAATAAATAGGGCTGGTCAAGCCGAGTTAAGTCAACTATGCCTAAACATGCAAGAAGACAACCGGAGACTAGAAGGAAGACTCATTGCAAAGACAAATGGAGTATGGCAAAGAAGAGAAGACGGAACTCGATCAAGGAGAAACAGAGATGCACTGGTGGCAGAGTATCGATCAAGTCAACTCAAGATAGCCAAGTCTCAAGTCAAGTGATGAAGAGTCATCCAATGATTGGAAGGTGACTCTAAGTCACCTGGGAAAGCAAGGAAATGCAATCAAGTCGAGATAATCGGGAGATCCGTTGCCTTGAAATCAAGGAATTACTTAAACAAGTAATACCTCCATACTACCTTTCTCGAAGTGCTCAGTCCCCGCGTGCAAAAGGAATAAACCAATGGGAAGCACTGCGCACCATGTCGAACTCGAAAAGTCAAGAACAATTCATACGAGAAAGTGGCAATTCCAAGGATCGCAACAAGACAAGCCAACGACCACAAGTGTCTTTTGAGAATAAGCATATCTCTTCAACGGGCAAATTTTCAAAAGAACACTATAAAAGGTTGAGGAGTTTATTTGAGAGTAGGTTGGTTACCTTGACAATTAAAAACAAATACGAGCAAGAAAAGCTATATCTGTAACCAAAAATATTCTCAAATCATTCAAGATTAATCCTCAAGCCTACATTACGAAGAAAATCAATCCAACACTCACCGTGAAGGAAAGATAACTTCAATCAGTTGAAGAGGAAATTGTTGAAGAATCAAGGGGGTCTACATTCCACGGAGGATTGTAGGAAGGTTCAAGGTCGAACCGGTCTCAAGTTTTTGGAGGGCTTCGTGATCAAATCCAAAGAGCTTGAGCAAGTGTGTTGTAGTAGCAAGGCAAATGCCTGTGAAGAAGGCGAGTCGTCACGAGAAGCCAACACGTGACCAAGGCATCTCAGGTCGAGTCCCAAAGGATCAAGTCACCGTGTGATCAAGACTTGTATCCGGACATTTACCACTCGTATCTTGATCAATACTTAGTGGATTCCTCCTCCCGAGTTGGAGAAGAGAGGAGTAGAAGAATTACCCCATCTTCGAACCTCTATAAAAACTTATCGTGTCATTTACATTTCAGCACTTTAATTCCTCGCACCTTATTTATTTAACTCTCACGATAAATTTGCTATCCACTTGATAATCTCTAAGTACTAAAACCAAGTATTAAATCAAACTAAACCAAATTTAAGGGTGTAAAGTCTTCCAAAAAAACAAATCACAAATCGAGTTAAGTCTTTAGTCAAAACAAATTTGAGTTATTCTATCAACAGCTCGATCAGTCTGTTGAGTAACTAACTCTGTTTGATTAACTAACTTAGCTGTCCATCAAGGACTCAGCTGTGAAGTATTAACTCTGAATATTTAAAAGGACTAAATCGAAAAGTTGGTAAGGTTTATTCAACCCTCCTCCCTTCTAAACCTTACACTCACACCCCTTGGGACCTACATAGAGCGACCCATACCGGGGTTTTTAAAGATCAAACATAACAGAGAAAAATTTATACTTAGGGTGACCGGTTCTTGAAGAGTTGAAATATTTGCTTTTCTTCTATGTTTCTCGAGCGAACGGTCACTATCCATAGCAATCGATTGTTGTGTACAGAAACCTGTCACCATAGATAGTGACCGGTCACCCTTGATGCCATACTGTATCAAAACTTTATTCAACGGTTTCATAATTTGAATTTTCAACATAGCGACCGTTCGCTCTAGTCTTTTGACATCAAATTCAATCCGTTGTAGAGACACTTCTCAGCAAATTAAGGCTTTTAAATTTATTAACTATTTCTTGGAGTTGTTTTCGATCCTTCTTTTACAGACAAAATTCAATTAGGAGGAATTCTTCTATAAATAGATGAAGTATTGGAGAATCAAATACAACAAATAATTCTACAAAAAAATAAGAAATCCCAACAAAGATATTTTACTTCATTTTCATCATTCTTGTTGTAATAGCCTAAGCGGTACACTTTCACCTTGTTTGATATGTTTTCCTTATTGATTACACTTGCACCTTTTAGCTGTAATATTTTATTTAAAGTGTAACCTTGATTGTATTTGTAACATCATCCAAAACAAAAAATCCTTGTTAGTGTTCTTTTGGCAAGAACACGTTTGGTTGATTAGAGGTAGTTGATTGAAAAGCTTGGTGCTTTTTGTGTTGAAGAGTTTGGTGCTCTTCGAGGTGTAGAAAAGTTTGGTGCTCTTCAAGTTGTAAGAGTTGGGTTCGCTTTAAGGTTGTTGTTGTAAGAAGAGTTTGGTGCTCTTCAAGGTGAACTTGTAATAGTTTGGTATCAATTAATAAAATTTTCTTTTCGAAATCTACTCGGACATACCGGTTGGTAGTGGATGTAGGCCCTAGGTGGGTTGAAGCACTATAAATCCTTGAGTGTTAAATTATTTCTCCCAACCTTCTTATCATCATATTATTTGAAAAAAAGGGCATAAATCAGAAAATCAGAAAAATTTATTCACCCCCTCTAGATTTTCGGAGCCACTTGGACTAACAAGTGGTATCAAAGCCAAACTCTTTAGCAAGCTCATTTAATCAATGCGAGTAAAGAGAAAAGATCCATGATTACAAATGAGAGCTATCTTCCAACCGGTGCTTCATTCAATAGGTCGCCTCTTTTCGACTCCAACAATTATGCATTTTGGAAAGATAGAATAGAGTGTTTCTTACAAGGTTGCAGGTTAAATATTTGGAATGCGGTCATAAATAGAGTATCCATTCCAATAAAGAAAAAGGAGGACGGAACTCAAAACTCATAGTGGGGTTACTCAGCTCCTAAGACACGGCAGTTTTTCCTGTTGAGTAGTCAGCCGTTGGGGCAGGTGTCTCAACACCTTCTACGAAAGTAGACTTGTCTTGGGTGCCCGCGTTCCCAGCTTCATCGCCATTCCCCTGAGAGCCATCATGAGAATGCACGGGGGACGTGGTCGCTGCAATGATAGTTGCAATCTCATGCGCCACTCCCAATGGGTCAGATCGAGGAGAGATTTTGGAAGACTCTCTTGGACCTTCTTGAAGTTGTTGCTTGTGCATGGCTCGGGATTCTATAACAGACTATTGTAACTTGACCTTTTCGACTGTAGCAACTGGGTCCATCCCCTCCAAATCGTTGCTTTCAGTGGACTCCATGAGGTGTTCATGAGTTCCAGTCTACATACACATCTTGGATTTCTCCAAGGCTTTAGCATTCTTCTGGGCCTTCTTCTTTTCATCTCTCCTTGATAGCACGGATGGCATCCATGCAGTATTCTTCATTTAGGGCAAATTGGACAAAGACATCTCCGAGGAAGCTGAGAAGATCCTCTTCTTCTCCAATAAACTCCGGACGAGTGAACTGTTGTTTGGAGTAATCTAGCTTCCAACTCCTCCGATTCCCTAGCCGTTGTTGGATGTCCGGATAAACTGGAGAGTACATAATAAGATCGTCATCATCATTCTCTACGGCCTCTGGAATAGTGGCTAATAGAGCTTGCTCCTCCTCAGATTCAACTGTATCAATCTGAGGGGGTGAGACAATCTTTTCTTCATGGGTCTTGGTTGTCTCAGCTCTTTCTGTCTCCATAGTTGTTTCCTGAACAGCTGGGTCTTGAACACTCTGTTGATCGACATCAGCAGTCTTTATGGACTCATCAATCTTCTCTTGAGACTGCTCCTCTTGAGCATCAGCAGTCTCAATGGGTGTCTCCGGCTGAGTACCGGACTCGGCTGTCTTCTCCAATTCTGACCTCTTGAACAACCGTCTTTTCTTTGTGGCAACCAGTGGAATCTCTGGTTCCTCTTCCTCAGCATCACTCTTGTTTGACGCAGGCCTTGCGAGACTTGGCAATGCGTTTCTTCTTCATGATTAGAGAGGAAAGTAGGGTTTCCTCCTCAGCCTCAGCTGCGGGGGCAGGGGCATTGACTGCTCGGGTAGGTGCTTGGGGTTTGGCTGCTGGGGTAGGTGCCTTCTTTGTCTTGGCTGCTGGGGCAGGAGCAGGTTTGGCTACTGCAGCTCTCTTCTTGGAAATAGGCTTGAGCGAGAGAGCTGGGGCGGTCACAGCTGTGTCCTCTGATGGGTCAGCTGATTCCCTCTCACTGGTATCAGCCTTCCTAACGTGAGCTTTCTTCTGTGCACCAGAGAGGTTTACTTTGAACATCCTCTTATTTGCATGGAAGGGCTTCCAAGGGCTTCCCATGGCGCAATACAATACCCTTAACCTCCATCAAATGGCCAATGACAAGGCCATTCCCCAGTGAACAACCAAAAGTTCCATCTTCCTTGAATGTTTTGTTGATCACATTCTGGCACACTCGGCTGAAGATGAACTCAGCCCAGTTCACTTTCTTGTCCTGCATAATCGCAGCCATCACCATCAGCTTTCTCCGTGATAGCTGGTTGAAGCTCCCAAACTTCATATCCACACATTTGGACACGATGTCCATCAACTTGTGGTAATCATCCTTAATGAAATCCTCTTAGTCAGACATATACCACGGCTTTATAACATACTCGGGCTTTGCAACTTCCTCCCAAGCTGCATCCAAGTTGACATCCTTCTCAGCGTTGTCCTTCAAACCTTCAGAGGGTAGAAAACAGTGCTCAGCAAGATCCTTTGCAGTGATTTTGATGACCTTGCCATGGACGGATGAGCGAATCTCATCTTCATGCACCTCGGCATTCACGTAAAACATGGCGACCTCCTTTAGATATGTATATGTGAACTCCATCGAGAGAAACTCCTTCATACCGGACTTTTCGAGCTTATTTGCAATCTTCTTCACCAGGGCCTCATCAGCGCCATGCTTGATCATGCCCTTGAAATCCACTGACGCACCAGAGTGGATCTTCTCAGAAAGCTTGGTGAAATCGTGAGTAGCAGCCATTTTCAGAGTGATTGAACAGAGAAAAAAGCGAAAAACTAGAACTTTTGGGAGTAGGGTTTCGAACAGTTAGCAGAGAGAAAACATGCTTGCTTGCTGAAGACGAGAGTGTTTGTGTGAGGAGAGAGAAAATGAATTTTGGTATGTATGGGACTTGAAAGGATGGTTTTTGGAATTTGAAAACTTTGATCAAAATCAACGGTCAGGATTGACTCTTCAAAACCGCATTAATTTCCCCACATTAAATGCAGCAGCATTTATATCCAATCATATGGTTTACTGTGCAACTTTTTTACTGACAGTCATAATTACGCCTATGTCATCCTTAAAAACATTCCCGCTCGAATAAAATGATTGTGTTTTTGTCACTTAGTTCATAAATGATTCAGCTTATATCCAAAGTGACTTAACTCTGCTTCTCTCTTTACATTAGACCACTCATCTGTCAGCTAACTCGATACAGTTGATTTTCCGACTAGGCTGTTTCACTTGGCTGAAATGTGAAACTTTCTTATTTTCCATTCTCTCTTCTTCTAACTCTGTTGATTGAGTCATTTGAGTATCCTAACTCAGCTCAATTAACCCTAACTCATTCTTGAGCTCTTCAAACCTTGATTCACATAATGGCTTTGTGAATATGTCAGCTAACTGCTTATCAGTTGAGATGTATTCCAATGTGATGTCTTTCTTTTCAACATGATCTCTTATGAAATGATATCTGAAATCAATGTGCTTTGTTCTTGAATGCAATAGTGGATTCTGAGTGATTGCAATAGCACTAATGTTATCACACATGATTGGAATCTCTCTTTCTTCAATATCATAGTCTCTCAGTTGTTGTCTCATCCATAAGACTTGGGCATAACAGCTGCCCGTAACTATGTACTCTGCTTCAACTGTGGATGTAGCTATTGAATTATGTTTCTTGTTGAACTAAGATACTAATCTATTTCCAATCATTTTAAAATTTTCAAATTTTTGAACAGCAACAGTTAATTTATTCTATTTAATTTGTTCTGATCCTTCATAAATCAGGGTTAACTTTTCCCGGATTTCTTTGGCAGATTTGCACGATTTGACTTTGTTGAATCATCTTGTCCAATGTCTTGTAGAGTATATCCTTGGCCACATTGTCCAGGTTATATCTCTTCCGATCTTCATTTGTCCATTCAGTGCGTGGTTTTTCAACCATGACTGGTCTAGCATCAGCAACTTCTTTTTCTCCAGCTGCAGCTGCTCTTCTAACAACAGTATTGACTTTGAGTATTTTGCAATGGTCCATCCTCTATCACAAGCCACATTTTATCGTGTAAAGCAGATAGATGAGCCTGCATGCGAATTTTCCAGTCATCAAACTCTTCCACAGTAAACATTGGAATACAAGTTAGATTTACTTCCATGATAATAATTTTGCTTAAAAAAATGAAAGACTTTGAAAAACACAAGTGTTAAAACCTTTGAAAAAGATTGAGATCTAGTTCAGTAACCAGTGCGGAAGGCTCAATGAACCAACCGCTCTGATACCACTTGTAGGTCCCAAGGGGTGTTGTGTAAGGTTTAGAAGGGGGAGGGGTTGAAAAAACCTTACCAAATTTTCGATTTTAGTCTTTTAAGATTTTTCAATAGAGTTGACTCAAATCAGTTGTGTCCTTGGGGGACAACTAAGTTGGCTATATTCAGCTAAGTTACCCACTAGTCTTTTAAGATTTTTCAATAGAGTTGACTCAAATCAGTTGTGTCCTTGGGGGACAACTAAGTTGGCTATATTCAGCTAAGTTACCCACTCAATAGATTTAGAGTTGTTGATAGTATAACTTGACTGCTTAAGCTAATACTTAACTTTTGTTGATTTGGTTTTTAACAAATGGAAGACTTAACACCCTTTTGATAGATTTAAGCTTGTTTTTAACACTTGTTTTAGCACTTGTTATTAATCAGTTGGATAGCAGATTTAACTAACAACAGATATAAAAGTAAATGCAAGAATGTAAGTGTTGAAAGTAAATTGGCACAAGTAATTTTTATTGTGGTTCGAGGATGGGGTAATTCCTCTACTCCACTCTTCTCCAACTCCTGGAGGAATCCACTAGGTAAAAGATCAAGTTACAAAGCAGTATACAGCCTAGAAATAGCATTGATCACACAGTTGGCTTCTCCTGCGACTCAGCTTCTTCACAAGACAGTTGCCTTGTTACTTCAGCTCACTTTCAAGTCCTTGGATTTGTTCACACAGCCCTCCAACAAACTTGACTCTTATGGTTCGACCTTGAACCTTCTACAGCTCCTTCAACTTGGAGAGTAAACCCTTTTTTGATCTTCAAATGTTTCCTCTTCAACTGGTTGAAGTTATCTTTCCTTCACAGTGTGTGTTGGATCGAGTTTCTTTGAGTTTTATGCTTGAGGAATTTCTTGATAAGCTTTGAGAATATTGCAGGTTAATGTTTGCTTGAATATTGCTTGTAAGATGGATTTCTCAGGTATGCAAGGTAACCTTTTCTCAATTGCTTCCTCAGCCTTTTATAGTGCACATTTGAAATTTTCCCGTTGAAGAGATAGGCTAGTTTCAAATGACACTTCTTCTTCGCCGGCTTGTCTTTTCTTAGTCTGCAGCATTTGTGATGTTGACCCTTCTTCGTATTAAATGGCTTCGCGACTTTACGGTCGACCTGACTTGATGTTTCCCATTGCTTATTCCCTTTGCATGTTTCTAAACCAAACACTTTAAGACCTGGCAGCTTGGACATATTACTATATCGAGTAATATTCTAGACTTCATTCCAACGGATCAATGTCAGTTGACTCAACTTGACTGCTGCCTTTACCCCTTGTGACATGAGTCTTCTCCAATCATAAGATTGGCTCAACTATCACTTCAACAGATAGACTTGTCTCCTTTCTTTGACTTTCCTCAGCTGATTCTTCTTCAGGCGAGTTCTTGTTTTCTTTCATGGTCATACTCAGCTGACACACAGCAGAGTCTTCACTCTAGTCTGCAGTTGACTTCTTGCATTCTTGACTTAGTTGATTGAACTCAGCTCTTTCAATCCTATCTATTACAATACAGAATTACAAGGAAAATGGGGTGCCAACTTCCTAGTCTAAATTTTACATGGTATCATCAAAATCTAACAAATAAATTTCCTAGCATTAGCACATCAATCATGTTGTAATGTTCGACGTTTTCATGAAATTGCATAGCTTTGCAAATCGAAAATAATATGTGTTCATCATTTACTCACAATGTTAATTCACCTTTAGGGATGGCAATGGGGCGGGTCTGGTACAGGTTTCGCCAAACCCATCCCAGACCCGCCCCGTCAAGGAAAACTAAGACCCGGGACTCGCTCCACCCCACCTTAAAACCCACCAGACCCACCCCGAAATTGGACCCGTACTCGCTGGGTCCAAACCCGTTAGACCCTTATGGACCCGCGACCTAGTTTCCATCCATGAAAAGAAATTCTCAATATTTCACACTTAATTGAAACAAAGTACAGAGTTGTTGTCAAATTAAATAAATAACACCGTTTCAAAGTTCAATTAATTTTATTGCCAAAACAAATTTGTTCTAATTCGAAAAGAAAAATAAAAGTAGAGAGCTAATTACAAACTCACTGAATCATAGAGGTATCTTACACACACAAATACACAATACATTACACGAAGAAATCTTGAGAGACGCCGGTGGGGTAAGAAGACGCAACCTGCTGCACTCTTCGGATGGAGATAATAGACGTAAACTCTGAATAAGGTAAGTTACTGTGTGAGTTTGACCTAATTCAGAGAGAGAAGACTCCAGATCTTCTTAGCTTTACTAATTTCTAAATTAAATATAAAAATATAAATGTAACGGGGCGGGTTCACTAGGACCCGTAACCCGTCCCGGACTCGAGCGGGTCTGGAATTTTTTATCCATTACCCGCCCCGCGACCCGTTTAACCGGGTCTAAATCCGCCCCGCTGGGACGAGTTTGATGCGAGGTCGGGTTTCAACCCATCCTATTGCCATCCCTATTCACCTTTTTGCACATCGATTAATGTGGTCAAGAATGATCTTCCCAGAATTAATGGAACCTCTTAGTCTTCTTCCATTTCCAACACAATAAAGTCTGCTGGAAAGATGAATTTGTCTACCTTCACTAAACTGTCTTCAATTACCCCTTTCGAATATGTTACCGATCGATCTGATAATTATAGGGTAATTGGCGTAGGCTTCACTTTGCCTAATCCCAGATTTCGAAATATTGATAATGGCATCAAGTTAATGCTCGCACCTAAGTCGCATAGTGCTTTATTAAGGTTGTGCCCCCTATTACGCATGGAATCGTAAAACTCCCGTGATCCTTGCGCTTTTGAGGTAACTTCCTTTGAATAATTGCAATACACTCCTCTGTCAGTTTCACCGTTTCATATTATGAGATTTTTCTTTTGCCATGATATCTTTAAGAAATTTAGCATAGTTTGGCATTTGTTCTAAAGCATCCGCAAAAGGTATATTGATTTGAATTTTCTTGAAAATTTCCAGAAATATAAGGAATTGATCATCCAATTTCTTTTTCTGAAACTTTTGTGGGAAAGTGATAGGTACCTCAGTTCTTGCAATAGTTGGAGCATATCTTATCTTTTCTTTTTCAACTACTGATGGCGCCACCTCCTCGGCTGTGTCTTGCTCCTCGATCACTTCTTGATCAATTGACATCATTGGACCTTCATAACTTGTTCCACTCCTCAGACGAATGGATTGGCACTGTTCTCCCGGATCTATCCTTGTATCTTTCGGGAATTTGCCTTTTTGGTGTTGGCTATGTATTGATGTAGCAATCTGCCCCACCTGTTTTTCCAAAGATTTCAATATATCATTCATGTTAGTATTTAATTGAGTTACCTGATCCTCGATTTTGTATATCTTGGCTTCATCCTGGTTTACTCGAGCTTGAGTCTCTCCAATGGATGAAGTTAGCATCTCTTCTAGAGATGGTTTCCGTTCCTTTGGCAGCCCCAGATTATAGTAAGGTTGTGTCTGAGTATTTTTATAGTTGTTGTAGCCTTGTTGTCCCACTAAATTTGCTTCTTCCATAACAAATGTTGCCTCTCTCTTGAAGTTACTTGATGCATCGCAGCTCTTTCCCAATCCGAACCAGCGGAACAGGTGTGCTTCTGCCCTCAACCGACCTGATCGTTCCAATCCGCTTGTCTTCACTAAGAACATATCCACAATCTCTTATCTAATGAATATGAATTTTCTATAGTTTTTTCCTTTTCCTAGCTTCCCATTGCTAGAACTTCCAGCGCTAAGGTGGTTGGTGGGGTAAGGTAAGGCAAGCAACTCCTCTTTTCGAAGAAGAGTGCCTGCCAGGCCCGATAAGGGTGGTGGATGGGAATAGATAAGTAAGCATTCGAGTACATTGTTTCAGACGCTGAAAAAGTGCATCCAGTTTCATACTTAGCATGGATATTTGTTCTATGAGTATGGTGATCTTATCCTCATCTTGGATTTCCGCGATACGTTTATTCTTGGATTTCTCGGATGGGCATTGGTAACTATTGTTCTCCATCTCCTCTAACAATGCTAGCGCCTTTTCGGGATATTTCCGTAGCATTGCACCTCCATATGCAACATCTATAATCATTCTCGTGTTGCCACTTAAACCATTATAGAAATACTGGACCTATTGGTAGTCGGGATATCTGTGTTGAGAGCACTTCCTCAGTAATTCCAGAATCTATCCCATGCTTCATATAGTGACTCAACATCTAATTGCCTAAACTGGGCGATCTCGGATTTTAGTTGCAGTGTCTTACTGGGGGGAAGTATTTGGCTAGAAACCGCTGACTCAGCTCTACCCAATTTGATGTTGGTGGTGTTAGAGAGCTTAACCATCCCTTAGCCTTATCTCGCAGAGAGAATGCGAAGAGGCGGCATCGAATGATATCTTCAAAAACACCATTCATCTTGACCGTGTTGCAAATTTCCAAAAAGTGCACCAGATGCGCGTTTGGATCTTCAATGGCTCTGCCCCCAAACTGATTTTGTGACACCATCTGGATCAATGCCGGTTTTAGTTCAAAGTTGTTTGCATTGATCGGCAGATGGGCCATGATGAGTGTAAAATATACGTGCATTTGAGGGTTTAAAATGATATATATTTGATGCATTTCCATGCATATTTAGTGTGTTTTGGTTGGTTTCCCTTGTTGAGCATGATACTGCGTATTCTTGTAACTTCTTACAGGAAATGGAGCTAAATTGGATAAAAAGAGATATCACGTTCCAAAGTATAGGTCAAGAGCTAAGGTACGAGCAAAAATATAAAGGAGAGAAGCATGGACGGTCGAACAAAAGGAAATTTCCTTCAAAAACCTCCAAATGCGCTAACAGTTTCCAACACTGGAAGGGTTTAGTATTTTGGCCATAAGTTTCTCTGCAAAATAGCTATTGAGGTGATTCAAAGGGATATGGAAATCTAAGAGAAAGGGCTACGACTTATAAAAATCTCAAGAGCAAATTCGGACAAAACATGGACAAAAATACGTCACATTGTCGGACCGTGTGGTGTCACACGGCCGTGTGAAAATGTCTGTGTGGAATGACACAATCGTGTGAAAAAAGAATGAAAATAGGGGACATACTAACCCCACACGACCTGACCATGTGAGCCCATACGGGCGTGTGGGAAAGGCCAAAAATTTACACAACCGTGTGGGACAATGCCAAATGCATTTTTGGAGTTCTTTTCCCGTTCCAACTCTACAAGTGGCCTCTCCAAGCACCTATATAAAGGGTACCAAGGCCTAAACGAATTTTCATCATCATACATCATCAATACAACTTGATACGGAGAAAACACATCAAATAATATAGGAACGCAAGAATCGAATAGCTTTTGAGAGCAAAAGGCTAGGTCGCGAAGAACACCACAAGGTTTTCGCATCTACGGGAGCACAAAAGCTTCAAAGGCTTAGGAGGGGAATCCATCCTAACAAGAAGGAGTTTTCTTTCTATGTCTAAGATATCTTGTATATGCTTAAACGATGTCGTATCTTGATTCGAATTTGTCTATGAGTTTGTAATTAATGTTTGACATATCTTTCGGATCTTAGGGATATAATCGAAACGTGGATTTATCTTAAATATGATTATTTGTTTTCTTAATAAATTCATGATTTCTATTTTATGAATTCGAGTGTTTATCTTTAATTGTCGATTATTTGGCCAATAATTTGAATGTCATACTTGTTAGTCCAGAATCCGGGAGGTGAGTTCTAACGAGACGAAAATCAGATTCAGACATAAACAGGGTAATGTATCGGAGACTACTTCTGTTTGTGGGGAGTATTTCAATTCAAAGATCTTTTGGGAGTTAAGAATAGTTGTGATGGATCGAGAGACCTCAATTATTATTAATCTACTATTTATGCGCCACCCGGGAGGGGGAATAAATTATTTTAGGAATTGAACCCATAGATTGCATGATTTTTTTTAAAACTTTAATTGCATATAATATTGAAGTAACATGTTGAGATTATGTACCTAAGGTTGCTCCTATAGATGTTGAAAATACTTGTGGGGTTCGAAAATTTATTTTTGTTCTTTTTCTTTTACTTTCAATTTTTTTTGTTAAAATTACTCAATATTCGGTTGCTTCAATAAAATTGGAATACGATGTTATTATAGCCTAAATGTTTCGAATATCAATCCTTGAGGAATACGACGTTGCTTGCCATTATTCTATAAACTACACTATACACTTGCAATTCTATGAACCAAATATTTTTGGCGAACATACCACACCCCCATAAGTCTGACTTACCTTGGTGAAGTAGTCTTTAACTGCCCTTCTTGCGGGCCTCTCCACAATTCGGTCCTGGACGTCTGCTCCAAGTGGGTGCTCCTCATTGTTTTTATTGTTCACTACGTTTGGATTAATCATATCTGTCATTGCTTTGGCTCCTTTCCTTAGCTGCTTCGCTGTCTTCTTGATTATCAAATCAATGGGTATTGGTTGGGTAGATTTGAAACGCGTGATCATGCACTATCTACACTTAACAAAAACAATGTTAGAACCGAAGAAATAAAAAAAATCAAAATTTTCAAAAAAAAATTAGAAAAAATAAGAAATAATGTTTCAATTAAGATTGTACTACTACTATATCTAAGTAGAATCCATCAATCCCCAGCAACAGCGCCAAAAATTTGTTCGCCAAAAAATATTTGGATCATACAACTGCAAGTGTACAGTGTAGTTTATAGAATAATGGCAAGCAAGGTCGTATTCCTCAGGGATTGATTTGTGAAACACTTAGGCTATAATAACATCGTATTCCAATTTTATTGAAGCGACCAAATATCCAATTTATAATAAAATAAAAAATAATAAGAAAAAATAAATAAATTTGTGAACCCCACAAGTATTTTCAACAACTACAGGAGCAATCTTGGGCACATAATCTCAACATGTTTCTTCAATATTAAATCCAACTAAAGTTTCAATAACCAATTCATGCGTTTCTATGGGTTCAATTCCTAAAATAGTTTATTCCCCCTCCCGGACGATAAATAAACAGTAGATTAATAATAATTGAGGTCTCCCTATCCATCACAACCATTATTAACTCCCAAAAGATCTTTGAATTGAAATACTCCCCTCAAACAGAAGAAGTCTATACATTAACTTGTTTATGTCTGAATTCGATTTTCGTCTCGTTAGAACTCACCTCCCGAATTATGGACCAACGAGTATGACATGCAAATTATTGATCAGATAATAGATAATTATAGAATAAGCACTCGAATTTATAAAATAGAACACATGAATCAATTAAAAAAGCAAATAATCAAGATTTAACATGAATCCATAGTTTTGATTATGCCCCTAAGATCCGAAAGATTAGCCAAACATTGATAACAAATTCATAGACAAATTCAAAATCAACATTATGACATCGTTTAAGTACAGACAAAAGATCTAGACGTAGAAAGAAAACCCTTCTTGTCAGGATGGATTCCCCTCCTAAGCCTTCAAAGCTCTTGTACTCCAGTAGATGCGAGAGGCCTTATGGTGTTCTTCGCGACCTAGCCCTCCTCTCTCAAAAGACATTCGATCTTGTGTTCCTGCATATTTGATGTGTTTTCTCTGTATGAAATGATAATTTTTCGTGCAAGCCTTGGATCCCTTTTAAGATGCTGGGAGAGATCAATTGTAGAGTTGGAACGGGAAAACAACTCTAGAAAAATGCGTTTGCAGAGTCCCACATGGCCTAGCCGCGTGACACCACACGTCCTTGTGGATTTTTGCGTTGCCCAATACCACATGCCCGTGTGGGCCTACATGGTCTGGCCGTGCGGCTTGGTTCCATCCCCTATTTTTTTTCATCTTTTCCACACGGTTGTGCCACTTCACACGGGTATTTTCACACGGCCATGTGACACCACACGGTCGGCCGTGTGAAGTGTTTTTGTCTGTTTTCTTCATCTTTTTGATCTTCTCTTCGCACTTGTCAGTCTTATTTGGGCCTTCCAGCTGATATTTCTTTATTTTAAGCTCCATTTCCTGTAAAAAGTTACAAGAATACGCAGTATCATGCCCTTCTAAGGAAACCAAGTAAAAACACACTAAATATGCGTGTAAATGCATCAAATATATGCATTTTAAGCCCCAAAATGCACGTATATTTTATACACATCAAAATTCCCCAAATTTAAAGCATTGCTCGTCCTCGAGCAAATTAAGAAAAATACTATCAAGGGGTAAAAAGAACACACAAGAACACTATGAACATTAAATAGCATTTGACTACATACTTAAGAAAACCATGTAATTCATAATTAAGAAGTCATCATTCATAAACTCGACATAGTAAATACTCTCTTGGGTACTCGCCATTGAGACTCACAAGTAGATAGTGTATCACTCAACTCTCAAAAGAGTAAGGATAGTGTTTACGCTCAAATTCAATTGAGTGAAAGTAGAACTACCATAGGCTTGCAAATCATCTAACATCTCGACCATTTTTGTGTGCACAATCTAAGAATCAAAAAGGACTTTTCATTTGGTTGTAATGTAGGCTCTTTGGTAAGGGTAGGGAAATTTGGATTGAGTGACTTGGCTTGAGCAAATAGAATTTAAGCATACAAACTTGCAATTCACCAACCCAATTTCACATGGGGGTATTTTCACACGGTCGTGTGACACCACATGGTCCGGCCGTGTGAAGTGTTTTTGTCCGTTTTCGTCGTCTTTTTGATCTTCTCTTCGCACTTGTCAGTCTTATTCGGGCCTTCCAACTGATATTTCTTCATTTTAAGCTCTGTTTCCTGCAAAAGGTTACAAGAATACACAGTATCATGCCCTCTTAAGGAAACCAAGTAAAAACACTCTAAATTTGCGTGCAAATGCATCAAATATATGTCATTTTAAGCCCCAAAATGCACGTATATTTTACACACATCAAAAATCTCAGCAAATACATTGTACTTCATTTTCGACATTCTAGTTGTAATAACCTAAGCACTACACATATGGATAGGCTTTCCTTCTCGATTACACTTGTATTTTTCAGTTGTAATATTTCATAAGTGTAATCATGATTGTATTTGTAACATCATCCAAAACAAGAAATCATTGTTAGTGTTCTTTTGACAAGAACACGTTTGGTTGATTAGAGGTAGTTAATTGAAAAGATTGGTGCTTTTTGTGTTGAAGAGTTTGGTGCTCTTTAAGGTGTTGAAGAGTTTGGTGCTTTTCGAGGTGTAGAAGTGTTTGATGCTCTTCGAATTGGAAGAGTTAGGTGCTCTTCAAGGTTGTTGTTGTAAGAGGAGTTTGGTGTTCTTCAAGGTGAAGTTGTAATCGTTTGGTATTGATTAATAAAATTTTCATTTTGAAATCCACTCGGACATACCTGGTGGTAGTGGATGTAGGCCCTAGGTTTGTTGAAGCACTATAAATCCTTGAGTGTTGATTTATTTCTTCGCAACTTCTTATTTATCATCATATTATTCGAAAAAGAGGGCATAAATCAGAAAATGGAGAAAATCTATTCACCTCCCTCTCTAGATTTTCGTAGCCACTTGGACTAACACTTACTTTTGGTTCAACTTGATTTGCAAAGAGTTTTTACTGATCTCATCATCTCATCTGGTTCGGTTGAAAGCCTCCATATTTTGCTAAGTGGTTGATTTTTGGGATTGAAAAAAATAAAGTATAAGAAACAAATTTGAAAGGAATAGTGGGGGTGAAATTGTACATGAGGGGTTGCCCATTCACCTACCACAATGTTGAGGGTGGAAATTATAGAGGTGGGTACTGGGACTGCATAAATCTTGATCATCCAGTGAATTTTGATTAATTAGCAATGAACCCCAATCTCAGGAGGATATTATTGAAGAATTGGAGAAATTTGTGAGGAGAAAAGCTTATTGCAGGAAACTGGATGGTAGCCTACAACTATTCTAACACTTATATGTAGATTTGTATTTGCACTAAATGAGCATTCAACACATATGTAAATTTGTATTTGCACTAAATGAACAGTTTTTATTTCATGACTTAATTTTAATTATTTACTTTTTTTGTGGTGGTGATGGCGAGAGGGGTTGTTTCAGTTGTTGGATGGAATTAGAACGCACTAAAAAGTGAAGAAAAATTGACATTTCTGCTCTATACCTTGACGCATGTGAAAGAGACGATACAATATTACTTCTTTGTTATTTATGGAAAGGCTTGAAAAAGTGGTTATCTTTTGCACGGGTCACTGGTGAGCAAACCAAGTTTAGTTGCAGCCATAGCAAACTATTCGAGGTTTGATGCTTATCAAGGAAGAAAGGAAACGAGAAAGCATATTTTGTTTGGTTTTTTTGGGTTGGTTGCGAATGGATCGGGATTTGGGTGTTAGGATCCGTCTCATGGTTAAATATGTGAGACAGTTTCATAAGAGACCTACTCTTAAGAGATACAACCATAAGAATAACAAAGAAATGAAGACAACTTACCAACCTAGGTTTTTTTCTTTACCTTTAATGGATATAATTATTAAGTAAATTGATTTCTTTTCCTTTAATGTATAAGATTATTAAGTACATTTACTAGTATACCTAGAGTAAATTACTGAGAATTATTAAATATGACAATACATAATTATTCACAAATATAATATAAATTGAAGAAATATACTAATGTATGTTAGTCCGAGTAGCTACGATAATCTAGAGGGAGGGGGAGAGGGGATAGATTATGGCGATTTTCCGATTTGTGCCCTCTTTTTCGAAAGTAGAAATAATAGCAAGAATATAAGTGCGGGAAAATAAACAACACTCGATGATTTAAATAGGTTCAACCCACCTAGGGCCTAATCTTCTACCACCCCGGTATATTACACCTTCACCTTGAAGAGTACCACACTCTTCTTACAACACCACTAAAAAGATTACCACAATCTTCCTTCACCTATGAAGAGTACCACACTCTTCAACACCTAAAATCACCCAAGTTTGCTCTTACCACAAGAACACACAAAGATGTCTTGTTTTGGATGATTGAAAGAAATTCAAGATTACAATTCGATAGAAGTATACAACTTTAAAGTGCAAGTGTAATCAATAATAAACCCTAGTACTCAAAATGTGCAAGTGAAAGACTTAGGCTAAACAGAACAAGAATATGAAAGTGAATAACAAAGTTTGCTTGTGTTTGTATTGTTTGTGTTGTAGTGTCTTGTTGCTTCAATCCTTCATCTATTTATAGGAGAGGTCTTGTATTTGATTTTCAGACATAGGCTCCTCATTGGAGATTGAAATCTACAAAAAAAATGCAAATCAACTGGAGATTATAGTTGTTAGAAATCAATCCCTTAAAATCATGAAAAGTTGTCTGCTGCACAACGGATAATTTGCTGATAAAACATTAGGTCGACCGGTTGACTTCTAATAAAGAATTTGAAATAAAACACAAAAATTCGCCTGTTGGACCGATCAAGAGGTGCTCGACCGGTCGACTAGGGGTTCGACCTAGTCGACCGGTCGGCCCCCTATTGGACCGGTCCAACACCCACGTTTTTCAATACAGAGAAATCTCGACCACATGGTCGACCAGTCGACCTCCCTAAAAAAATCTTTTCGTCTCTTTTTTGTTTCATTAATCAAACCTTCAGGCACGGGTTGCCCTCTAGGGCGACCAGTTGACCACAAAACGGAAGTATTGTCCAATTTTTGTCAAAAATAAACTTCAAGAAATACTCCAAAAAATTAGTAAAAATATTATAAATCAATTTGGAGTATTCGGACAACATTTAGAGACCCACCTCACTGCCCACTACGGTTGCAAATGAACCAAGCCGCCCGTGAGCAATTCAGAGCTTGATTCGATAAAAACTCGTTCGAATTCGTTAATGATGCTCGTTAAAATAAATGAACTTAGAGATATTCGATTTGTTAGCTAGTGAACAGGCTCGTTAGTAAGCTCGTGAATAGGTTGGATAGTAAGCTCGTATAAATTAAACTAATAATTTGACTTTAATTTTAAATTTCATATTTTTACTTATGGTAATATAAAAATATTTCAATAAACTTATTTGTTTAAATAAAATTACAAGTTTTAGTAAATATATTATGTGTTTTAGATATGTATAATTTTATTTTTGTAATAAATTGAAGAATAATTTAATTTATAATTAAAATTTACTAAGTTCGTTTAGGCTCGATTAAGCTCGAAAAAGTTCGTGAGCCATCAATATGTTCGATAAATTTAGGCTCTAGTTTGACTCGATAATAAACGAGCCAAACTCAAACACTCAAAAGCTCAGCTCGGTTCGGTTCGATTGCAGCCCTACTGCCCCCCAAATTCTGTTCGGAAAAAAATCCAAATTTGTAATTTTTTTGTACATTTCAAGAACAATTATAACCATATACTCTCTTTTAGGGGTGTGCACGGTACGGGACGGTTCGGAGATTTAGAAATCTCCAGAACCGTCCCGAAGTTCGGAGATCCTGAAAATAAATCTCCAGAACCGAACCATAGAAAAAAATCTCCATCCCAAACCATACCGAAACTTCGGGACGGTTCGGGATGGAGATTCGGTTCTAATGGGATGGTACTGTACGGTACGGTTCGGGACGGTAATTCGGAGATTAGCCATAAATAAAGCATACGAATTTGAAAAAAAAAAAAAAAAAAGAAAATCAATATAAACATCACCAAACGGATATACTTCTAGAGTTCTAGTATCTTTTTAGCGTAGTCTCAAACTAAAAACTAAAGCTATAATAGGTAACACAATCCAAATTTTTAAACTTAATAACCTCTATAATATAATAATAGTATATTATTTGGGCAATTGTCATTCTATTGACATATAATTAACTAATAGTTTTCATAAATTAAAATAAAATAAAAACTTGTATAAATTTATAATCTCAATTTCTCAACTTAACAACTTAACATAATCGATAAAATTATATTTATAATTTATGTGATGTGGTAAAAAAATTAAAATATGATTTATTTATATTGTTATAATATTATACTATTACTTGTTTCTCTTTTAAGTGCAATTTACTAATTATTTAACTAATTTTAATTTCATATTATTTACTCTATTATTAATATCAATGTTTTTTAAAACTCATGATAGTTGCACTATTATGATATTTTCCAGAAATATGCGTTATATTCAATTTAATTTCAAATAGTTTGTAGTTAATTCAATATCAAAATAAAAACAACATAGAAATAATGTATATATATTTATATAAAATCTTTAAAATCGGTTCTAGCTTCGGGGCCTCGGTTTGGAGTGGTTCGGTATGGTTCGGTACGGTTCTTGGTACGGGTATTTGAAAAATCTCCAGAACCGTACCATAAATATTTTCGGTATGGTTCGGTTCGGGGAAAGTCAAAAAGTCAACGGATATTTTCGGTTCGGAGATCTTTCGGTCCGGATATTGGTTCGGTTCCGATAATCTCCAAGTCCCGTGCACAGCCCTACTCTCTTTATACTGTATCTAACAATTTCAAATTATATCGGTTCTAAAATTCCTAACAGGGCTAGTTTTGATAGTGTTCATTATGTTTAATTGAATTTGAATAAATTTTATTTGAAAATTGTGAATTGGTCAAATTTTAAAAGTTTTTTTTGTCGAAACGATAGCAATTTCATAAATCAAGTAACCCAATACAACGTCAAATTACATCACTTTCTAATTGAAATTATACAAAATCAACACGGAGAAAGAACTCCACAACAAAGGGAGCCCCAACAGGCTGAAAAACACTCAGCAACAAAATCAAAAAATAACTGTTTAAAGATGATAGGAACAAATGATGCAAGTAGCTATAGCTGATGTCAATCTTCAGGAAATAAGACTGAAATGTGATAGCCAAGTGCATCACCCCTTCGATCAATCTTGCAGCAAGTCAGCACCATGGTTGAATCAAAAGATTCTCCACTGAAAGTCTTTTCCTAGAGAAAAGCCAAAATCTAACAATCCAAGAGCACTGATTAAAAATCCTACTCCCCACCACCAATCAAAGTATGAAAAACAAAGCAGTAAAAAAGCAGAAAAGAACAAAATTCAGAAACATAAAAAAAACAGCATCAGTTCTAGCAATCCACTTTTTAATTTGAACTCATTCCAGTCCGAAATCGCAGCATTGATAGTAACTCTTTCTGGTTTCCAAACTTGTTGAAATGTCCAGAGATTACGGGTCTTCCACGTCCACCACAAGATGTAGGTAGTAAGTTCAATCCTAAACATCTTATTTTCCCCACCATCCAAACTGCACAAATTATGCCACCAGTCAAAGAAATGTAAATTCTTCTAGTTGGCCTTTCCCATGAAACAGGTGTTATGTTCCACACATTCCTTGCTCTCCCACAGTCAAAGAAAAGATGCTCCATGGTCTCTTCCTCCATACCACAAAGTTGGCAAATAGTGTCCTGTTTAATGCCCTTTTTCTGGATATTGGTTTTCACAGGGAGGATTCCATGACAACATTTCCTCAAAAAAAAACTTCAATTTCTGCTGGATTTTGAGTTTCCAAATGCAATCCCAAACTTTCAGCTTTTTTGCTCTAAATCCACTACTCTCAGCTTGATCAACTGCTGCTAATTTATCTCTAATTAAGCACTGATAAGCAGACTCAACTGAGAATTTACCTTTTCCATCAAAATGCCACCACCACCTGTCCCTCAGACTTAGATTTGAGATAGAAATTTGCTGAATGATCACAGCATCTTCTGGTTTAAAAACCTGTTTAATAAGCACATTATTCCAAGATACCCCATCAGCATTAAAAAGTTCAGAAACCAAGATTGGATTATGTGCAGCAGGATCTAAACAACTAGGAGTAAAGCCATTAGTTTTTGGTAGCCAAGGGTGCTACCAAATATTAATGGTTTTTCCATCCCCAGCCTCCATTCTCAACCCTTTACACAACACATTTCTAGCTTCCATCCAACATTTCCACAACCAAGAAGCACTACTAGGGACCCCAACAATCAAGAGATCAGTATTTGGAAAATATTTGGCTTTCAGAATCCTACATCAATCTCCACAATTGTTTGGCAATGAGAGCCTCATTGAAGAGTTTAAGATCATGGAAATTCAATCCACCCTCCTGCCTAGGAATAGACAATAGATCCCAAGCCTTCCAATGGATATTTTTTGTTACCCCCTTCAGAAATCCCCACAAAAATTAGAAGCCAACTGACTGGTCCTCTTACAAATACCAACAGCAATTTTGAAGCAAGACATTACAAATACAGGAAGGGCTTCAATAACAGACCTAAGGAGGATATCTTTCCCAGCTGTAGAGAGGAAATTACTCTTCCAGTTTAGAATTATTTTTTGAGCTGAATCAAGAACATAGTTAAAAACCTCCTGCTTAGACCTACCAATCCCCAAGGGAAGCCCTAAGTATCTACAAGATTTTTGCATTCAAATTCCATGATGTAGGTCCCAAGGGGTGTGAGTGTAAGGTTTAGAAGGGGGGGTTGAATAAACCTTACCAACTTTTTGATTTAGTCCTTTTAAATATTCAGAGTTAATATTTCACAGCTGAGTCCTTGATGGGCGGCTAAGTTAGTTAATCGTGAGTTAGTTACTCAAACGGACTCGATTGGTTTTTGATAGAATAAGTCGATTGTTTTGACTAAAGACTTAACTTTCATTTGTGATTTGTTTTTTGGAAGACTTTACACTCTTAAATTTGGTTTAGTACTTAGATACTATCAAGTGGATAGCAAATTTATCGTGATTAAATAAATAAGATGCGAGGAATTAAAGTGCCGAAATGTAAATGACACGATAAGTTTTTATAGAGGTTCGAAGATGGGGTAATTCTTCTACTCCTCTCTTCTCCAACTCTGGAGGAATCCACTAGGTATTGATCGATATCTGAGTGGTAACAGTCCGGATACAAGTCTTGATCACACACGGTGACTTGATCCTTTGGGACTCGATCAGGAGATGCCTTGGTCACTCGGTGGCTTCTCGTGCGACTCGGCTTTCTTCACAGGCGGCTTCCTTGCTACTACGACCCGATTGCTCAAGCTCTTTGGATTTGATCACGAAGCCCTCCAAAAACTTGAGGCTGGTTCGACCTTGAACCTTCCTACAATCCTCAAGTGGAATGTAGACCCCTTGATTCTTCAACAATTTCCTCTTCAAGGCGATTGAAGTTATCTTTCCTTCACGACTTAGTGTTGGATTGATTTTCTTCGTAATGTAGGCTTGAGGATTAATCTTGAATGATTTGAGAATATATTAGGTTCTGATTCAAATGTTTGCTTGAATGTTCGTGGTTGAGTAACCTTCTCTCGTGAGTCATTCCTCGGCCTTTTATAGTGATCTTTCAAAAATGCGCGTTGAAGAGATAGGCTTATTTTTGAAAGTCACTTGTGGTCGTTGGCTTGTCTTGTTGCGATCCTTGGAATTGCCACTTCCTCGTATGAATTGTTCTTGACTTTTCGGAGTTCGACATGGTGCGATGCTTCCCATTGGTTTATTCCTTTTACACGCTTACGGGGTGAGCACTTGAGAAAGGTAGTATGGAGGTATTACTTGTTTAAGTAATTCCCTTGATTTACGTACAACGGATCTCTTCGATTATCTCGACTTTGCATTTCTTTTATTTCACCAGGTGACTTAGAGTCGACTTCCAATCATGGATGACTCTTGTCACTTCAACTTGAAACTTGGCTATCTTGAGTTGACTTGGTGATACTCTACTCAATTGCATCTCAATTTGCTCCTTGATCGAGTTCCCATCTTCTCTTCTTTGCCATACTCGGTTGTCTTGCAGTGAGTCTTCCTTCTAGTCTCTAGTTGTCTTCTTGCATGTTTAGGCATAGGACGACTTAACTCGGCTTGACCAGCCCTATTTATTACAATGCGGTTTACAACGAAAATGGGGTGCCAACTTCCTATTCTAAGTTTTACATGGCATTCATCAAAATATAAACAATAAATTTCCCAACAATTTCCCCTTTTTGATGATGCCAAAACTTAAAACATTCAAAATGTAAGTAGAAAAGATACATACTGAGATAGTGCATTCACGAGAGAATGTATGCGTAGAATCAATCCTTTTATTGATCATAACATTCTTGTCCTTTACACAATCAAGTACAAAGTGTATCGAGCAAACATCTATGTCTACGCAAAAATAGAGAATTTACATATTTATCACGGAAGACTTACATAAAATGTATTTACATAGTAAAATACATGAAGGGGTGGATAGCAACACTTCATCTCCTTCGCTTCCTCCTTCTTTCTTCTTGACTCTGTCATCTTGGTCTTCTTTTCTTTTTCTCATCTTGACCGCTTTCTTCTTCTTTTCATACGCCTTCCCGGGGCGACTTCATCTCTTCTTATTCTCTCTTGTCTCTCCTCCCATAGCATTGAGTTTGTCTTTTATTTTCTTCTTCAATTCTTTTCACATACTCGGCATTGTTCTTAGCCACTTGCCCATTGGCTACTTCGTCAAAACCATTGATAGATCCCTCCTTTCTTACCTGGATCTATGTACTCAATGTTTTTGGGCGAAGTCTGGGTGAAACCTCTTCCTCCACCACTTGTTTCTTCCTCTACCTCTTTCTCTCTGGCAGGGTCTTCTTCTTCCCGGTGAGTGACTGCCAGTGACCAAGGCGAGTGACCAGCGAGTGGCGCCGGTGTCTGCTGCTGTCGGCTTCTTCACATAATGTGAGACCCTTTTCCCGATCAAGTCCCAGGCTTGAGCCATGGACATGTTTGCGAAGTATCCTTGAGATGCGGCGTTTTAAATCATCAACGATCTTGGCTGCTTAAGCATACGAGATGGCATAAGTGTCTCTGTCTACTGGAATGCCTCCATGTTGTTTCAAAATATCCATAACTCGGGCATTCATCCTTCCTTCCACTTCCTCCATCCCTGCTTCAACTGTCTTTCTCTTGTCAACCATAGGTACAACAGAGTGTTGGAGTGGCAGAGTCACTGGGAGTTTGCTGATAATATCAGTTGTGACAAGACCTTGTTGAGGGGTTTTTGCAATCATCAAGATTACATCTCTCAATCCTTCCCCCTCAACGACTTCCCTTTATTTTCTCTTGAAACTTCCTCACCAATTGTCTTTCCTTCACATTTGCTCCCTCCTTCTCAACTTGAGATCCCTTCAGTGCTTTTAGGTATTCATCTTCCCCCTTTTTGGCATCATCAAAGGAGAGGAACCCCGGAAATAAACTAGTGAGCGGGAAGTCGAGTGCAGTGATAGCCAAGTTACGCCGAGTGCTGCGGAGTAAGCGGCCGAAACTCGGAAGCGAGTAGCGTTGGATTCAGTTGTAATTAACTTCATCTCGGCCATGAGAAGGCTGAATTTTCGATCCATGTTTTCTTCCATACGCCAGGAGCTCATTCTTATTTTGCTCACGCAGACTTTATCTCGGCGTGTGAGATTCATGCATGTGCTCAATGTGTTCTCTCAATTTTGTCTTTGCATCGGCATTCTCATTTCGCCGGACCAACAACTTGTTGAACAATGTTATGAAATATCTAGCTTGTTCCACACGTATTGTTTCTTTGTTGTTGCCACCACTCCGGATTAACTATTATGCCTCTCAAGTCGGCGGTAAAGGTTGGCATCTCTGTTATCGATCTCATGTCCATCGAGGCCTGGTGCCTCTCCATTTGTTCAATTTCGAAGAAATAATGCTTTGAACACCTCCCGAACTTCAATTTTTCCCTCTGTTGTAGGCGATCGCGCCGGCGTCAAAATCATAGTCGGTTGGAACGATGGTATCGATGGAATGACGGGATCTAGTACGTGGAAGCGCTCGAGATCTCTTTCGATTCTTCGGGAGGTCGGGTACCTCCGAGAGAAAGGAAATGATTCTACAAAGGGATCATCACGAGCAAGCTGAATTTGTTCAATGATGAGTGGTGCTCGCGAAGTTCCTTGTGGTCGAACCTACTACGGCTTGGGGAGCTGCGCGATGGACTCTGTTTGGGGTCATTGTGAGATTGACCCGACTGCTGAGCCTCTTTGTCTCAACGGCTTAAATCGGTCTCACCTGGTTTTCCAAGTGAGTTGGCTGGTCCTCGGCCTTGCTCGGAGCGTCATCGGATGATGATGAGATTTCCTTGGGTGGCTCATCATCAAAGTTGAAAGTTTGGCGAGTAGTCTTAAGGTCGGACTTACTCGTGGTTGGAACATCCTCGGTGAGTCTTTTGGATCGATCACGGGGGATGACTCGGCTTCATCGTCTCCTTCCGATCCCGGAAAAGTTACATCGAGGATTATCACTGGGAATCATGAAGTGCACTCGATCTCCTTTTCTCGATGGATCAATGATAGCGGGGAGGATGTTCTCAGTACTTCCCGGCTTACGTGCCGGGAAGTCTCAACCTCCCGTTGGCCTTCATTACCTCTGCAGTCTCAACTATAGCGAGGCCTTGGACATCCCTTTCGACGATGTCAACTGTCTTAGGGTCTTCTGTGATGGCATCCATTGGAGTCTCAACTCCATGGATTGCACTTTTGTCGCCAGTGTTAACTCCCCCAGGGTTGTTCCTTTCGTGCCTCATTGCGTCAGCGGCGGCGTCATTAGCCTTCGGAGCGGTTGGCGGCTCAGTGAGACGATCTCAATCTATGCGAGCCTCGTCGATGACAACTTGTTGTGTACTTTGTGGTTGTTCCTTCTCCACTTCACCTCCTAGATTCATTGTGGAGTCACCGCAAGATCCTCCGACCTTGCTGCGGTGGAGGAGTTTCCCCTCACCGGCACACCACCTGAATGACTTGGATTGGGGTCACTCGTCTCAGGACTCCCAAATTCCCCATTGAGTATTCAATTTGTTGGGGGGTGGTAAGACACCTTTATTAGGGCAATATCTTTGGGGAAGTGGTGGCGGCAACAACGGTGGCAATATCTTTGCACCACTCCCATTGGGTCTATCTCCAGGTGTGTTTTGGAGGACTCTCCCCGGTCCCTCCATCATTCTTTGCTCATGGAGGATTACGGATTCTTCCATTGCTTGCTGCATTTGCAACTCTTCGTGGCGAAGAAGAGGGTCGGATCCTCATCACTTTCGATAGGGCGTCAAGGTGAGGATGTGTATGTTCTTTGTCACGGTGATAGGGCATATGTTGGCCTTCTCACGTGCCTCTGCGTCCTCACCGCTTTAGCCCGTTCATTTTCTTTTCAAATTTCCGATTATATTTATGCAATTATCCTCGTCAAGGGCTTGCAAAGACCTGTGTCCACCTCAAGAAATCAAGAGTTCTTCTTCCTCAAGAATGAACTCGGATATTGAAACTGCACTCTGGATAGGCTCAGCTTCCATTTTCTCCACTCGCGCAAACGATTTTGGATGTCTGGATACAATGGAGAGTGCATGATTAAATCGTCTTCATCATCCTCTTGCGGCCCTCGTTTCCAGGTATTGAAGGTAGCAGACCCATTTGCTCGACACCTTTAGCGACCTCTGCATTACGGTGGAGAAACAACCACATCAACAGTGACTCGGTTGTCTCGGCCATACTTTGTTCCTCAAATTGCTTACGACTACATTTGGTCTTCAAGTTGCCTCTGTGATCGGCCTCGTGACTTGGCGTTCGTCAATCACTTCGAGACTCTACTTCTCCAGGAGTCTCGGAGTATCTTCTCGGTGAGTGACGAGACTGTTGTCTTTTCAAGCTCGGAGAGTTTGGAAAGTCTTCTTCTTCTTTGTTTTAACCAAAGGGATTTACTCGCTCCACTTCCTCCTGGTTCATTGAAGGTGAATGCCTTCGCGAGATGTCTTAGAGGTAGCCGCCTTCCTTGTTGTGGCGATCCTCTTCTTCTTGATCACTTTGAGAAGGGATTAATGGTTCCTTCTCCACTGCGGCTGGGGCGGGAGACACACGCGCGGGCGATGACTTCGGCTGCGAGGCGGGAGCGAGATTTGTTTTTCTTTCTTTGCGGGCGCAAGATTCTCTTAGCATGCGAGGGGCCTTCTTCTTTGGTGGAGAGGAGACAATTTGTATCTTGAGGTCGGTGATTCCCCCTCACTCGTGATCGCTCTCTCTTAGCGTAGGCTCTCTTACGTGCGCCCGGAGAGGTTTGATCTGAACATCCTCTTGTTATGGAACGTCTTTCCATGTCGAAGAGGGACTCTTTTACCTCCATCACCGCCCAATCACTGCAGGCCGTATCCCGGGATCCTCCAAATGCTCCATTCTCCTTGAAGGATTTGTTCCCTACATTTTGGCGAGTCTGCTGTAGACAAACTCAGCCATTCACTTTCATTTCTTCAATGATCGCGGCCATTCACGATCAATTTCGCTTTAAACAGTTGGTCAAAGTGCCAAATTTGATGTCTATGCATTTGGCAACGATGTCCAACAATTTGTGGTAGTCCTCCTTGACCTCTTGTTAGTCATGCAGACTATCTTTTCAAAGCATAGTCGGTCTTGGCTACTTCCTTCCAAGCGGCCAAGTCAACATCGCTTCATTGATTTACGGTGCTCCTTCCGCCGGTAATGAGCGTGTTACGCCAAATCCTTGGCGGTGATGATGAACTCCTTCCCGTGAACAGGATTTGATCCCTCATCGTGAATCTCGGCATTCACGTAGAATCGTGCGACCTCTTCCACATAGGTCATCGGAAAGTCCATCGTCGAAATGGTTTTAGCCCGGTCGTTTTGAGTTTTTCAGTGATCTTCTTTATGAGGGCGTCATCGGACCCCTGTTTGACCATACCCTCGAAATCCACATAGAGACCCAGTGTGGATTTGCTTTCCTAGCTTGATAAAATCATGAGTGGATGCCATTTTTCAAGATTTCACCGAATGAAATTTAGAAAGTGATTTGAAGATTGATAGGGTTTTGAGAGAGTTTTTGCCTTTGCTTCGAGAGAAAAAGTGAACAGTTTTTGGTAATGAGTGAGAGAAAGCGGGCGAAAATAGTTTAAGTATGGTTTATGAAAGGGCGTGCGGGTGGTTTTGAAATGTGATCGAAATCAACGGCTTAGATTTTGCACGCCGATTAGCATTTAATGTCTCGTATTTAATGCGGCAAATTTATATCCAATCATAAGCTTGGTGTGCACTTTTGCTGTACACGTCATAATTATCTTGGCGTCATTCTTAAAAACAATCCCACTTAGTAAAAACGATTTGCGTTTTTGTCCCTTTGCTCATAAATGACTCAACTTATCCCTTAGCCGATTTAACTCTTCTTCTCACGTTCTCCTAGTGACTCAAATTGTCACTAACTCGATGCAAGATTGTCTTTCCGATATGGTGATTTACTTAGGCGATTTGAGAGTTCACTCTTTTTCCCTTTTCGTGTTTCATTTCTTTTCTTTGAGTCTTACCGAGTGTCGGCTCGGCTCAATTAACCCTAACTCATGCTTGAGTTCTTCAAATCTTGACTCACATAATGGTTTTGTGAATATGTCACCAACCTGTTTATCGGTTGAAATATATTCCAAGGTGATGTCCTTCTTTTCAACATGATCTCTTATGAAGTGATATCGACATCGATATGCTTTGTTCTTGAGTGCAACACGAGGATTTTGAGTGATTGCAATTGCACTTGTGTTATCACACATGATTGGAATTTCCTTTTCTTCAACTTCATAGTCTCTCAAATTTCTTTGTCTCATCCATAGGACTTGGGCTACAACACCGCCGCAGCAGCTATGTATTCTCGCCACCAGAGGTGGCTATTGAATTTTGCTTTTTGCTAAACCAGAAATTAGCTTTGTTTCCAAGCATTTGACATGTGCCGAGGTGCTCTTCCTGTCAACTCTACATCCAAAGATAGTCGAGTCCGAATAGCCAATTAGCTTGAATCCACCTTCCTTTGGATACCATAAGCCAACTTCTTGCTTCCTTTCAAATATCTCAAGATTCTCTTGGGTCAGCATCATATGGCTTTCTTTTGGAGCGATTGAAATCTTGCACATACACCTACAACAAAGGTGATGTCTAGCACGCTTGCTTGTGAGATAAAGCAATGATCCATAAGTGCTCAGTATCTTGTTTGATCTACAGGCTTGCCATCCGCATTCATGTCCATTTTGATGATGTATTCATTGGTATTTTCACGAAAGATTTCTCTTCCATACCAAATTTCTTCATTAAATCTCTGGTGTATTTTGTTTGACTTATGAAGGTTCCATCCTTCACTGTTTCACTTGGAGTCCAAGGAAGAATGTCGACTCTCCCATCATGCTCATTTCGAATTTTCTTTGCATGAGGTTTGAAAATTTATCACACACCTCTTTGTTTGTGGATCCAAAAATAATGTCATCCACATATATTTGAACAAGCAATATACTCTTCGCATCTTGAATTACAAGAGTGTTCTATCCACTTTGCCTTTTGTGAATCCGTTCTCGATCGGGAATTGTGACAAAGTATCATACCATGCTCACGGGCCTGTTTCAATCCATATAGAGCTTTCTTGAGTTTGTATACCTTATCTCCAAGAGTCTTCTGCTCAAATCCTGGAGGTTGTTCAACATACACTTCTTCTTCCAATAAACCATTAAGGAATGCACTCTTTACATCCATCGATATACAATAAAATTCTTGTGAGTCGCATAGGCAAAAACATCCTTATAGCTTCCAATCAAGCTACGAGGGCAAATGTTTCATCAAAATCTATCCCTTCTTCTTGGCAATATCCTTTTGCTACTAATCTTGCTTTGTTTCTTACCACGAACCTTTCTCGTTCATCTTGTTTGAACACCCATTTAGTGCCAATAACATTTTGATGGGTGGGTCTTTGAACCAATTCCCATACTTTATTTCTTTCAAACGATTCAAAGACTTCTTGCATGGCTTGAATCCAATATGTGTCATCGATTAAGGCTTGTGACATATCTTTAGGCTCTATTTATGAGATAAAGCATGTGAACATAGCTTCTTGTTGAGTTCGGATCTTGTTTTGACACCTTCTCTTATATCTCCAATGACTAATTCTCGTGGATGGTCTCTCGGCCATCTTACATCGAGTTGGAGTAAGTTAGGCTGGATTGATCGCCTTGCGATTATGTTGCTTTGATCGGCTCTCTCGTCTTCACTTAGCTGCGATTTTCCAAATTTTTTGAGACTCGGCTATCTCATCTTCATCCGGGTTTATAATTCCAAACCTTGACATAGGGACTCTTCTACATGGTTGATTGATTCACTTATCACCGACTCTTCAATGTCTTCTCCATTTACATTTGGCTCATCAAACACCACATGAATGGATTCCTCTGTAACCATAGTCCTCTTGTTAAGTACTCTGTAGGCTTTGCTTTCAGCTGAGTATCCCAAGAAGATACCTTCATCAGCTTTAGCATCAAAAGCCTTCAAATTATCTTTGCCATTGTTATGGATGAAACATTTACATCCAAATATTCTAAAATATGCAACATTTGGTTTTCTCCCTGTCCAAATCTCATAGGGAGTCTTTGTCAGCTGTCTGTTTATCATGCATCTATTTTGAGTGTAGCATGTTGTGTTTATTGCTTCAGCCCAAAATCTTTTAGGTAGCCCTGCTTCTTTGAGAGTTCTATTCCTTGTTGCTTCTTTGAGAGTTCTATTCCTTCTTTCTGCAACTCCATTCTGCTGTGGAGTCCTTGCTATAGATAATTCATGACCAATACCATTTTCTATACAATATTGAGTTATTATACCATTGACAAACTCAGTTCCTCTGTCAGATCTTATTTTGATAATGGTTTGGCTCTTCTCATTTTGAATCTTCTTCATCAGTTGTGGTAGTTTCTGTAGGGTTTATTTCTTCTTATACATGAATATTGTCCATGTATATCTTGAGTAGTCATCTACTACCACCAAGGTGTATTTCTTCCCACTTATGCTAGCTGGTTCAACTGGACCAAATAGATCCATATGTAGCAGATGCAATATTCTTGTTGAAGATGGACATGTCTTTTCTTTGAATGATGATTTGATTTGTTTTCCCTTCTGACATGAATCACATATACTCTCCTTCTTGTATCTTGAGTCCTGGAAGTCCTTCCACGAGATTGCTTCGGCAAGCTTGTTAATCGTTTGAAATTCGGGTGACTCGAACTTCTTGTGCCACGGACCGGACTTGATTCACCAGTGCTCTTTGCTAGTAGACAAGTGCTTGGTGTTGCGATTGACCAATCTACTACATACATGTTATTTTGTCGCATCCTTGCAACACAACCTCATTGGATTGATGTCCTTGATTTGGCATAATCCCATGTTGAATCCAACATTATAGCCTTTGTCACGAGTTGGCTAATACTCATTGATTGAATTTGAGTCCTTCAACATATGCAACATCGGATTTCTATTTTTCTTGATGGATCCAATGCCTCTTATTTCTCCTGGAGCTTCATTTCCTCCAAATATTTGCACCTCGACTTCCTTGAATTTTGACAGATTTTTCTTGTTTTTGTCATATGTCCGGGAATGCCACTATCCATGTACCAGGTTCCTTGGCACTCAAATTGTTCCTTGAACACCGCAAACAAGGAAATTAAGTTTTAGGTACCCATACTTGTGCGGGTCCCGAGGGGTTAGTATTGTAAGATGATCCAACCAACCTATAGCCACATGGTTTGACTCTAAGGGGTTGCCATCTATCGATTGCCATAATCATAATTAATTTTGGCAAATTGCTTGGGGATTCTAGGTTCATACAAATTGTCTCTTTTCTCGTATGCTGTATATGTGTTTTAGCAATTGCCTTCTTTGGGTAGTTGTAATATCTCCGAGTGTAGTGCCTAGGTGCATATGTGTCTTTGATGAAAGCTCTTATACCTTTGGAATGGCCTTTCTTTGAGTTCTAGGCCTTTGCCATTTTGGCTTATATTCCATAGGTCTTTCTGATAGTTCATATTATTCCAATCAGCTTGGCTTGTGTATTTTCTACCATTCCCTTCATATGTATTTCTTTTATAGAACTTTTGGGGGTTTTGGTAGCTCTGTTTCTTCTTTACAGAGTATTTCCTGTTTGGAGTTTGCTGAGGAACTCGGCTGGATTTCTTCTCAATTGTCCTCTCAGCACACTCAACTGGCTGTTTTCCTTTTCCTTTATAACCAAGGCCAGTTTGCTTGTAATTGTGCTTTTGAATAAATGTGTGTGCACCCTTTGGAGTTTTGGATTTTTGAGATACTTCATTGCTAGAAGATCCTTTTTCCAAAATCACTTTTGGAGCTTGACATAGCACGAGGAATTAAATCTAAGCATGTCTTATCTCCACATTCTCTTTGACTCATAATAAGATCATCCAATGATTTAGATGCCTTAGTGAATGAGGCAATCACATTTTGAGGTCATTTTCCCTCTTTTCTATAGCACTATTTCTCGCTATTAGCTTAACATTTTCGATCTTTAAACTTTCATTCTCATCGGCTATTTGACTTAGAGTACTCGGCTCCTTAGTCACCGAGTTTTGGCTTTTGAGAAGGTTGTTTTCCTCATTTAGTAGTGTGTGTGAGGATTTAATGTGTTCAAAATCTTTCATCATTTTGCCTAATGAATCATAAAGATCGTGGGTGATGAAGTGTGTGTGTCACGATCACTATCACTAGAATGAAAGTGTGATGAGTTAGAGTGTACCTCATCTTCTTGGTCGAGTTGGTCTTGTTCCTTGGCCATCAAATAGATCAAGGCTTCTTCTTCGAGTCACTTGAGTAGTCAACTTCACTACTCTCAATCGGTTGTGTCTCTTGACTTGTTTGTTTGTGATCTCTGCAACAACATTGCCTTTTTCTTTTCTTGTCTTCTTTCTCTCAAGACCTTTCTTTCTTCTTCATTCCTGTATTTGTTGACTACGAGGATATGGGGAATCAATGGCATAGTGACCTGGTTGCCTACAGTTCAGATAGATTTTCAACCTTTTGATCACTCTTTCCATTCTTGGATTGTCACCCTTTGATATTAAGCTTTTTGATGCTCTGCTCTCTTGGTTGGCCTATCTTCCCTTGACTTGGAGGGAGCTGAGTGTCTTTTGGAGGATTCGCCCTTGCCTCTCTTGTAGTTCTTATTGAAGAACTTGTTAAACCATTTAACCATCGTGGCTATTTCCTCTTGGTCAATGACTTCTTTGACCTCAGCTCTCTTGCCATCCTTAACAATTAGAGCAACTGTTTTGGGTACAACTGTCTCTTCTTGTCTTTTCTTCTCATTCAAATTCGTAGGTGTGAGATCGAGAATAGCTCATGGTTGGATGTCTTGGATAGGTCCATGGAGTGTCTCATGGCCATGACTTTCATATCCCACTCGGTTGGGAGACTTCTTAGAATCTTCATACACATTTCCTTCTCGTGTATATTCTTTTCCAAGTGCGAGATAGCTCGTTGGTAATTTACGTGAACCGAGCATCCGGTTGATCCAGGGTCTCTCTGCGATCATTTTGAAATTTTCAAATTTACTCAGACTCTTGATAATTTATTTTCCTTGATTTGCTCGAGCCTTCACAAATCAATGTTAGCTTGTCCCGATTTCTTTAGCCGTTTTCATGATTTGACTTTATTGAACATGGCTTTGTCCAAGGTTTTGTAAAGAATGTCCTTGGCCACATTGTCCGAGTTATATCTTTTTCTCGTCATCATTTGTCCATTCACTCTTGGTTTTCAACCATGACCGGGTCTGCAAAGCAACATCCTCTTCACCTTCAAATCTGCACTCTCCTTACACCGTGTTCACTTTTAAAATTTGCGGCCCATCCTCTATCACTATCCACATCTCATCATGTAATGCTTGATAGATGAGCACCGCATCACGAATTTTTCAATCATCAAATTCTTCAATTGTGAACATAGGGATGCGTGTCAAATTTGCTTCCATGATAATAACTTTTGATGATAAAAAGAGTTTTGAAAACTTAAGTACTAAAACAGACTTTGAAAAATTTGGAGATCTAGTTCGGTGACCGATGAAGGCTCAATGAACCAACCGCTCCGATACCACTTGTAGGTCCCAAGGGTGTGAGTGTAAGGTTTAGAAGGGGGTTGAATAAACCTTACCAACTTTTCGATTTAGTACTTTTAAATATTCGAGTTAATATTTCACAAAAGAGTCCTTGATGGACTGACTAAGTTAGTTAATCAAATGAGTTAGTTACTCAACGACTGACTCGAAATGCCGTACATTGATAGAATAACTCACTATTTTGACTAAAGACTTAACTCGATTGTGATTTGTTTTCATTGGAAGACTTTACACCCTTAAATTTGGTTTAGTACTTAGATATTATCAAGTGGATAGCAAATTTATCAGCAGAGTTAAATAAATAAGATGCAGAATTAAAGTCTTTGAAATGTAAATGACACGATAAGTTTATATAGAGGTTCGAAGATGGGGTAATTCTTCTACTCCTCTCTTCTCCAACTCCTGGAGGAATCCACTAGGTATTGATCAAGATATCTGAGTGGTAACAGTCCAGATACAAGTCTTGATCACACAAACTTGATCCTTTGGGACTCGGGATCCTTGAGATGCCTTGGTCACTCACCAAGCTTCTCGTGCGACTCGAACTTCTTCACAGGGCAACCGCGCTTGCTACTACCACTTGCTCAAGCTCTTTGGATTTGATCACAAAGCCCTCCAAAAACTTGAGACTGTTCGACCTTGAACCTTCCTACAATCCTCCGTGGAATGTAGACCCTTGATTCTTCAACGATTTCCTCTTCAACTGATTGAAGTTATCTTTCCTTCACAGTGAGTGTTGGATTGATTTTCTTCGTAATGTAGGCTTGAGGATTAATCTTGAATGATTTGAGAATATCTTAGGTTACTGATTCAAATGTTTGCTTGAATGTTCGTGGTTCGTGTAACCTTCTCTCGAGTCATTCCTCGGCCTTTTATAGTGATCTTTCAAAAATCGCCCGTTGAAGAGATATGCTTATTTTTGAAAGTCACTTGTGGTCGTTGGCTTGTCTTGTTGCGATCCTTGGAATTGCCACTTCCTCGTATGAATTGTTCTTGACTTTTGAGTTACGACATGGTGTAGTGCTTCCCGTTGGTTTATTCCTTTTGCACGCTTCTAGGATCGAGCACTTCGAGAAAGGTAGTATGGAGGTATTACTTGTTTAAGTAATTCCTTGATTTACGTACAACGGATCTCTTCCAGATTATCTCGACTTGATCGCATTTCCTTGCTTTCCCCCAGGTGACTTAGAGTCGCTTCCAATCATTGGATGACTCTTCTGTCACTTCAACTTGAGACTTGGCTATCTTGAGTTGACTTGACCGATACTCTACTCACCGCATCTCACCGCTCCCTTCGATCGAGTTCCGTCTTCTCTTCTTTGCCATACTCGGTTGTCTTGCAAATGAGTCTTCCTTCTAGTCTCCAGTTGTCTTCTTGCATGTTTAGGCATAGCTGACTTAACTCAGCTTGACCAACCCTATTTATTACAATGCAGTTTACAACGAATATGGGGTGCCAACTTCCTATTCTAAGTTTTACATGGCATTCATCAAAATCTAAACAATAAATTTCCCAACACATGAAGAGCAAAACATATATTGTTCTTATCCACAGAAGGAGTATTAAAACTAAAGAAAACTGAGGATTTATCAAAATTGACCAGTTGGCCAGAAATTTTATTATACTCATTCAGAATTTCATTCAGAATTCTTGCTTGAACAACATTAGCCTCACAGGAAATAATAGAATCATCTGCAAACAAAAGATGGGTAATAAGAGGCCCATTTCTACACAATTTTAGACCATGGAAAACTCTATTGGTGACAGCACTATTAATGAGACTTGAGAAAATCTCAGACACAATGATGAAGAGATAAGGGGAGATAGGATCACCTTGTCTCAACCCTCTGGAAGGATGGATATAGCCACAAGACTTACCATTCAAGTTAAAGGAGAATGATGAAGAAGAGACACAAGTGAGAATCCAATTAATGAATTTGAAATGAAAGCCCATTTTATTCATGGTTTTACCAATACAGTCCCACTAAACCCTATCATAGGCTTTAGCCATATCTAATTTTATTGCCATATAACCCTTTTTCCCAGTTCTATGTCTGTTTAAGAAATGAATACACTCATGAGCAATGACCACATTATCAATTAATTGCCTACCAAGAATGAATGCAGATTGAGATTCTCCAATACACTAATGCAAACAGCTTTTAAGTCCAAATGCAAGGATCTTGGAAATAATCTTGTACACAACATTACATAAGCTAATAGGCCTGAACTGGGATATTGATGTGGGATTTTTGACTTTAGGAATAAGAGTTATTAGAGTTTGATTCATGCTTTTAAGCATTTTACCGAGAATGAAAAAATTGAACAACTTTGCATATATCAACCTTAACAACATTCCAATAAAATGGAAAAAGAAAGCATTCATACCATCGTGTGGGGGCTTTGTGGGGATGTAAATCAAAGAGGGCTTGTTTAATTTCACTTCACAGATTGGAAGGATAAGCTTTTGATTCACTGGAGAAATTGCTTGTGGATTCCCCGTGAGTGACTTGAGTGGCAGGTTGACTCTCGAGGTGAACAACTTGGAGTAGTAAGATGAAACTTCTTTCTCAATATCCTCTTGAAAGTACAAATAGCCCTCCATCGTAAATCGGTTGGGAAATACCATTTGCCATTCTCCTCCAGGTTGTAAATCGAGTGGAAGAATTTTGTATTCTTGTCTCGACCTTAAGCCATTAACTCTAGATTTCTCGTTGCCAAAAAAACCTCTTCTCTTGTATGCCCGATTGAGCTTAGATTTCACACTATTCCATTTATCCCAGTCTCTTTCACCATCCAACATCCTAAGGGAATCCAGGGAGTTGTTCAAATCTTCAATCTGAGTGCCTGCATTCAATTTTTTAGAGCAGCTCCACTTCAAAAGGTCAATCCTGCAATTTCTCACTTTATTATGAACTTAAAACATCGCATTCCCAACCCTAGGCCTTTTTAATAACCCCTCCACCTCTTCATGATCAACCCACCTCTTATCAAATTGAAATCTCATATGCCTTTTTTTGCTCACCTCTTCAAAGTCATCAAGCACTAAGAGACAATGATCAGAGGAAACTCTAAAAATTGCTTTTGTTGATGCCTTCGGAAATTTGATACACCACTCAGCTTATCTAAAGACTGTCATCAGTCTTTTCCTCTACAAATCCTTCTCCACTTCTATTATTTGCCCAGGTAAATTCCTAACCAGTCAAAGGGATCTCCTGCATCCCCATGTTTCTTATGAAATTGTTGAAACTCACAAAGCTCCAAGATGGCCTAGTTCTTCCCCTTTCTTTTAAGAGTTTTTAGAAAAGCTATAAATTGACATTATTAGATATAATACGGAAAATGTATATGTATTTGTATATGTATATGTATAATATTGACATAATATTGACCACTTGGTCGACCAGTCGACCTCCCTAAAAAAATCTTTCCGTCTCTTTTATGTTTCATAAATCAAACCTTCAGGCACGGGTTGCCCTCCGGGCGACCGGTTGACCACTACTAAAGAAGTATATTGTCCAATTTTTGTCAAAAATAAACTTCAAGAAATACTCCAAAAAATTAGTAAAAATATTTTAAATCAATTTGGAGTATTCGAACAACATTTAGAGACATTGTTTTGGTGAAAAAACTCGGTTGAATAAAATCATCAAAATTACGATAAAAACATTTATCTAACAATATATAGCTAATATATAGAGTATTCTACTTGCGATGCAATTGGTTTGCGGTGTGGTTCAGTTTGGTTTGGTCGATTTTGATCAGCCCTAGCTGCAATTACGGCCAAATAACAGATTATGGGGTAGGGGGATATTTGGGCATATTTTAATAAATTTGGGGTTATTTATATATATGGAGAAGTTGAGGGGGAACCTTATCATCCTCCTGCAAACCAACCAGTAACATCCAAATCAGTAAGTATACACTCTGCCCCGATCATAGCTCAATTGGTAAAGGATTTGAGTGACGTATTCTCTGCTTGCTAGCACCCACAACACGAAGATTCCCACTGATAATATGGTGGATGATGATTTTTTGTGTGGTGACTCAGTGTGGAGCCCTAAGGGATGGTTTTTTTAAGTAAAGTATGCACTCTTCTGCGAAAACATTCTTCTGCTTCATTGAATAATGGGAAATTTGGAAAATTGCCCCTCCATAAAGGGGTATTTTTGAAAAATACCCCCCAAGTATTAAAACTTAATTTATGCCCCTACACCCCAACTGCCCACCTCATTGCCCATCTAATGACCAACCTCACTGCCCACTACGGCTGCAAATGAACCAAGTCGCTCGTGAGCAATTCAGAGCTCGATTCGATAAAAACTCGTTCGAGTTCGTTTAGTGAGGCTCGTAAAAATAAACGAATCAAACTCAAACTTAGAGATATTCGGTTCGTTAGCTAGTGAACATGCTCGTTAGTAAGCTCGTGAATAGGCTGGATAGTAAGCTCGTATAAATTAAACTAATAATTTGACTTTAATTTTAAATTTCATATTTTTACTTATGGTAATATAAAAATATTTCAATAAACTTATTTGTTTAAATAAAATTACAAGTTTTAGTAAATATATTATGTGTTTTAGATATATATAATTTTATTTTTGTAATAAATTGAAGAATAATTTAATTTATAATTAAAATTTACTAAGTTCGTTTAGGCTCAATTAAGCTCGAAAAAGTTCGTGAGCCATCAATATGTTCGATAAATTTAGGCTCGAGTTCGACTCGATAATAAACGAGCCAAACTCAAACACTCAAAAGCTCGGCTCGGTTCGGTTCGATTGCAGCCCTATTGCCCACCAAATTCTGTTCGAAAAAAAATCCAAATTTGTAATTTTTGTGTACATTTCAAGAACAATTATAACCATATATTCTCTTTATACTGTATCTAACAATTTCAAATTATATCGGTTCTAAAATTCCTAATAAGGCTAGTTTTGATGGTGTTCATTATGTTTAATTGAATTTGAATAAATTTTATTTGAAAATTGTGAATTGGTCAAATCTTAAGAGTTTTTAGAAAAGCTATAAATTGACATTATTAGATATAATATGGATAATGTATATGTATTTGTAATTATTTTTGAAATGTGCAAAAAAAAATTACGAATTCGATTTTTCATTCGAACAGATTAGTGGGCAGTGAGGTGGATCATCAGATGAGCAGTGAGGTGAGCAATTGAGGTGTAGGAGCATAAATCAAATTTTAATACTTTGGGTGCATTTTTCAAAAATACCCCGGATGGATGGACAATTTCCCAAATTTCCCAATAATAATTGATGGGCTTATGACAAAAATACCCACATTTTTTAAGCCAATGTCAGTATTTTACGCTTCCCTATGCAATTTTACCTAAATTTACGCTTTTCGGTGCAATTTAACTAAATTTACGCTCCCCGCTCTTTTTTTACACAACAATACGCTCCAACAAAAATTCCCGAAAAATTTTACGCTTTGTTTCAACATTGTTTCAAACATGTTTTTGTGTTTCAAGATTGTTTCAAACATGTTTCTAACATGTTTCTGTGTTTCAACATTGTTTCTAACGTGTTTCTTTTAATAAAAATAGGTAAAAATTATATTTAAACATCGAAAACTTCATTGAAACAACAAAAAAATATCAGAACAACATTAAAAAAGGTATGAAAACAACCCAGAAACAACGTAAAAAATATTTAAAACACAACATGAATAAAAAGAGCTTAAAAATAGGTAAAAATTGTATTTACACATTGAATACTACATGAAAACAACAAAAAAAAATTATTAGAACAACATTAAAAATATTATAAAACAACACCGAAATAATAGAAACAATGTATAAAATAATATATGAATAAAAAACAGAATAAAAAATAGGTTACAGTTATTTTGAAACATCGAAACAATAAAGAAACAACATAAAACAAATAGAAACAATAAAGAAACAAATTTAAACAACCTCGAAACAACTTATATAACATATAAAACAATGTAGGAACAAAAATAAAAAAACGAAAAAAATAAAAATAATCAAAAAATAGCAAGGAACCTAAAAGAAAAATTAGGTACAAAAGTAAAAAACTAGGCACAAGAGTAATAGGAACATATTGTGTGGTAACGGTACAAAAAACAGCATCCTCAATAGCTTACAGATTTTATTATCATACAGATTACCTAGCTATGAAGCGGCAGTCTGCTTGCCTTCAAAATTTTCACCCTAACCAGCGTTTACTTATACACACGCTCGCCCACACCCATGAACAAACTCAGAACTCCCGAAAAATCAATAGCAGTATTATTCATCCTGAAAAACATGAAGCGGGGTGTTGCGCCACAATGCCAATTTGGTCCGTGACGCCAAAAATCAGATTCTAAGCGTTACTGGAAGACTCCATGAAAATCCCCGACCGAGACGAGGCACTGGACGAATTGGTGCAGCAGATTCAAGACGTGGTGCGTGAAGGTGAAGCTATAATCGCCGTGTTTTCAAATCAGGTGGTGGAAAACTGTGCTCGGAATTTCATCCAGAGAGCTTTCTGTGGCCCGATGAAGCTCATAAGCTTCGTGAAAGAGGTTACGGCTGTTACGGCAAAGGTGAAAAATATATATGATAAGAGTTGGGGTTTTCTCTGCCCCCCCGGAATATCGGAGCAGCGGCGCCTGAAGATGCGACGGGGGAGGAGAGTAAGGCATCATCTGTACGTCTGACTTTAAATAATCATTTGTATTATGTAGTAATTGATTTTAGTTGCTTGATTGATCGTGATTAATTTGGATTTGGTGAGATGTGGGATTAAAAAATCCAGAAATAGCTAATGATTTATCAACATCCATGTCTCAGCATTTCGTGGAAATTTCTGAAAAAATGGGCTGAAACCTCTAAGAAATCTGAATTTGTCTTATTATCAAGTCTGTATCTGTTTTTCTTTTTTTACATATTTAAAGAGGACCCTCTTAAATTAGGCCAAAAACCAATTCAGTATAAAAATGAAACCTTGGAAAAAGACAGGAAAGTGATTCAACAGTGGCTTAATAGAAAATTTATGAAAACAAAGTCGCAGTCAACTTCTCTCTCTTTTTTTCTTTCTTTCTATCTTACTTTTCAACTTTTTGTTTTTGGTCCCCCGCCCTCATAACCCATTCTCATTACAGGGTCTGACCTTACGGGATGAGAAAGTCATCACAGATCATTCTTACACAACTTGAAGCATGAATCTGTATCCAGTTTCAGTTGCCCTGATATTTCTCTGCTTGCTCAACACATTGACAGCTGCTATTAATAATCCAACTCACTCCATAGGAGATGTTTCAGTTAATTGCGGCTCAACTGGCACTTCTGTAGCACATGATGGCAGGGAATGGCATGGAGATGTGCAGCCGAAATTCTCTTCCTTGATACAGATAAAGGGCTCATCAACCGCCTCTAGCGTCATCCATAGGTTGACCTCAACTGATGATCCACTTCCCTACAAATTGGCACGGCTCTCTCGTTCCCAATTCTCATATACTTTTCAAGTGAATCCAGGTCAGAAAATTCTCCGCCTTCACTTTAATCCGGCTCCATACAAAGGCTTCAAAAGGTTCAAGGACTTATTTTCCGTTGAAGCTGGTCCTTTCACCCTGCTCAGTAACTTTAGCGCTTCGCTCACTGCTGATGCTCTTGGTGTAAATTCATTTGTCAAGGAATTCTGTTTAATCATAGAAGATGATCAACAGTTCAACATGATTTTCTCTCCTGCAAATAGTCAATCATCAGATACATATGCTTTCATAAATGGCATTGAGATTATCTCAGTGCCTGCAAGTCTTTCTTATTTTCACAGAGGAGATATTGGAGTCCAAGTGGTTGGGGAGTCTATTGTTTATATTGATAATAGCACTGCACTTGAAATAATCCGCCGAATAAATATCAAACAGGATTCGGTTTCATCAGCTGGTGACATGTTTGGAATGTGGGAAACAGTGCCTAAGCGCAAGGCGAGCAAGATCAACAATATTACCTGGAAAATATCTGTGGATGTGGGATTCAGATACTTGGTCAGGCTTCATTTCTCTGAGCTTGGATTCAAGATGGCAGAGATTGCTGGAGTTGTTTTTGAAGTCCGCATTAATGAAATGGTCTTGAATGCTATTATTGACATAATCAGGGAAAGGAATGATGGAAATAGCATCCGCTGGTATAGGGACTACGTGGTGATGATGAAAGGGAACAAACTAGAGGGTAAACGTGATCTCTTGATTTGCCTGCAATCAAATGATGAATTCTTGGATGGACATGGACCCCTTAAAGGGTTTGAAGTAATGAAGTTGAGCAACCATGACAATAGTCTTGCCAGTCTAAATCCCTTGCCATCAGCAATAGATTCATCATATCGGACCATCCAAAACTTACACCGAGTTCTTGGTCACAGAAATATGGTTGCTACTGTTGCAATTATTATACTTATCCTGCTAAACATCATTGTTTATACACTGCGACAAGTTGGGGAAGCTAGCGGTGCAGAGGAGGAAAATAAACCTTCAGCCAGGGCTGAACGACTTTGTCGCCGGTTTTCATTAGCTGAGATCGAATTAGCCACTAGAAATTTCAGTGATGTACATCTCATTGGAAGGGGTGGATTTGGTAAAGTTTACAAAGGCCTCATTGATAATGGGCGAGAGACTGTGGCCATAAAGCGGCAAAAATCAAATTCCAGGCAAGGTGCACGTGAGTTTTTGACAGAGATTGAAACATTAACTGAGCTCCGACATGTTAATCTAGTCTCTTTGATTGGCTACTGCAATGATCATGGGGAAATGATTCTTGTTTATGAGTACATGGCATGTGGGACTTTACAAACTTGAAAGGAAGAGTGATAACTTCTCGTCTCTAACCTGGATGCAACGCCTTAATATATGCATTGGAGCTGGTCGAGGGCTAGACTATCTTCACACTGGCCATTCACTCATACATCGTGATGTAAAGGTCTCAAACATCCTGCTAGACGAAAATTTCATAGCTAAGGTTTCAGATTTTGGCTTGGCCAAACATTTAAGCAAAAGCAAGTTACAGAGCCATGTTAGTACAAAAGTCAAGGGCACATTTGGGTATCTAGACCCAAATTATTTCACCACTGGTAAACTAACCAGGAAAAGCGACACATATGCCTTTGGGGTGGTGTTGTTGGAAGTGTTGAGTGGGAGACCAGCAGTGGATCCAAGTGTTCCGGAGGATGAGCGGATTCTGACCAAGTGGGCTCGGGAAAACATTAGTAACGGAAAATCTGACCAGATTGTAGCTTCAAATCTGAGGGGTGAAATATCAGAAGATAGCCTGAAGGCATTTGTGGGGGTAGCTGAAAGATGCTTGCATGATGAACCAAAGAAACGGCCTACAATGGCTCAAGTTGTGCTACAACTTGAGTTTGCACTTGAGCAGCAGGTGAGCTTAAAGTCACCGGTACCAAACGAGATAACAAGTGATGTGGATGATATCCATACATCTGAGTACGAAATTAACTCATCACCTAGCACTGGGCAACCCGCAATGCCTTCCACAAGTGTGCATAATCTTACACCTTCTTCTAAAGAGAAAACTAACAGTAAAGTTGTTAATATTGAGCGTCCATCAGAAAGAAAAGATGAAAGAAAAGGCACAACACAGAAACCATCACGAGGTTGGCCATGGGATGTATTTTGGAACAAAGCTAAACCATCTGGTAAAAATGAATTGTTATAATCAGTTGCAAATTTATATGGCAACAACAAATACAAGCAAACACATTTTCTGTTCATGCTTTGATGCTAAATTTTCATTGTCCCCTCTAACTTATCACTGGCTTTCTGAAGGTAATTCTGCTGGCTATCGTGCCACAGAAACAACACAAAAGATCAAACAGACTGTTAATCTGCTGTCAATCTCTGTCCCTGCCATTCCAGTAGACGAATTAAAGGACATTACTGATAATTTTGGTTTCAAGTGTTTTATTGGTGAGGGGTTATATGGAAGGGTATACCATGGAATCCTGAAAACTGGACAGGCTGCAGCGATTAAAAAGCTTGACTCTAGCAACCAGCAAGAATTTCTAGCACAGGTTTGTCATGACACTATGTCAATTGATATAGCTGCATAGATAATAACTTTCCATAAAGATATGTAGTTTAATTTATGGTTTTGCAGGTTTCAGTAGTATCCGGCCTAAAGCATGAAAACATGGTTGAGCTACTTGGTTATTGTGTGGATGGTGGTCTGCAAGTCTTGGCTTATGAGTTTGCTCCAGATGGATCCTTACATGACATCCTTCATGGTGAGTTTGCCAAAATTATTGGTGAAGCTTCGCTTTATGACATACCTTTTTGGATCTTTAGGCTCACCAATGGTATGTTTTCCTAAATGTAGTGGTTCAAAACTTCGAATGCATTAGCATTCAGCTTTCAAGGGTATATCTCAAGATCATTGTTGTTGATGTAAATAAACTTTTGGATTGCTGTAAAGGAAACCTTTATTATTTGGCTCAGTGTATGACAACTCCATATACAATCTTCAACTCAATGTAACCTCTTGTTGATTATTCAATTTCAGGTATTGTAGTATTTGTATATATTCATTTTTATGCAACTTATTATTTTTACCAATAATACAGGACAAAAAGGCGTCAAAGGCTCATGGCCTGGTCCGGTTCTGTCATGGCCCCAAAGAATTAAAATTGCTGTTGGGGCAGCAAAAGGATTAGAATACATTCATGGGATGGCACAGATTCATCGTGACATCAAATCCAGCAATGTTTTACTTTTTGATGATTATGAAGTTGCTAAGATTGCTGATGTTGATCTGTCAAATCAATACACTGACATGGCTTCTCGTCTTCATTCCACTCGCGTTCTTGGGACTTTCGGTTATCATGCCCCTGAGTATGCTCTTTTCTGAGTCTTTCCTAGATATCAACATAACTTGTAGTTCGAGTTTTGTAATTCTAACTGGGCCTGAATTGTAACATTTCTGGTGGTAGATACGCAATGACTGGCAGACTGAGCTTGAAGAGTGACATTTACAGCTTTGGTGTGGTACTCCTGGAACTCCTAACCGGCCGTAAACCAGTTGATCATACACTGCCAAGGGGACAGCAGTCGCTTGTGACATGGGTATACAATTCTCCTGCATACCGTCATCTGGGGTATTCCAATATTTCCTGATTTTTTACATCTAGTGCCTCCTTGATTGATTTGCAAACTGTATAATACCAGGCAACGCCAAGGCTCAGCGAAGACAAGGTAAAGCAGTGTGTCGATCCTAGACTGAACGGAAACTACCCTCCAAAGGCAGTTGCAAAGGTAAACCCAGTTGTTTTGCTAATTAAACATGAACTCGTGTTTGTTCAATGCACATGACTTGATTATCCGAGATGAATCGAATAGCATGGCATGCTTCTCTGCAGTATCATAAATGTGACGACTAATACTTGCTTCATAACTATGATGATTTGCTAAAAACAGATGGCTGCAGTAGCTGCCTTGTGTGTGCAATACGAAGAAGAATTCCGTCCAAACATGAGCATTGTAGTGAAAGCTCTCCAGCCTCTGTTGAAAACTCCATCTACTCCTCCTAGAGAAACGCCAAACTTGTGAATTCCTTCTCTTGTAAAGTTTAAATGCTCTGGAACTCGAAATATAGTTGAAATTATCTTGCATTGAGAAAATGTTATATGTTTAGTAGTTATATTTGAAATTAAATTGTATCATATGATCCAATCCACTTGTTGAATAAATTTACGTTTTTGGATGGAATATATCATCTTGAAAAGAAAAGAATATGGATGTATACTTCAGTACGTCTCTCTCATTAATTGGTCAGAAAACTAAAAAGTAATGTCCTGTACAGATCTTGGAAGTATAATTAACAATTTACATGTACACCGATCAAAATATCAATTGTAATATAGGCATTTGACAATTCTGTCAATAAAATATGACAATCACTCTGGTTTTTTGTCAAAATTTCCATGATCACTTCCATTTGAGTTTACAAGAATCCCTTTTGTTATTGAAAATTAAGGAAGTTGATGAACTGAGTTTTTGAAAGGCTGGTTGTTATTTATCAGCAAACTGTTAGCTTCTTATCATGTCTGCAAAGTTCCCCTGTTAATAGTAATCAAGAAAATGCACTTAGCATAAAAAACAGGTATATATTATGATAAAGGAAGTTTAATACTTTAATTGCTGAGACTGGGGCTGAAACTAGGGGTGGCAACTTGGGTTATCGAGTCATGTTCGTGTTTAGCTTCGGTCAATTTCGGTTATGTTCAAAATACATCAAAAATTAAATAAAATTAAAGATACTATGTTTTTAGACAATTTGGTAACTTCGTGTCAGATTCGTGTAAGCCGTGTTCAGGTTTCTTTCAGTAACTTTAGGTCTGGTTCATGTCGTGTTATCCTATCGTGTCAGGGATTGCCACCCCTAGCTGAAACCCTTTGTATGTAACACAACTAATGGCAATTGTTAACACAAAGTATCCTCTCTATGTGCAACTTTACGCTAACTTTGTTTAGAATCTGTCAAAGCAAATGTATAGTTTTATTGCTACTTTCTATCATGGCCTTCATTGTCATTTAGAAGTGATGAAGCTGAATTGGAGAGTTGAATCAGAGAGAGAGCGTATGCAGCAGAAGATATCATTGAATTCCATGTGGTAAATTACTCCTACTGATAATGGATGAACTCACAGGACATGAATCAAATCGTCAAATCATTCCAATAGTTGAAATGTGAGGTATTGTTAAAACTACTCTCGCTCAAAGTGCTTACGGCAATTTACTTATAGTCAAACACTTTGATATTCGTGTTTGGGTTACAGTATCTCAAGAATATACCGTGAGATAAATTCTTATTTGCCTCTATGAGACAGTACAGAAAAAAATAGATATGAGTCGGGATAATGATCATAAATTAGGAGTTAATTTATGTGGGTGATATCTAGTTGTAAGTTGAGAGTGGGAATCAAACGAAGGGGAGTTTCTTCGTCTGAAATATCTGAGTATTTTTTTGGATCATTGGATAGCCGACATCAGCAACTTCGCAAGACTCGAATTGTTCGCGCGCAGTGATTCTGTTGTTGCTTCTGCTAAAGAAATACTAAACGAGCAACACAGCTATGGAAATGATGTGCTTCAGGTTCTTGTCAAAGGTAGATTACTGAAGTTATTGGACCACATTAGTTCCTGCTTATCACGCCGTGCACGAAGGTAAAAGAGATTTTCGAGTAATATATTTAAGAAAATATATTTAATATATTTGACGCGTCGCATGTTTTAGATACAACACTAAGAAAATTCATTTTTCCGAACTCCTGCCTAACATGAGCTTTTATTTTACAACCACCAATCGATTATCATCTATTGATGGTTAATGTATTATTGTCTTTTTTAGATCCATTTCTGTCTTGACATTATTGTCTTGTTTTCTCTTGCTGTGGTGGATGCAAATGAAAGTACATGAAGGCGAATCTTTTCGAATCAAGCTTCTTTCGACAGCTCTTTCATAGCACGGCGACTTTTCAAAAAATGCGTATAGTTTCAAGTTTGTATATTGATTCTGTAATTCGGTTTCGTGAGCGCAGTTGAGAATCAAGAATGTCTGATGGTGTTGAATCTAGATTTTTCCCAGGGTATGTTATGTACATAGGGATAATTACAAACACTACCGTGAGGTTTGTGTTAATTACAAAAAAACCCGTGAGATTTGATTTTGTATTACACTTTACCCCCTTCATAAGCAATAACATTTCAAACACCCCCCTTAAATTTGTAAAAATATTTCAATTACCCCCTTCCATTTAACACGGAATCAAACTTCAGAGGATTTTTGCAATATTCAAACATCTGTGGGCTGTTTTGTAATTAATCCAAACCCAGGGGTAGTTTTTGTAATTATCCCTTGTACATATGAACAGTTTTGGCTTTAAATTGAACTCTTTTTTCCTTTTGAACAGTGTTTTAAATCAAGTTGAGTAGGGTGTTGGGGGATATAATTTGACAGTATTGAAAGATTATGAATAATGTTGCTACATTACTGCATTTAATCCCTTAATATGCAATTTACATTTAAATTTAAAAAAAAAAAATTAGTTCGGATTTGAATAAGACCGTAACAAGTACTACCTCGTGGGATATCAAAATTCTTGAAATTTCTTGACAATGTTTCACATTTCTATGAAGGTCAGAAAATAGACCATATACTACAGAATCAGATGCTGCTTTCCACTATGTTAATTGGAAGTAAGTGTACGCCATGTGAACCTATTGTAAGGGAAGCTTTCACAGAAACTGTTTCATAGGTTTTTAGTTTCATGGTAATATCAGATAAAGAACATTGAAGAGGACACATTTTTGTGCACTTTTGGCAGTTGATACCCTGTATTCAGTATTTTGTCATGTGCAATTATTTGTGATATCTTAGCAGCTGCTAACCGTGCGTATCGAACAGGAGCAACTGCAAGAAGCAAGCAGAAAACAGGTTTGAAGCTGAACTTGACCAAAATAAAACTTGAAATGTAGTTTTTATTCAGACATGCATTATTACCTTCAGAGATCGCATTGTTGCTTCTCTGGAAACTGCACGACGTATAAAGTTGTTTAGTATAAGTTTGCTAAGTTTGTTTGAATTAGAAATGGATTAAATTACTTACAAATATGATAAAGAATGAATAAGTTCCTGCAGATCATCTGATGAGAAACCTATTTCATCTAACAGGACATGGTAATGGGTTGGCCTCAGAGTCCCCTGAAAATCAAACCATAAAAATTATTAAATTGATATCAGGAGTATTAACAACTTTAAAAAAAAAAAAAAGGGATGATTACAAAAAGAACTCTGAGGTTACTACAAAAAAATCCAGAGATGTTTCAAAATTACAAAAAGCTCCCTCAGATTTGATTATGTTTTAAATTTAAGGGGTGACTGTAATATTTTTATAAACATTAGGGGTTTTTCTGAAATGTTTTTGATTATGAAGGGGGAAAATGTAGCACCGAATCAAACGTCAACGGATTTTTTGCAATTTTCAAAAACCTCTGGATTTCCCGAACTTGGGAGATTTTTGTAGTTATCTCAGGAAAAAAAGTTAAAAAGAACATAAGATGAACATATAAGATTAGCTGCAAAAGATTGATGGTGTTTTGTCTGGTAATGAAAATCAATTTGATGAAAGGATATTTATCATTGATCTACTTACCATCCTGGCAGCATGAGCACACACGTAGAAATTAGTACATTCAAGATCACAAACTTTGTTGTCAACAATAGTTCCTGCACATGGAATATATCAGAATGAATATGTGATCCAACAGGTCTGACTGAGCTTCAATTCACTGAGACGGGCTTACCTGGGAGAACATTAGCTCCCGAATTAGGATCAAAGAATTTTGTGTGATGTCGTCTCTGGGAGACGATCACCGTGATTTTGGGACGCCAGTTCTCCTCAAGAAAATTACAGGCCTGGGGTATGCGTTCGAAAAAACAGAAGTGAATTTCAAACAATTCGACAAATTTGACAACGAATGGTACAATGGTATGACTAAACAAAAGATACAGAGACAAACCTTGACAATCTGATGCATTTCTACAGTCAAAATTTGATCAAACTGTGATGTACTCAATCCATTCCTAAGAAGAAAAAAAAGAGTATGCAGTTTGCATTCAAGTTTTTCTTTCTCATTTTAATATTTTTCTTGCAGGTTGACAATAGTAAGGTCTTAGCCGTGCAGATGAAACACAACAGGAGGGGATTTGCAGAAAATTCAAAAACTAATCAAGGCAACCATTCACTGACCTAAATATTACTATTTGAGCTGGCTTTTTCTGCCCGGAGCTTGCGTAAAACTCCAACAGCAACTCCCTTCAATGCAAAAGTATCACAACAATTTCAATTAGCAGGTTTTGTATAGCGAAAAGGGATAATTACAAAAACTACCCTGTAATTACAAAAAGATCCAGAGAAGTTTCAAATTACAAAAAATTCCTTAAGGTTTGGTTCCGTCTTATATTTTTCCCCTTAAAAAGAATTTTTTTTCAAAAGCCTCCCCTTACATTTATAGAAATATTACAGTTATCCCCTTAAAATTAAGATAGAACCAAACCTCAAGGGTAGCTTTTGTAATTTTGAAACTTTTTTTTTTATTAATACCCAAAACACGGGTAGTTTTTGTAATTATCCATAGTAAAAATTAAAAAGAGCTCAAAGGAATTGAGCCATCTTTTACAGTGAATTAGCTTGCAGAATATTATCAGATAACAGCTGACAAATTTATTGCTGCTGAAAATATTGATACCTTATTATGCCTGCATCCTTCTGTTGAGACATTGGCTTAAAAAGTGAATCTATCATTTGAGCTTTTGGTGGGAGCGGACAAAAAGATGCTCTATAACTTGAAATTCTTGGCCACTCTCTTGAGCCAACAACCTTTAAAAAAAAAAAAAAAAAAAAAAACCACAGGTGACAAAACACCAAACTGGATTGAAAATGATGGTTATGGGACATAATAATGAAGAAAAGAGTACATACTGAAGCAATAGAAGGTGCGTTTGTTCGACCAGGAGAAGCATGAGAAACTTCCATCCCAAGGATCATTGTAGGAACCTTACTAACCAAAGGAATGGTTCGTGTTATTTCAGAATCGACAGTATGATTAAAACCTCCGAGCTGCAGAGAAGAAGAATGTCACAATGAGTGAGCAATAGAATTGCATGAAGTCTCTGAGGCGAAAACAGCAGAAAAGACTACCTTTGCATTTATCTTCAGGAGAACATTCATCAGGTAGTGTTCATCAATTTTATTACTTGATATGCATTGATCACGAATACCGAATTCTACGATGGTCTTCCTTTTCCATGGACCTTATTGGATTAATCACATATAAGTTAACTAATATACTGAAAGAAACGGTTCCATGGTTCAAAATAATTAGGGATAATTACAATAAAACCCATGAGGTTTGGGTTATTTACAAAAAAATACCAAAGAAGTTTAAAAAATTACAAATAACCCTTTGAGGTTTGATTCTGTCTTAAATTTGATGGGGTAGTTGTAATATTTTTATAAATGTAAGGGGATGTTTGGAATTTTTTTTGTTTATGAAGGGGATAAAATTTACGACGGACTCGAACCTCAAGAGGATTTTCCGTAATTTTCAAATTTATCTGGTCCTTTTGTTTTTGGTAATTATGGTTCAAATAATTATGTACAAACCATATAAGTCAGAGAACTTCTTATCAGCAAGAAGACAGAGAATAAACTGGGGTGGATTTTGCCGGAATTTTGATTTTATTTGTGCAAACATCATTTCCACTCGGACAGAAGCTGGTTTCTTTTTATGTTTAGGATTTTCTTCAAAAACACATAATGGAGGACTTATAACCTGAAAAGCAAAAAATAACATAAAAAATTAATGTCACAGCATAAGTACCATAATGCAATAAATTCAACTATGAAAAGGAAAGAAAGTCTCACCATTCCTTTAGCTGAGCTAATCTTGGCCAACTCTTGGCACATATTACGTACATCACAGCAAGTGGAGAAGTTCACTATGGCCCAAATTTCCAGTCTTTTTGGCTCCAGGAATTTCTGTGCGAGACTTAATATTGGTGAAAACTAATAATGGAAAACCAATCATAAATTATATTGCTATCACCTTATCTTTTATGCTCCACCAGCCATTTCTAGGAATGATATGTTCTCCCTTTCCCATTTTCAACTGTTAAAAAAAAATAACAAGTCAAATTAAGATTTTAAATACACTCAAGTAGAGATGTCAAATGCGCCGGGCCAAACAGAAAAATCTGGCCGGGTCGAAATTCCATGTGGTTGGCAGTTTTGGAGCCCGGTCAAGTCCATACTTTAAAAATACATATAAAATGCACTGGGCTGACTGGCCCAACCTCATCATCGGGCTGGCCGGGCCGGTTTTGACAGCTCTATACTCGAGAGACACTAAGGAGAAGAAAAAAAATCCAAGGATAGTACCCGTGGGGCTGAAAGAATTCGGCCTTCAGCTTGAACAAAAGAACTGTTAATTGAAATGCCACAAGATTGCAACAATGGTTCATCCTTAGGCTTAATTCTTTTTACAACCTATAAAAAAAAAAAGAAGGGTATTTTCAGGTTGATCCATATATATTTGTGACACATTTTCTATTTCAATTCGAAAAGTGAATGGACTTAATTACTTCAGCCAAAGTCTTAATCAAGTCCTCGGGTTTTTGTCTAGATTTTGTGATCATTGCAGATTTCTGATAACCTGTTAATTCTTTCTTGCAGCGCTGTAAAGGAACCAGAAAACAGAGCTGCATAAAAAAACACAACAAGAAGAGACCAAATCAGGTGCTCTATGGTTCAAAAGCTTTACTATACTATAGAGAAAAAAAATAATATCATCACCTCTATTGGAAAGAAAATTGGGTGACTAGGTTTCCCAACGTTAATGCAAGGTAAGTTTGCACTAAAACTCAGCTCAATGCCACGCGTACGCACAAAATAATCATAAATTGTCGTCTCAATAGTTAGGTTGCCACCACTTGCTTCTCCCAGTTTAAGCGAAAATCTGTTAATTGTCACGAATTTTTTCGGTGAAAATGAATATAAGTGACAAGAAGGGTTAACATAGTGACGAGGTGCTTGATGTTCTTCTGTGTCCCATGATATGACAGGCAAAAACTCAGTAGAAAATTTACATGCTTATTTATTAGACGAATTTTTATTCGCATTGAGAAGCTCACCTCCACGTTTACTATAATTTTTCAAGTTAAGGAGCTTGGCGAAAGCATGAGGCAGTGGATGTGGATACAAGAAGTAATTTTTCTTGTTTCTTTCATAATTTCAGTGTAAAATACTTTATGTTGGAGTCAAACTCGTTTAGTTTAAATTTTTAATGTTGTCGTTTTGTTGAGATAGTTGGCTAGGTTGCAAATTTTTAGAGGAGTTAGTATTTTTGAGCAAGTATGACGATAGTTTTTATTTAATATTTCCTTTTGTTGAGGCAATTTTCATGAATCAATATTATATTTTTTAGTTCTCTTAAAGTGTGGGGCGTTGCATCTGTGGCGAACCAAAACAGAGCTGGAATGTACATCATTCATCATGAGGAGGGGCAAATGAATATAAGAGAATAAAGCAGATTGTTGGAATTTTCATGTGTCAAACGGATTAGGCTGAACCTCTATTTGTGGGTTCAATTTGGACAGTTGGATTAAAACTCTATTTAAATTAAAGAAAAACCAGTTCCGTTACAAGAATCTGATAAGTCAGTTCTAAAACAAGAAGGTGAAAATTCAGTTCTACAACAAAAGCTGAAGGACTCAGTGTTGGAGATTACAAAACAATAACCTCAGAATATAAAAATAAAGCTGAAAAAATTGGAGACTCACTTCTGTTCTTTGCAAGACCTTTCACTCAGTCCAGTGATTTTGAACTCAGAATGCAAGTGTTTCACCATCATCCTCAAATTTTTCAACGTTCGGCTAGCCTAGAAAAATGTCCACGATTAAATCAATTTTTTTTGGATTAACAAGAAGCCTTTCCAAAATTACCTCAACTTTAAAAGAAACCTTTTTTTAATACCTCAGTCCAGTTTATCTTGAAGGGAGTTTTTACATTTTGGTTACTAAGAAGAAAATCTACCACAGGGCCAGGCTGAATTATTGTTGTCATAGACACATCTGGACAAAATGAAACCACAAATAAAATTGCTCAATAAAAGCTGAAACAGAGAGGTATCATGAATTTAAGAGCAAAAAGAGTATCAATATTACCATGGTTCAAATACAATCCACCTTGAAGAGCTTTAAAGCTTGAAAAGAACCCTCTACATCCTAGAATCCCACCACCTAAGTCTATGAAATTACTTGGCTCGTTCTGAAAGAACGATTGGCGAACAACAAGGCAACCCCTAAACATGCACATTAAATGTTTGTTATATTGCCAGAACCAAAAGAAAATGTCACTCATCATGTATACATTAATTTTTGTAACATACTGTTTTGATGCCTGTTGCTGCAGAATGGTATTCAACACTCTCAAGCTACTGTAGTCATTAAGTAACTGCATTGAGATTTTAGAGACAAATTTAATCTGCACTTTAAATATTGCGGAACGAGACGCAATCCTCTGCCTCTTCTGATCACTCCCATTTTGGCTTCCATTGATACTGAGATGAACAAGGAAAGTAAATAGTTTTATTATGAAATTTCACAACACAAAAAACTTAACACTATTTGTTTTTTGTTTACCCTTTTGCAGAGACTGGATTTAGCACAACTGAAAATTCTAAGTTGTTTTGTGGCAGTGGACCATGGGCGAATAAGCTTCGAACGCTATCATAAACGAGTGTTTTCCGATCAAGCTCTGATTTATAAAGCTCACAGAGTTTTTCAATCACGGCCATCTTAATATTCTTTCTAGTAACTTCAAGGCCGTCTTCATAACAGATCGAAACCTGCATTTAAAAAAAAAAGTAATTTCGGCAAAGTATCCCAACAGAATGCAAAATTGAAAGATACAGTACTGCGAAAAGGGGACTAACATTGTAGTGATAAAAGTCACTAATGGCATTTGCAGTGGTGACTTTGAAATGGTTCGTTAATAGAGATACTCTTTTTCCTTTTGAACCCGGATTAGGGCGGATCACCGGGGCAAAAATTTGTGGCTTTACTCTCTCAAATGAAGAAGGATGTTTTGCTGGTTCTATCTTGATTGGAACAATATTTGGAGGAATTTTAGTGGGAGGTGGTGGCAAAATCTGTTGTGGAGACTCCATCTTTTTCTCTGATTATCTAAAGCAAAGATGAGAAATTCAAATTATTGTTAACTTTGTCTGTATGAAAATATATTCTATCCATGCAAAATGAAAGTTTTTTCGCATGCCAGAGCGCAATTATATAATATATTGGCAAAAACGTTCCTGGTTTACATAAAAAGGGGTTGAGAAACTCTAAGTAAAACTTTAATTGTTAAAGTTTAACAAGAAATAAGAAATTTGTGAGTTATTCAAGTGATGTGATTTTCAGATGATAAAACAGAAATTACTTGGATATTTTTTACAGCATTAGTGTTCCATGCAAAATTTAGGACAAAAAATATGTTTTGTTGAGAAAGTATGAAAGAAGTCCACCACCTTGTTCAAATGTGGTCTGCAAATAATATGATGAAGAGTGGTAGAAATTCCACAAAGGTTTCAGTTATGAAAGTAACAATTTGTCCTCTCAGTGATCTTTTTTTCAGTGGAGAAATTATAGTAAAATTATGCTGAACAGGACACAATGATTCCCTCAGTACCTGTTGTGGTACTTGCATTTATTTTACTAAAAAGAAGAGATATCTGGCAGCAATAGAAAACAACACAGTGTTTATTTCTAATTTGAGGCAATCATTTTCCACATGCTTAAAACTGAGTTAGTCAGTACAACACCACAATTCCTTACTCCGAACAATGTTCTAAAACTCAAATCACTCTCTACATGGCCCATGCCACCTATATGAGAGAAGCCCGAAATTACCTTATTACCCTGCTTACTTGATTAATTTACCATAATGCATCAAGATCCGCCTACTTTTATCCGGGTCAGGACATGGGTCAACCTGAACTGAAATAATATGGGTTTTCAGGTATTTGGGTTTTGGCCTATTTGTTTCTCATTTGTACTTGGCCAATGGTATATTAGAAGCAGGCCTAGTTTTGATCCACTGCAGGCTGAAACTGGGAATACCCTTGGGCTTGTAAAGTTTAAAATTTCATAGTTTATGCTAATTATATATTTTTTAAGAAAATATACATTTCTTTTTATATTTTATGTAAATAAATGCTTTTGATATTTTGTTCTTGTATTGTATTTAATTTAATTTTCTTGCTTTTACGTTTCTACTTTAAAGCCAAAATAGTCCAAAAATATGTATTGAAACTTAGTTAGCATAGTACAGGAAGCACAATTCCTTGATTCTAAAATATCAAAGAATGTTCCAAAACTCAAATCTCACCTATCCCACCTATAGAACAACTCATGTTAGAGTAATTAAATTAAAGGGATAATTATAAATAGACTTAGCCTAAATACACAATAACTCAGTTATCTTTCAAAATTACAAATACACCTTTAAGGTGTTACAAACACCCCTTGGGGATTTGATTTGTAAAGTAGAAAACAAATGTTATGTCAATCTTATGTACTAAACCTTTTATTAGAAGCAGGCCTAGTCTTGATCCATTGCAGGCTGAATCTGGGAACACTTTTGGGCTTGTGGGCTATTAATATGATCATCTTTGCCGATCATGTGAGGAAGTGGTTCATCACTATAGTGAAATTAAAATTGCACCATTTAAAATTTAAGGAAAGACCAAAGAACACAGAAAGAAGAAATAATGTACAAGAGAATGAAAACTTACAAAATAATGTCTTACTAATTTTTTTTAAAACATTATTTTTTATATACATAAATATTTTTAATACTTTTTTTTCTTCATATTTTATCTAATTTAACGTCATATTTCTACTTTTTTTTATTACTTAAAGTCAATATAGTCCACAAATATGCATGTGAATTTTTAGGTATACACCATTACACAAATAGTTCTATATTTACCGCGTCTTCTGATTATCACAAAAATTGAGATTAATTAGACAATGTATTATGGGATTCAGATGTAGCTCAAGTGATTAAAGAATGTGATACTGGTCAAGGAGTCCTCGGTTCGAATCTCATTCTCCTTTTCTTCCATGACGTCCCATTTTCCCTCCCCCTCAAAAAAAAAAAAAAAAAGACAATGTATTTGTTGGAATTAATGCCATTAAGTGGCCCATATTAATGAATGTGGGTTTCAACTTTAATGCTCCTCTTTGATGGCTAAGAGGAGATAAAATGTGTTGAAACCGGGACTTAGTGAATGTCCCTTTTCCTTTGCCATAAATGATAAAGTGGATAACTGCTCTCTCTTTGATATGAAATGAAATGTAAAGATAAAAGATTATAAAAGGGAGAGAGTTGTAAGGTTTCTTCTAACCATCAAGAAGAGTGCAAAAGTAAAGACAAAGAGGAAGATAATTCTCTATAACAAGTATCAAGAAGAATTAATATGGATCAAGGTAAGTATCTATACCATGTCTATGAATTTTATGAATTGTGAAATTATGAGTTCTAAGATATTTGGACATTATAAAGATATGATGAATTTCATGAAAGATGAAAATATGAGATTCTAAGAATAACAGTATTACGTCGCCATATAATTATAATTAAGATATATAGATGGGGGGCATGGGGCCAAATCGATTGTGAAATAACGTTTTTCATATGTGAGTAGTGGTTGAGAGTTAGCTTATGATACTAATCATTCAAACAATTTCTCAACAAAAAAGCTCAGACATTTCATTATACTAAGAGTCTAAGACACAAAGAAAAAAAATCCAAGGTACTTTTTCAGACAAATCTCATGAAACCAGAAAGGAAACCTCATTGGTGGACCTTTGCCCACTAAAATTTTCTGAAAAGTGAAAACACGTGATCACAATGGTTGTTAAAACTTTTTAGTTCATGCGATCTCAATTGTTTATTTCTCCAAGGATATTGCATGAATAATTGTCAGTACTTTTAACTTATACTTAATTTATCTTTTCAAACATTATATTCATTACTTACGCATATTTTCAATTTGGAGTAGTAATGAAGTTTCTCATATAACTTAGCCCTAATTAACTCAAAGACTGTAGTCGTCTATGTTTGCAACAGAAACACATAAAATTAAGAAATAAAAGGGTAATTAATCATTTAATGAAGCGACTAAATTAAATGAAACAAATATAATATGGTAAGCATATAATATTTGAAATAAAAATTATATAGAGAGCGGCGGGTTTAATAGACCATTACCCGGGCCCAACCCGACGGGTTTTAAATAGGTGGACCCAACAGTCGTTGTGTCTAGACCCGTTTCGACAAAGCAGATTCATTATAGATTCGGTTTTAAACTAGTCCTATTGCTTGCAACAACAAAAATTGCTAGAATATTAAGATTTTCATCAATATTGTGTTTGTACTTTTGAATTTAAACTTAGGTATTCTGATTAATCTATTACTCATTTTAATTTTCATTTTTTGAGTTTGCAACTTTAAGTTATAGAATGAGATATTGATCAAACTACCGTATCAACTTAAGAGCATTTAAAAATGTATACAAGTAATTATTTCAAGTAGCATTTTCCCATTCTAGATTAGTTTAATTAGCACTAACTAATTAAACATTAATTAAACGAAAAAAGGGACTCATTGACAAATGTGTTCAGGCCAACCAATTAACTTGGTGCTTGTCCCACAATTAGAAGTGTAATAAATTTTAAACTAAACTAAAAGTTTGTCCAAGTGCCAAATTCTCCATTCTCTAAGTCTTATATTAATACATCCCTTGAACCCTTCATGTGCAAACTCCTTTCCGCCTTTTCACCAATCCCATCAGTGTGTGTATGTGTGTTTTATTTTTTCCCCTCATTTATTCATCCAAGAAAAAACATTTCTTCTTCTTGCAAAGCATCAATGGAGGAATTCCAAACATGGCTAGAAAATAATTACAACCCACTCCTTTCAAAATCACCATCACTATCATCATCTTCTGTTACAACCAGCCAAGAAACACACAGTCCACCCACACTGTGTGAAGACAGTCCAAGCTTCAACAGTCTTGAATCAAATGCCTCCACAACACAAACCACTCCATCTTCTTGTAATAAAAACTTTCCAATCCCAAAAGTATCCCATTTTTGCATTGTCTCCACCAACACAAAAACCCCACAAATCACCTGTCTTGCTGTCCAAAACAACACTCTCTACGCTGCAACACTCAAAGAAATAAATGTCTTTGATTTAGAAACCCTTTCACTTTTAGACACATTCGGGTCGGGTTCGGGCCTGGTCAAGTCCATTGCATTTGGTGACAAAAAAATGATCTTCACGGCCCATCAAGATTGCAAGATTAGGGTTTGGCAGGAGGTGACCATATCTTCAAGCAAACAAAAGCATCAATTAATTTCGACGCTTCCAACGTTGAAAGATCGTTTTTTAAATTCATTTTTACCGAAAAATTACGTTCAAATTAGGCGTCACAAGCAGAAGCTTTGGGTCGAGCATGCAGATGCTGTCTCGGGTTTAGCAGCTAACGATGATGTTGGATTATTGTATTCGGTTTCATGGGATAAGTGTTTCAAGATTTGGAAGTTGTCGTCTGATATGCGTTGTTTGGAATCCGTAAAAGCGCATTCCGATGCTGTAAACGCTATTGTCGTTAATCCTTTCGACGGAACGATATACACGGGCTCAGCCGATGGAGACATAAAAATTTGGACAAGTACAACTGAAGAAAGAAAAAGGCATAAGTTGCTAACAGCGTTAACGAAACACGATTCTAGTGTTAATGCGTTGGCGTTGTCGAAAGACGGGTCGGTTTTATTTTCCGGGGGTGGGGATGGAGTTATTCTTGTTTGGGAGAGAGATGGAAATAATAATGAGAATAATGATTTTTTTGTTGGTTGTTCTTTGAAAGGGCATAAAGGGGCTATTTTGTGTTTAGTGTATGTAAATGGTGTGGTGATTAGTGGTTCATCAGATAGGACTGTCAGAATTTGGAAATATGGAAAAGATTATGGGGGTTGGTGTAATTTGGCAATTTTAGAAGGGCATTGCAAACCTGTGAAGTCCCTGGTTGCAATTCCAGGTGATGATAGTTTTTCGGTTTTTAGTGGGAGTCTGGATGGAGAAATTAGGGCATGGAAAGTTATTATTTCTCATGATAGTGATTGATGTTCTTGTGTTTTTAGTTTTAGTAGATAAAATTAATGATTGGTATTTAAGAATTCATTGCCATGTGCAAGTTTTTTAATTTATCCCAGGTTTTATATTCATATATACTGCTACTAGTAGCCACTAGCCAGCAGTAGTTATTATTCCTTTCATCGATTCTGATGCTAATAAAAAAACTTTATCATTTATGGATTTCATCTCATTATTCCTTAATTAATAGTAGTACTATTTCAGAAATTTTTGTCATCACATATTACACGTCTGCTCTCACATTGTTGTATGGTTCACACTTTGTTCAGCTACATGAGAAGCTGTTTCAATGGTGATATTTTTTAAAAGAAATTACATTTGTGGGGTATTTGTAATTAAAAAATGAAGAAGTAGGCGCCAACAGGCAACATCACATACAGAGTCTTTTTTTTTTTTAAATTTCAGATATTTTTTAACAAATAATTAAATTGATTGGTATATATTCGAATATATTTTAAATAAAAATAAGAATCAGTTTTTGTATTTGAATTTTAAAAGAATTTGTATAAAAATATTCTGTAAATAAGACCAATACGAATAACATATATTAATAATCAACTCAAAACGTGTGGGAATCGGAAGAGGTTGTCAAATACCCCACAAATGTAATTTTGTGGGATATTCAAAATATTCAACCAAATTAGCAAAAAATGAGTTCGCTTATCCAAATATAATGTATGCATTTTGTAATTTGTAAAACAAAAAATCTGAAATTTAAAAAAAAATACAAACCAAATACGCCTACAAAATCGACATTAAAAAGGCACCACCACAAATGGCGTCTATGCTTGATTTTTAATGGGTTTCACAAATACCTCATATATGTAATCTTGTGTGGCATTTACAATATTATATTATATTACCCATAGTAGCGACTACTACAAGAAAATAAAGAAATTCCAATGAAAAAAATCTGTTAGAATTTGGCCAAATACCATTGGAATTGTCGAATCCAATAGAAATTCCAATAGAAAATGCATCGTTGGTAAAACAACAGTTGAAATAGCAAAATTCCACTGGAAAAACATTCCGATGGTATTTATCTATTGGAATATACAACTGTTGGAAAAAACTTATAACATTTTTTTCCAACACTAATTCTAACAAAGTTATACCATTGAAATTTAGTCCAACGGTATCTCCATTGGAATATATATAATCGTTGGAAAAAAAACTCCAACTATTATTCCAATGGAGTTATACCATTGGAACTTAGTCCAATGTTAATTCCAATTGTATATATCAGTTGGAATATTCAATCATTTTATCTCATTATCTAATATTTTTAACTTCCCAGTAGGTCACCCATCATCAAATTGTCCAAAGTCAAACACGTTTAACTATGTAGTTTCAATATGATTGACTCCAGAAGAGAAGATATATTTTATCGATATGGATAATACTATCAGATCTTTTAACCCCTATTGAAATTTTCCAACGGCATTGGAATTTCCATGGAAATTTCCAACAACTTGTTGTACCATTGGAATTTCTATTGGAATTATAAAAACTCTAACGGAAATTCCAACGATTAATTCCAACATTTTGTTTACCGTTGGAATTTTTGTTGGATTTTCCAATAGTATGTTTTAGCGATGAAATTTCTGTTGGAATTTTTAAATTCCAATAATATTTCCAAGGGTTTATTCCAACAATTTTATTACTGTTGAAATTTTTCAACGGTTTGTTGTGGTGTTAGAATTTCCGTTGAAGTTTTAAATTCCTAAAGGGAATTCCAATTGTTTATACCAACGATTTTATTTATTGTTGGAATTTTCATAGAAATTTTTCAACGGTCTAATGTAACATTGGAATTTCCGTTAGAATTTTAAAAAAAAACTCCAATAATTTTTTATTACGTTGGAATTATTTTGTTGGAATTTAATAGTTTCCTTCTAGTAGTGGACCTTATTTTTATAAAATTGGCGATAAAAAGTTATTGGTACTATTTTATTGCCAATTTAATTATCCTTCCCGGTCTAAGAATTTTTATATCTCTCTTTTTTTGTGATTCCAAGACACCACAAGAAAATATTATTATACTATACCACAATAATGATTTTTGCTACAAATCACAAAAGAATAGTGTATGTAAACCAAGGGATTTAGTCCATCTGGCCACCACAAGAGACTTAATGTCTCTTGAGGTTAGGCACTACAAAGAAACCGTAATTTAACGACATAAATCTAGCGGCGGTTTCCAAAAACCGCCGCAAAATATGTATGAAAACTTATATAGCGGCATTTCCCCTAACTGTCACAATGTTTTGCTGAAAAAAATTGTATATATTATTATGCTAAAGCTAGTGGCGGTTTTCAGCAAACTGCCAAGATACTTCTAGCCTAATACTGAAAGTTAGAATTTCAAAATAGAACTTAAGAAATAAAATATGTAATTCAACCAAAAAAAAGAAATAAAATAGAAATTCAACATTACCCTGTCTACGCTTTTTTTCTTTCATTTTCTCTCAACCCGTTATAGGCCGCTACATCTCTCTCACTCTCTCTGGTTTACTGATTCCGATCTGTTGCCGCCGTTCGTGATCCAAGACACATTCCGATGCTTAACGTTTACCTCTTCACTCACTAGGTGCCTCCATGGAAGACCTTCTTCATCGCGACATATTCCCAAGTTTCAAAGCCCTAAACCCTAGCCATCAAAAATAGGTATCTATTAATTTTAGTTCTTCAATTGTTTTTGATTATTTCACATTATTTTCTAATTTATCTGATTTAATCATCTGTTTGCAGTTTCATTAGGTGCTAGGTTTGTTTTTTACATGTAGAAGCTGCCTCCATAGACGACCTTCTTCATAGTTTTGGTTATGAACGTTGGCTCGTTTATTTTCAGGTAATATAGATCGATCTATTCTAATTCATTTTGGTTTTTTGTTGGTAGTTTATTGCTTATGAGTTCATAATCATGCTTTTGGTTTGGGATATGTCTCTGTGTGTGTGTGTCATCACACATACTTTATTTAAAACTCGAGTCACTTGAAGCTAAATCCTAATTCTAGACCGAATACCGAACATGTCACCAAAGGAAAAGATTTATCGATTATGTTAAAGAAACTTACCATTATTCCGGGCATGTTTGTTGTACCATAATGTTTTGCCATCGATTAACCCTAAATGTTGGATTGCTCTACCTCAAAAAGTCAAAAAGAACTTGAAATAGAAACAAATGTTAAGGGGAATTTGTAATTTGTAAGTTATCTGTTTTTCCCCCTGTAATTAGGATCAACTTGTAAATAGAAACAAAAGTTGGATCGGTCACGAAAAATAGAGGAAGATTAATAAATTAAGATAACAAAACAGCAACCTAATTCAGAATAAGTTAGCCATCCGCTTAACTTGTAATGTTGTTGTCTGGAAAATGTCAAACCAACAGTACATAGAACCAGAAAGAATCTCCCTGAATTGGAGTTTGTTTGAAGCTCTAGAGCGTAAAAATCACCTGGTAGACAGTTTTAGCGAGTCCTCTTCTTCACCACACTTGCAATTGCAACAATGCATCTTCAACACGCATTACACCAAGTTTACCTTCTTAGGACTCTGAAAGAAATTATGTGTTAAAATAGAAAAATAACAACACATGGAAAAACATTTCTAGGACTGCAATGTAAAATAAGAAAGATATATAATTAGAGGGTAAGAGATAAGAAAACATGAAGTTATAGAAAAACCAAAGATTACAAGCTCCCATTTTACGCGAATATCTGGAAATTCATTGATATCTATAAGCCCATATTAATAAAAGATAAACAATCTTATTAATATCCAATTCAAAATGTTCTTGCAGGCCTTTATGTCCAAGGCAACCTTGACTTGATAGTTGATTCTTCAAGTGTTCTCTCAAGTGTAATTGCTGCTCTCAACTGCTCTCAAGTGTAAATGAATTCATTTCACCTTTTTTTATTTTTTTCTTTTTTTTACCTTTCTTTGTTTTAGCATTTTATCTGGGCAGAAGGGAAACACAACTTTTCTTATTGTAGTCTCATTTTCAACGAACAGAAGGATTTTCTTTGGTGCTTTACTTCTGATAACAAAGGTAAATGCCCTTGTTCCTTTTTGCATGTTTTTAACTATTCAAGGCTAGACTGCTTCAGGCAAAGGCAGGATTCCATCTTATAGAAAAAGTAGGAATATCCCAAGATAAACTGAACATATAGAGTGGAAAATACCATGTTATAAATGTAATGTGGCCATAATCATTTCTATGATATGATAATTTTTATTTATATAGCATGTGTCTGTGTGTCCATAGTTATTGGAAAGCTCATTGAGTTGGGAGGTACTGTGAAATTTTTAAACTTCTTTCATCTTAATTGGGGCGAGAGCATTGTTACTCTTGAAAACGGTTGATTCTTTCTTTTAATGGGCTTTTTTAGCATGGTTAAGTGCAACTTTCTTGATGTAGAGAATCTTGCGGTTAATAAGTTTGTAGTATTTTTGTATGCTTTTTTATTTATAAATTTAGTTTCTTTTGGTGATTGTTTTATGATTTTTGCTCTTGTATCTCATTGTTTCTTCTCTGATTTCTCATGACATCTTATAATTATGGTACAAATGTGTGAACCTCTATTGAGAAGGGATAAGCAATGTAAGTGTTTCTTCATGCAACCAATTCCATTGCAACCCTTTCTGCCATTTGTATGTCTGTGTGTGTATCAGTTATGTTAAAGAATACAGAGATAACTACACTATGCCTGTTGTACTGCCAATAAAGATTTCATTGTTGTTTCATTTAGGGAAATAAAAGTTTCTATGCTAAAGTTTTTCCAAATTCTAATTTCAGTCTCAAATTTGTGGGTTTAATATTTTTGCATATTAAATCTATGTTTAAGGAATAATATTGATATATATTGGTTTTAATTGTAGACACCACCAGATGAAGGAAGCGGTCATCAACCTTCAACGGGGAACACAAAACAATATTCATCCTTTAGTTACGATGTGAATGATCATTCTCCTTCGTGATGTTGCAATATTGATATTATATTGAAGAACATGTACTTTTGGGTTTTGTAGTTGATTTCTAATGACTTTTATAAATGTGATGTGTGACTTGATGTTGAATGATAAATTCTTTTTATAATTTGATGATATTATTGGAAAAGATTAGTCTTTTATTATGTTGAATGATGCATGTACAATATTTACATTTGCAATGTGATAATATCAATCTACAGGTATATAAAAATAAATATAATATTATTTAGTGGTTATAAAACATGTAGTTAAATACTAAATAAAAATTATGAGTAAATTTTATTTAAAAAAAAAAAACAAAACTAGTGGTTGTAAGTAGAAATTTTAAAAAGAAATGCTAGTGGCGGTTATCAATTTGTCACAAATTTTTCATTTGTATTTCTCGGCGGTTTAGTCAACCGCTGCTAAAAACTGAAAAGCCATTATGCTAATTTGTGGCGGTTTTGTGACTGCCGTAAATGTGACTTAAAACGCCACTAGTATGTGTAATTTCTGGCGGTTTAAAAATGCCGCTAAATAAGTGCTGCTAAAATATTATTTGCAGGCATATATTATTTAGCGGCACAATTTCCAGCGGTTTCGAAAAACCGCCGCTAAATGTATCGCGACACACTAATAGGCGGCAGTAGGTAAACTGCCGCGAAACACCATAGTGGCGGTTTGGAACCGCCACTAAATGCAAAAAAAAACCGCCAGGAAACTTAATGTTTTTGGTAGTGGGGGCTCATATTCTTACTCCGTCAAATTACTTTCCGAGGCATATGTGAGCTGGCGAAGATTTGGTGGGAATTCCTACTGAATAGCATCCACGTGAGTTTGATTCGGGGAGAAATCAACGATTATTAGACTTGGGAGGTCGAACATAATTATTAATACATGTATAGTAATTAACTCAATGGCAATCCAAATATAGTTTATGATCTAACAGAATAAGAAAAAAACAATTTACTTACAAAATCATTGTAAAGTGTAGATAAAAAAAATCTTGTTAGTAAAGATTTACCAACAAAATCTAAAACTATTGGTAAATATTTACAGTTTTTCTATTGGTACATTTTGTTAAAACAAAGTTAATAATACTTCATAAAAATCGATTAAAATGATTAAAACATTTGAAGTATTGTAAATAGTATTTTGACAACAATATTCACAATAATTTGTTTTGGTTTAGAACAAATTTATTTTTTATTTTGATGATTTCATATTTTCGATTTATAAACCAAAATAAATTATTTTGAATATTGTTGTCAAAATACTATTTACAATACTTCAAATGTTTTAATCATTTTAATCGATTTTTATGAAGTATTATTTGAACTCTATTTTTGTAGAAGTTTGGAGAACTCACTGTATTGAGGTCGACCGGTCATTATAGAGAGCAACTGGTACCTGAATGTTATACATAATTTTGAAAAGAAAAAAGAACAATGAAGTCCATGTAATGAGGGCAACCGATCGCTATCAAGGGCGACCGATACCCGTGTGTTCTTAAAAGTTCTGAAAAATAGAGGATTTTAAGTAGTGACAATGACCAATCACTATAGAGGGCGACCGGTACCTGTGTTTTGCTCAAAATTAATTTTTCTCTCTGTATCGATAGCCACCGGTATCTATGCACAATGATCGATCTCTATCACCGGTCTCTATACACAAAGTGATCGGTCTATAGACAAAGAACATGTGACAACAACTTGTACCCGTGAACTTGTTATCTTCTCTCTACTGATAGCAATCAGTCTCTATCCACAACAACTAGTCATTATATATATTGATCGGTATTCCTTGATAGCACCCGCGTCAAACTTGATCCAACGATTTAAAATTTCGAATTTTACATATAGCGACTAGTCACTATACATTATCTGACAGCAGATTCTATCTGTTGCAACATCACTTATCAGCAAAGTTCACTTTAACAATTCTTAACCATTTTTGTAGATATTTTGATCCTTCTTTTGCAGACAAATTTCAAATTGGAGGAGTCTATGTTGGAAATCAAATCTTGAAGATCTTTTATAAATAGTTGGGGATTGTGAAGGATTGAATACACAACATAATTATACAACACAACATGAAAATCTCAGCAAATTTATTGTACTTCATTTTCAACATTCTGTTGTAACAGCTGTTGGAATTTAGTTTGGTAAAATGGGTGTTGACCCGATTTTGACCAAATAATTAAGTGGTTTCCATTAGTGAAAAATGGAATTAAATTATTTGTAAAATTTCTACTAAGAGAGTAGATGAGAATAACATTTGAAATTTCTCAAAACCAATTCCGGATGAATGAGAAATTAATGCTAGAAGTTAGCCACTCAATACAAGAAAATGGTATGGAAAATGGAAAATGTGGGGAAGGAGAAATGCTCCATCCCACATAGGAAAAGGAGGCAAAGTTTGCACATTTAATATATCCCAAGTTGGACTTATGGGTTTGCGCCCTTGGGGGCACCCAAGTTTTTAAAGGGGTGCGGACCTACATGCTTGTGGGTTTGGTTCAAAGCACACACGCGCGCGCCGCCGCCGCTCGCCTGCCCACCGGTCGGCCCGGCCCTTATTCTTTTTGGACCAAAAACCTTTAAAATAAATAATTAATTAATTTTTGTAATTAATTAATTACGATTTTCAACCTGGGAGTGTACGCACCCGAGCACGGGCTGGAGCACGGCCCGTGCGTTGGGTCGTGCGTCAGCGGTTTGGTTCGCATCCGAGCACGGGCTGGCGCACGGCTCGTGCGTCAGGCCGTACCTTCACACATCCATGCACGGGCAGCGCGCACGGGTCGCGTGCGCCAGTCGTCGTCGTCGATGAACAAATGCATTTGTTCGGTGCAAAATGTTTCTTTTCGAGCCAAAAGATGTGATCTTTCCATACGAGGCACCTGATGCCTGTAATAATCAACCCCTGCAGATGAAAAACAATACAAAATTCATCAGATAATAATCGGTCATTTGCATTATCAACATATTGACATTTCCATTCTTCAAAAAGCTTGAAAGTTCAGACATTTCTGTTGTTCGCTGAAGTTCTGGTTTTGCTAGTGCTGCTAAATCAGAATAGTAAAGTCGTTGTATCTTAGAGACGAGCGCCAAAACTATAAGCACTCGGTATACGGGCCATTTTCATCTTGCAGAGACTGAATTAAATTCAGGCCTCGACTAAAAGCCTAAACACTCAAATTTTTGCCATTTCCTAAACAGAAACCATACACTTTCACTAACGATCGCAAGACGAAAATTCGTTTTTGTTGAAGACGATGGCATCAACATCAATCTCGTTCACACCAATGGCTGCTGCTCCCGCTCATGGCAAAAAGCCGCCCAAGTTCTCCATCACCGACTTCAAACGTTGGCAACAGAAGATGCTGTTCTACCTTACCACCCTAGGCTATCCCGTTTTCTGAAGGACGACCCCCCTCCTTCTGTAGGCGATGAAGAAATTGATAATAACTGGAGAATCGCTGTGGATGCTTGGCATAACAACGATTTTCTATGTCACAGCTACGTGTTGAATGGGCTAGACGACACCCTCTATAATGTCTATAGCACGTTCAAGACGTCCAAGGAATTGTGGGATTCTTTGGAGAAAAGGTACAAGAAAAGATGCTTTTCCGCACAAAGAAATTTGTTGTTGGCAAATTCCTCAGTACAAGATGGATGACACCAAGACGGTGATCGGCCAAGTTCGGAGAGATTCAAATCATACTTCACGACTTAGTGTCCGGGGATGATTTTGAATGAATTCTTTCAAGTGGCTGCAATAATCGAGAAATTGCTGCCATTGTGGAAGGATTTCAAAAATTACCTCAAGCACAAGCGAAAAGAGATGGGGCTTGAGGATCTTATTGTTCGGCTTCGGATCGAAGAAGACAATCGAAAATCAGAGGTGAAATCCAGTAAGTCTGGAATGGAGGCTAAGGCCAATCTTGCTGAATCGAGCACTAGCAAGAAACGCAAGCACTCCAGAAAAGAAAAATGAAAGGCCAAAAAGTTCAAGGAGAATTGCTACAATTGTGGAAAACCGAACCACATGGCTAAGAATTGCCGACACCCAAAAAATGGCAATCAAGGTGGCAACAAACAAGCCAATGTGATGGAGGACAAGTCGGTTCCAATTGACATGTCGGAGCTCGATCTCACCGCCATTGTATTTGAAGCCAATATGGTGGATAACCCAAGGGAGTGGTGGATAGATACCGGGGCTACTCGTCACATTTGTGCCGACAAGAAGATGTTCTCCTCCTACACTCTAATAAATGGAAGGAAGCTTTTCATGGGGAATTCTTCGACTTCCAACATCGTTGGGCTTGGGAAGGTTGTGCTCAAGATGACTTTCGGAAAGGAGCTTACGCTTGTAGATGTGTTGCATGTCCCGGACATCCGCAAGAATTTGGTTTCCGGTCCTTTGCTTAGTAAAGTCAGGTTTAGACTAGTGCTTGAGTCCGACAAGTTTGTAATGACCAAGAATGATCAGTTTCTTTGTAAGGGCTACCTTGATAAGGACCTGTTTAAGATGTCTGTAATGTCTATTTTCCGCCAAGAGGCGAAAAATAAAACTATTACTTCTGTTTACTTGTTGGATTGTTCTAATTTATGGCATGATAGATTAGGACACGTAAACTTCAACACAATTAAAATGTTAGTGAATCTGGAATTAATACCCACGTTTAAAACCGATTCACAAGACAAATGTGAAATTTGTGTTGAAGCAAAGCTGGCCAAAGCACCGTTTCATTCGGTAACGAGAAGCACCAAACCACTCGAGTTAATTCATATAGATGTGTGTGATTTAAAACTTGTGCAAACTCGAGGTGGGAAAAAGTACTTCATAACGTTTATAGACGATTGCCCAAGATATTGCTATGTGTATCTTTTGAAAAGCAAAGATGAAGCTTTAGTAGCTTTTAAAACTTATAAGAATGAAGTTGAAAATCAGCTTAATTTGAAAATTAAGATGATTCGAAGTGATAGAGATGGAGAGTATGTTGCTCCGTTTGAGGAATTTTGCTCGGAAGCGGGTATAATTCATCAAACGACTGCTCCCTACTCACCTTAATCAAATGGAATCGCATAACGCAAAAATTGTACTCTTAAGAAGATGATGAATGCGATGCTGTTAAGTTCTGGCTTACCCCAAAACTTGTGGGGAGAAGCCATACTTTCTGCAAACTACATTCTTAATAAGATCCCACACAAAGGTAAAAACGAAACTCCATATGAGTTATGGAAAGGACGTAAACCGTCATATAAATACCTCAAAGTGTGGGGGTGTTTGGCTAAAGTCGAAGTACTCAAGCCGAAATAAGTTAGAATCGGTCCGAAAATGATCGATTATGCTTTTATTGGATATGCTAACAATAGTAATGTTTATAGCTTTTTAGTGCACAAGTCAGCAATTCCTGATATAAATGAAGGCATGATCATTGAATCAAGGAATGTTGTATTCTTCGAGAATATCTTTTCAAATAAAGAACGGAAAGAAGAAAGTTTGAGTAAACGAACTTATGAAACTGCAAGGTTACCTCAAAGTGATGATGAAGAGGAACCAAGACGCAGTAAAAGGACAAAGGTGGCTAAGTCTTTTGGTCCTAATGTTCTAACTTATATGTTAGAAAATGAACCTAGAACTATTCAAGAAGCATTGTCTAGTCCAGAAGCTCCTCTCTGGAAAGAAGCTATCAATAATGAGATAGATTCCATCATGCAAAATCACACTTGGGAGTTGGTTGATCTCCCACCGGGTTGCAAACCTTTGGGATGCAAGTGGATCCTTAAACGGAAGTATAAAGCAGATGGATCTATTGAAGTATAAAGCCCGTTTGGTAGCTAAAGGGTTTAGACAAAAGGAGGGATATGACTTATTCGATACATATTCTCCTGTCACGAGGATTACGCCCATTCGTGTTCTCATTGCTATTGCAGCTTTGCATAACCTTGAGATACATCAAATGGACATTAAGACTGCCTTCTTGAATAGAGAGCTTGAAGAAGAGGTCTATATGGAACAACCCGAGGGGTACGTTGCACCCGGTCAAGAGCGAAAGGTGTGTAAACTTGTTAAGTTACTTTATGGACTAAAACAAGCACCTAAGCAATGACATGAAATGTTTGACTCGACTATGAAGTCAAATGGTTTCAAGATCAACGAATGTGACAAGTGTGTCTACATTAAATGTACTAAAAATAATTACGTCAAAGTATGCCTTTATGTAGATGATATGTTGATTATGGGTAGTAGTCATGATTTAATCATGAATACTAAGAACATATTGAAAAAGAACTTTGACATGAAGGATATGGGATTATTTGATGTTATATTAGGGATTAAAATCTCTAGAACTTCAGATGAAATTGTCTTGTCACAATCCCATTATGTCGAAAGCATTCTTTGAAGGTTTAATACTTTTGATAGTCCTCCGGCTAAGACACCTGTAGATCTAAGTCTACACTTGGTCAAGAATAGAGGCGAACCAGTTTCTCAGCTGGAATATGCAAGGGTAATTGACAGTCTGATGTACTTAACGAATTGTACACGTCCTGACATTGTATATTCAGTGAGTAAACTAAGTAGGTTCACAAGTAACCCGAGTACGGATCACTGGAAAGCTGTGACAAGGGTACTTAGATATTTAAGTATACCATGAACTATGGAATACATTATACGAGATATCCAGCAGTATTAGAAGGATAATGTGATGCCAATTGGATATCAGACACAAAAGACTCCAAGTCCACAAGTGGATTTATTTTTACAATATATTGGTGGAGGAGCGGTGTCGTGGAAGTCTTCTAAGCTGACGTGCATAGCTCGATCCACTATGGAATCCGAGTTCATTGCTTTGGATAAAGCTAGAGAAGAAGCTGAATGGCTTAGAAACTTCTTAGAGGATATTCCTTGTTGGAATAAGCATGTGCCTGTTGTTATGATACACTATGATAGTCAATCAGCAATTGGAAGGGCACAAAGTAGTATGTATAATGGTAAGTCTAGACATATACGTCGGAGACACAATACCATTAGAAAGTTGATTTTGAATGGGGTTATTTTGGTTGACTACGTGAAGTCAAAGGAAAACCTTACGGACCCGCTTACGAAAGGCATAAATCGAGATCAATTGTATAAACTGTTAAGGGGAAATGGTTTAGAATCCACAACTTAAAGAATGTTCGAAGAGGTAACCCAACTTTGTGAATTGGAGATCCCAAAATCTTGGTTCAATGGGACAACTAAGTTATGAATGTTCAGCTGAACACTTGGAAAATGTGTTAGCTCATTCTCGAAATATCCAAGTGAGTGAAAACCTGCTGAATATGGTGAGGTTAAGTTTAAGACCTTTAATGATTCCTATACCGAAAGGTGGAGTATGGCAGGATACTCTTCATTAGAAGATCACCTATATAAGTGAGAAGTAATGGTCGCTTCAAAGAAACACTTATGAATCTAAGATATGGTCCAGGGCTAAAATGGATACAACGTGAGAACAACAAGTGTTAGAGTTGTTATTGTGTAAGTACTGTTATCTCGGTTTACACAAACAGATGAGTAGTTCAAGACATCGCGTCACTAAGTAGCTAGTAAATCTGATAGTACTTTACTAAGGAAGGTTCAAAGCCACAAACTACCTATCCTGATGCAATAATGATTCACCGAGACTTTCAAGCGAATCTGCATACATGCATGCATTAATTTCATTCATATGGAGGATTATTGGAATTTAGTTTGGTAAAATGGGTGTTGACCCGATTTTGACTAAATAATTAAGTGGTTTCCATTAGTGAAAAATGGAATTAAATTATTTGTAAAAATTCTACTAAGAGACTAGATGAGAATAACATTTGGAATTTCTCAAAACTAATTCTGGGTGAATGAGAAATTAATGCTAGAAGTTAGCCACTTAATACAAGAAAATGGTATGGAAAATGGAAAATGTGGGGAAGGAGAAATGCTCCATCCCACATAGGAAAAGGAGACAAAGTTTCCACACTTAATATATCCCAAGTTGGACTTATGGGTTTGGGCCCTTGGGGGCACCCAAGTTTTTAAAGGGGTGAGGACCTACATGCTTGTGGGTTTGGTTCAAAGCACACACGCGCGCGCGCCGCCGGCTCCGCTCGGCCTGACTCGGGTTTGGGTCGAGGGTCGCGGGCCGTGGGCCTGGGTTTGGGCTTGGGCTTCAAGTCCCTTATTCTTTTTGGACAAAAAACCTTTAGAATAAATAAATAATTAGTTTTTGTAATTAATTAATTTCGATTTTTAACCTGGGAGTGTACGCACCCTAGCACGGGCGGACGCACGGGCAGGCGCACGGGCCGTGCGCTAGGTCGTGCGTCGATGAACAGATGCGTCTGTTTGGTGCAAAATATGTCTTTTCGAGCCAAAAGACGTGATCTTTCCATACGAGGCACCTGAGACCTATAATAATCGACACCTGCAGATGAAAAATAATATGAAATTCATCAGATAATAATCGGTCATTTGCATTATCAGCATATTGATATTTTCCTTTTTCAAAAAGCTTGAAAGTTCAGACATTTGTGTTGTTCGCTGAGGTTCCGGTTTTGCTAGTGCTGCTAAACCATAATAGTAAAATCGTTGTATCTTAGAGACGAGCGCCGGAACCGTAAGCACTCGGTATACAGGGTGTTTTCGTCTTGCGGAGACTGAATTAAATTCAGGCCTCGACTAAAAGCCTAAACACTCAAATTTTTGCCATTTCCTAAACATAAAACATACACTTTCACTAACAACAGCCTAAGCATTATACTTATACATCTTGCTTAATTGACATTCCTTCTTGATTACACTTGCATTTTTGAGTTTTAATATTTTATTTAAAGCGTAATCTTGATTGTAATTGTAATATCATCCAAAACAAGAAATTATTGTTAGTGTTCTTTTGGGATGAACACATTTGGTTGATTAGAGATATTTGATTGAAAGACTTTGTGCTTTTCGAGCTGACGAGTTTTTGGTACTATTCGAGGTGTAGAAAAGTTTAGAAATTAATATGGATGCATGACAATGGGTAGAACTAAATCCGGACCCACACTATTTGAGGCAGATTTTTAAAAAGCCATAGACAGGTGTGAGGCATGTCTTTGGTTTTTTTATTTAGTGCCCGCCCCATTCAGATTTTTATTTTCTTTTTAGTATAAATGAATTTATATAATCTTTTTAAATATAATTTTTTTTTTCATCATTACTTTTTTTTTTATATCAAATAATCAAAATGTCATACAATGTCATGCCCGTCAAGGCGGGAGAAAATCAAAGAACAAATAACCTATCACTACGAAATCTAGAAAGACTATCATAATGAGAAATCTAAAAAATAAAAGGAGAACCAATGATCTACGAAAATCTGAAGTTCGGATATCCCAGCTGGTCCATCCGAATGAGCGCAAGGAGGTGGTGAGAAGCCATGCCCACATCAACAATGTGATCGCAAGAGCAAAGCTCCCAACTCCCAACTCCGCTGTGATCACCGGTTGATTCCCTCTCTGTGTATGTGGGAAATCGAATCTTGAAAGTCCCTTAGCATGTTCCGAATGCGAATCGTGGTGTGTCTTGAACTGCCAAGAGCCAAGGCCACGAAGTGATCGTGGTGACCACCGCCGCTGCGTCAACTCGATCCAAATCGAGGAGAAAAGCCGACGGGCATGCCGCAGCCCCATCTCCAACGCTAGTAGCTCGGATGAAAGCTAGACACCGCCCGGAGAGAACAATGAAAAGCCAACATGAGTCTCGCCGAATGATCTCGAATCAACCCCTCCGCCAAAGAATCAAGGTGTCTCGATCAAACGAACCATCCGTGTTCGACCTTGATCGAGGAGGAGACGAGGGGCTTGCCAAATCACCATCTTGGGCTGCGTGAAACCCGTGGTGGAGCAATCCCCGCAAAAACTCACCGTAGGGAAGCATCCGGACCAATCCGAAGGGCTCAAACGCCGACCAAACAAGAATCCGGAGATACCGCTCCACCCGCCAAATAATGTGAGATGCCAAGAAAGGAATGTGTCGATGCTTGACACTATTCCTTTCCGTCCGCATAAAACCATAAAATCAAGCAGGGGACCAAGAAACTCAAGTGTCTTGTGTGTGATCCGTGTGTGCGATTCCTCCAAAATGAAAGGAATAATATCATATCAGTGGTGTGTGGAAGTGTAGTGTCAAACCAAAGAAGAAAGTTTATTAGTCCTTTTTTTAAATATAGTTTATCAGTCCTTTTTTAAATCTTTTTATTATATTACTATAATTATATTGGGGTCTAATTAACCCGGACCGATGAGTCGGGACGGGGCGAGACAGGTTGCAGGTCCTCTATAACCTTGGCAGAGTGGGTCACATATTTTAGTAAAGCCACCCTAATTAAACCCGTTACAGTGTCAACCCTAGTTATAATTAAATCATATATGAAACATGTGAAGCATGTCATTCCAACATAGGTCTCGTTCCTAGTATGAGCTTTGTTGAATCATGAAGCTACTTTAAAAAAAAATATATTATAGGTTTCATTTGTTGTCAAGAAATTTGTGAGTCGGGGTTTACATATGCAATCATGCACACATGAGGCAATCCTTGTTTGCGCAGAAAGTGCAAAAGGGAAGACTTTTATATCAGTGTTACATCTTTTACGAATGAACCAAGGCAAAAAGTGCAAATAGATTAATAAGCTATATATATGCAGTATGCACACCATTATTAAAAGGAGTTTTTTATTTTTTATTTTTAAAAGAAAACATAATTTCAAGTACGGAATATGAATATGTGCGAGACTAAGAGTCCATTTTCGACACGTTATTGGTAATAAAAAACAACAAAAGAAAAAAAAAATCGACTTTTTGCTTTTACAAGCATTTGACTTATGTACAAAGTTTGTATATATGGTAAAAAGAAAAACCATAACAAATCTTCAATTATTTGTCAATGTTCTTGTTTAAATTATTTTGCAGACTAATTAAGGGATCATTTCCTTAATGGGACCTCACATGCATGCTTGTTAAGTTTAAGAACAAATTAATTAATGTAATACTTTTTTTTTTGAAATAAATTAATCTAATAATTAGTTGAGTTATTTTTCAGCAACTTAGACAAACATTAGCAGTTGAAAGGTGTGAAATGCTTTAAAATTATCATCTATACGTAAGAGCTTACGTAATCATAAACGGAGCTTAAGTTTTGTTTGAAAAGGAGTTTAAATAGTTTGTAAAAAGATTTGTGTAAAAGTTTATTTTAATTAGTTTTTAAATGAAATAGATGTTGGAATCGGTTTAGTAAAAATGGGTTTTGACTCGATTTTGACAAATTATTTAAGTGAGATCATTTATTAGTTATGAAAAAGAACGATATGATCGTAATCTATATCTGAATTTAGCATTTTGAGTTCTCAAAATCAATTTCGGGTGAATGAGAAATTAATGCATAAAGTAAGCAACTTAAATGTCCTTTATATATATAAGTATAAAATGGTGGGAATATGGAAAGACATATCCGACAAGGAAAGTACATCAAATGCTTGTTTTGTTTATATAGAGTTTCACCAATAATAAGTAGAAATCATCTGGAGTTCCTTATGGTACACCCTAGTGGACCAAGCCAATTTTGACTAGCCTTCAGCTAGCTCAAAGAGCACCTCGGACGATGCGCCGGGCACGGGCCCGCACACATCGCATTGAGCGCTTTAGAGGCGCACATATGCATCGTCCAGAGGAGCTTTGAGGAGCCTTAAAGTTTTGAAAAATCGAACCAGGTGTCGGTCCAGTGGCTTGATGACGTGTCAAGGCAGCTCGCGTGGCAGTGACTTGGCAGAATCATCCATAAGGCGCCATGTGCGCGGCGGATCGGCAGTGCTTTCGATTGATCGCATTACAACATAAATGACATTAGGTAACACAAAATTGTAGCATTTTTTACATAAGACACATTTTGTAACACACATTTGTAATACTTTTTACATTATAATATTTATGTAACACTTTTACTGCACTTTATCAATATGTAACACTTGTATGTAACAGTTTTAAATAAGTAATGCTTTTTAAGTATAATTTTTTTTATTTTTGTTTTGTAACTCAAATAGGCATCACTTTAATTAAACAACACCTTAGATAACACTATATTTAATCAATTGTAATTTTTTTTTGGTTATATATGGGTAACACAAAATTATGTCGCTTTCATTAAATAATGCCAATGGTTTATATAGTTAATTGATACCACACATAATGTGAAGACAAAAGCAGTCACTAAATATAAATTATAGATGTCATGTACTTTATTTTTCTTTTTATAAATTCTTTTGATTTTGATTTTTGATTTTAATTTTATTGAAGTAATTAGTCCTGTTAGTATTCCCTAGGTAATTATTATTTTTTACTATTTTTAATTTTTTTTTGTTTTGTTGATGGAAATCAATGTCGTCGGTAATCTTTTTTTATTTTTTTACTTTTTTAGAAAACTTTTACCAACAAAAGTTGACGTTGTCGGTAATTACTTATGATTTTTTTCTGTCGATAACTTACTTTTATATTATTTATATATTATTTTATTTTTTACCATCGGAATTTTTTCGTTTTGTCAGTAAATTAATTTTATATTTTTAGATTTTTTATTTATTGATGGAAAATTAATTAGTCAATATATTTATTTGATATGTATTTTTTATTTTTTATTTTTATTATGTCCTTTAATATATAATATAACATTATTTTTATTATATATATACTATATAATAATTTTTTAATACATATAGTGTATAGTATAATATTTAATACATATAGTACATAATATAATCTTTAATACATAAAGTATATAATATAATCTTTAACCTGTAGATATAATAAAATTTTAATATATATGTTTATATATATATAAACCAAAGCAAAAAACGTAATAAAAATTAACTTAGCTTAGTGGCAAATCATCACCTCCACACATAACAGGTCTTGGGTTCAATGCTCTTTGTGAACAAAAAATAAAGACATAGCACTACGAAAAAGTGCTACATAAGATTCATATTTTTTCAAAGTGTTACAAATAGAAAAACCGCTACAAAAAAAGTGCTACATAAGATTCATATGTAACACTTTACAAGTATTTTTTCGAAGTGTAACAAATGGAGGACTTAATGTAACCCTTAGAAAAAGTGTCACTAAAAGCTATTAAAAATGATACCTTAGACTATAGGTAGCAGTGTAGCACAGACAAGTGCATCACCATAAAAAGTGTTATCTATTATCTATAATAACATTTTATGGCTATTAAGTAATATTTTTTGAGTGTCACCTTATGTCACTTATGTTGTAGTGTTGAACACATCTGTTCAGTGTGTAGGGGTGCATGCAGAAGGTTGTCAACATTCGGAAGAAATGCGATCTGGACCATCAGATTATGACTACCGATCGTATACGCGATCCGGACCAAAGGATATATATGCACCTATTCTAAAAAGGCATCCAAATTTCTATATAAATAGACCCCCATGATTTTCATATTCATCTAATTCAATCTGCATTTTAGCATATTGTTTCACTCTCTCTTCTTCTGAATTTCGAAAATTATGAAACACGTTAAAAGTTCACTGTAAGTTTCACATTTGCAAGTGCTGCTAATTCGAAAGTGAAAGTCATTGTATCTTAGAGAGGATTGTCTAAACCATTAGCACTTTTGTACGGGGCAATTTCATCTTTAGGAGATAGTATTCAATACTAGCCTCAACTTCAAATCATGTCCTGTATTATGTCTGAATTTCGAGAAAACAAAACACCGCAAACAACAATTAAAAGACAAAATCCTGGTTTCTTGAAAATGGCAAATATCAATTTCACTCCGATGGCAGCTGCTCCCGCGGATGGCGAAAAGCAAGCGAAGTTTTGTTGTTAATTTCAAAATATGGCAACAAAAGATGTTGCTCTACTGTAATTCCCGGATTTTTATATTAAGTTTTATTAAGATTGTGATTATGTATTAGATTTTAGTTAGTTTATTTAGTGGTTAAATTCATTATTTTAAAATCCAAGCCCGAATTTTCTAGCCCAATGTCCAATTGTCTAGGCCCAAGTTTAAGCCATTTATATTTTAACCCAAATTCAAGTTAAGCCCCATTTTTCTCTAGCCCAATGTTCATTTTCCCAAGCCTAAGTTTAAGCCTAGTTCATTAATCATTCCCTTTCTAGATGAAACTCTAAAGATTTTTGGATGAGGACTTCTGATTTTAAACTCCCGTTAAAATCTATCATTTTCTTATCAGCTTACCATAATTTTTATAATAGATTCAGCTTTATTAGAATAATCAACAGATTGTTTTTAGAGTTATATTGTGAATAGAATTGTGAAAAACAAGCATATAACTATAGAACCAGTAGCCCTAATGAGATTTTACGTATTCTTTTTTTGTCCAACACATGTATACTTTGTTATGTTTTCTCCTTCACATAAAATTTTCCTCCTGTAAATATGTTGAATAATCTTGATGATGACTCAATATATGATTACATATTTATATACAAGGAATGAGAGACATATAGCCTAAAGTACTCCCTAAAGTACTAAAACATGTTCCCTAAAATACTCCTCCTACATATTATATACATTTACATTAACACTCCCCCTCAAGCTGGATCACAAATATTGATCATACCCAGCTTGTTACAAAGATAATCAACTTGAAATCCATTAAGAGATTTTATAAAGATATCCCTTAATTGTTCTCCAGTTTTCACGTATCCTGTAGAAATCAATCCTTTCTGAATCTTTTCATGAACGAAGTGACAGTCGATCTCAATATGTTTTGTTCATTCATGAAAGACTAGATTGGATGCAATGTGAAGTGCAACTTGGTTGTCACACCACAATATAGCCGATAGAAACTTTAAAGCCTACTTCGGTGAGGAGTTGATGTATCCACATTATTTCACATACTGATTTGGCCATCACCCTGTATTCTGATTTTGCACTTGAACGTGAGACCACATTTTGCTTTTGCTTTTCCATGACACCAAATTTCCTCCAACAAATACACAATAATCTGAAGTAGATCTCCAATCTTTCTTGGATCCTGCCAAGCCAACATCTGGATGAGTAACAATGAGATAGTTTAACAGTGAGATAGTTTAGAATTCCTCGCCCGTGTGCTCCTTTAAAATAGCACAAAATATGCTCAACACTTTCCAATGGTCTATTATTGGGAAGACATATATTGGCTTACCACACTTATCAATATGCAATATCGGACGAGTAATGAGAGATAGTTTAATTTCCCAACCAATCTCCTGTATCTCTCGGGATCCATAAATAATTCACCATCTTTTGTAAGTTGTTCATTAGGAACCATTGGAGTGCTGCATGGTTTAGCTCCAAATTTTCCCATTTCTGATAACAAGTCAAGCACATATTTTCTTTGAGATAAGAATATTCCTTTCTTACTTCTCATGACCTCGACACCTAAGAAGTATTTTTGTGCCCCTAAATTCTTTGTATGGAACTGAGTATAAAGAAAAGCTTTCAGAGATGAGATACCGCCGTCATCACTTCCGGTATTTACAATATCATCAACATAAACAACTAATGGGATGGTGCCAATTGTAGACTTTTGTAGAAGACCAATGATCCGATTTACTCTTATTCATCCCAAACTTTTCAACAGCTTAACTAAATTGTCCAAACCATGCCCGAGGACTTTGTTTCAAGCCATATGAAGACTTGCGAAGATGACAAACTTTCTCAGACTCTCCCTAAGCAACAAAACCTGGCGGTTGCTCTAGGTAGACTTCTTCCTGAAGGTCACCATGAAAGAATGCATTTGTAATGTCTAACTGATGCCATGGTTAATAATATGTGGTTGCTATAGAAATGAATAACCTGACCGGCGTAAGCTTTGCGACAGGAGAAAAAGTATCAGAATAATCAACCCCATATGTCTGAGCATATCCTTTAGCAATGAGCCGTGCTTTTAAATGAGCAATAGTTACATCTGAATTTGTTTTAATATCAAAGACCCACTTACAACCGATAGCCTTTTTACCTGCAGGTAATTTAACTAAGTCCCAAGTACCATTGGCGTCTAAACCATTCATCTCCTCTATCATAGCCTTACTCCAACCCGGGTGAGATAAAGCTTCATGAACAGTTTTAGGTATAGAAATAGAGTCAAGAGAGATAATAAAAGAGCACGAGGATGGTGATAAACTATTATATGACACAAAAGAGGATATGGGATAAGTACATTGTCATTTACCTTTACAAAGCGCAATAGGGAGATCATCACTTGGAACTGGATCCGATGACGAAAGAAGTGGCGCAGGACAAGGAGCAGGAGGAGCAGTTGTGGAAAGTGGTTGATGACCAGTGTAAACCTGTTTTATGGGAGGTTTAGTAGGGGCTGGAGAAACGTCAGAATCAGATGATGTAATGGTGTAGATGAGTACATCATCTACGTCCCCTGGGGAAGAAGTGGTGGAGGGTGCAAATGGTGTTTGTTCGAAGAAAGTGACATCAGTAGATACAAGATACTTGTTAAGAGTGGGATAGTAACACCAATAACCTTTTTGTACACGTGATATCCAATAAAGATACACCTTAGAGATTTTGGATCGAGTTTCGTTACTTGAGGTCGGACATCCCAGATAAAACAAGTACAACCAAATGTCCATGGCTCAATAGGAAATAAGATTTTACCTGGAAAGAGAACCTGAAAAGGAATTTCACCAAATAGAACAGAGGAGGGCATATGATTAATTGGAAAACAAGCAGTGGATACGACATCAGCCCAATAAATATTTAGGAACTTTGAAATAGTAAGGCTCTAGCAGTCTCAATACGATGTCTATTTTTGCATTCTATAATGCCATTTTGAGATGGCGTATCTACACATGAAGTTTGGTGAATAATGCCATGTTGCACCATATATTTTTGAAAGGATTCTCACAAGTATTCATTGGCATTATCACTTTGCAAAATTTGGAAAGGCATATTAAACTGAGTTTTGATTTCGGCACAAAATGTAGTAAAGTAATGAAACAACTCAGAAAGATTTTTCACTAAAAATAACCACGTCGTTCAAGAATAGTCATCAATAAAGTTAACAAAATACTTAAAACCCAATTTTAGACACTACAGGACAAGGTCCCCAAACATCAGAATGGATCAACGCAAACGGGACAATAACTCGTTTATTGACTCAAGGACTAGAACTCAAACGATGGTGTTTAGCAAACTGACACGACTCACAATCTAATGTAGAAAGACTAGAATACTGAGGACAAAGTTTCTTCAACGTAGATAATGAAGGATGTCCTAACCGACAATCTTCTCGCAAAGTCATAACTCTGAACAAGCAAGAGACTTTGGAACTTGTGTACCAAGGATATAGAGGCCCCCAGATTCATGTCCTTTACCAATAATCTTCTTCATCATAAGATCCTGAAACAAGCAAAAATTAGGAAAGAATGAGATACAACAATTAAGAGAACGAGTAAGTTTACTAACAGAGACTAGATTAAAGGATAAGTTGGGTAGGTTTAAAATAGAGTGCAACATGAGTGAGGGTGTTGGGATAATAGTGCCAGATCCGAGAACATGAGACGTAGATCCATCTACTAAAGTAATAGATGAACTAGACGCATGAGATTTGAAGGAAGTAAATAAGCTAGAATTACCTGTCATGTGATTGGTGGCACCAGAATCAATTACCCACTTGGAGGATGAGGAAACAAGACATGTTTTTACTGTACCTGAATCAGTGATGGCAGTGATTCAAGTAGATGAAGACTTTAGAGATTCCTGGTACTGTGAGAATTTTGCATACTTATCGGTAGAGAGTAAAATGGACATAGGCGAAGTTGAAACAAGATTGGCTGATTGGTTAAACCGATTCTTGCACAATAACCTTGAACAATCCTTTTTGAAATGGCCTGGATCATGACAATAACGACACCCAATAATCGTGAATCTTGACCTCGAGTCCCAATATTTGGAGAGAAGCTTTGTCCTTTATGTCCACCCCTGCACACCGGTTGTTTTGTGTTAGACGTGTGGCTGAGAAGAGCACTATGATTCTGAATAGGTGCTGAAAGTTATGTGCGGAGAATCCAAATAAAAGCATCTTCAAGTGATGATATCTCAGGACTAGAGAGAAATTGAGACTTGGCAAAGATTTCAAATTTAGAGGAAGACCAACCAAGAAACTCATAACCGCAATCTTTTCGCCGATCTTGTCGAATTGTGACATCAAGATTAAATGGAAGTAACATATTAAGTTCCGCATGAGTTTTCTTAAAAGCAAAGAAAGTAGTCAAGAAGAGATTGTTCACCTTTTTGGCACGATAAAAAGCTTGAAACATATCATACATACGTTTGATATTGCCTTTACCCGAGTATATGAATTCCAAATAATTCATTGATTCTTTCACAAATTTACAGTGATTAATCATACCAATGACATCACTATCAATAGAATTACGGATTTGCAAGAACAAGCGAGCATCGTCACTTAGCCAAGAAATGGCATCAGTACGTGGAGCATCCATAGTAATACTAAGCAAATAGAGTCGAACAGTTTTACTCCAGTCTAAATAATTAGACTTATTAAGTTTATGGTCTATAATTTTGGACATGACAAGAATCAACTCAGATGTAACCACCATTTTCTTGTCATCGACAGATTTGTTTCCATCCATATTATCGAATATGAAAGCCAAAATAGTCAACAAAAACACAACCAAATGCTGAATAGATTTTAACAATGGTCAAACATGGTCAAACTAAACCGGACACGAAAGGGCTGGTCTCCAGAATGAACTACGGGAGAAACCAACTAAGATCTAAAAAACGAAGGGCTGAATTGAAGGTGCTGAAGCTGCAGGATTGACAAAAGAAGAAAAAGAGAAAAAAAATGCCAGATTTACTAAAGCCGCACGCGTGAGCTCCGCGTGACGGCAATCGAAACCAAACTCCAGGGAATGGACAAGCAGGGTGGGGCACACCCCGTGGTCGTAGAGATGAGCGAAACAGACGGCACGTGGGAAAGCATGCAAAAATACGTGTGCTGCGCTTGTAGGGTCCACACACCATCAATTCTCGAATGGGCTTTGAGAAGAGGAAGATGGGAGGTGGGCGCACCCCGTGGTGGCAGCGGTGAGCGGAAGGGAACGGTGGTGTTGGTCCGAAAAGAGAGAAAGAAGGAAAAAAAATTCTGAACAAAAACCCTCATTGTTCTGGAAAAAGGAATCAAACTATTTCAAACCCTAGTTTGATACCATGCAAATATGCTGATAATCTTGATGATGACTCAATATATGATTACATATTTATAGACAAGGAATGGGAGACATATAGCCTAAAGTACTCCCTAAAGTACTAAAACATGTTACCTAAAATACTCCACCTACATATTATATACATTTACTTGAACACCTCCAAAAATCTTTCTGCCCAAATCCCAAACTTATCAAACTCGCCGGAAATTCGGATGCCAAAAGCCTCAAACCAGTCCAAGCTGAATAAAAAAAAGAACGGAACCCGAAATCCCAAAACCACAGCCGAAGAACCCGACACCGAAACCATTAAAATATACAAACTCGACAAGAAACTCATCGGAAATTTTGAAGCCCAAAACACCAATCCTGTCCGCCATGATTTTAACCAGAAAAACTAAAACTGAGAACCCATCAATAAACCACCACCACCACAATTCAGCCTTCACCGCAAAAGTTCCTAAATCAGTCCGAAACCAACCACCTTCTGTCCATGGCCATCGGAAATCGCTCGTCGTGCCACCGTATCGTGTTCCCCCATTGGTAGCTGGTATTCGGGCATACTAGGCAGAGAAAAAAAAGTAGGAGAGTGGCTGACGGGAAATAGAGGGAGGAAAGAATAGAAATTAAGAAGGAGAGATGGTGGGGGTGATGGGTAAATTAGTAGAAAAGATAAAGGAATAGAAGAAAAAAAATGAAGAAAAAAGGTGGAGGGAGTCCGATGTACGATAAACAGAGAAGAAAGGAGAAGAAGAAAGTTGAGGGGGGAAGTAAGAAGAAGGAGAAGAAAGAGAGAAGAAGAAAAAAAATAATAAAGAAAGAGAGAGTTAGGAGAAGATGACGTGAAAATGCACAAAGAGAGAGAGAGAGAGAGAGAGAGAGAGAGAGAGAGAGAGAGAGAGAGAGGGAAAAAGGAAAAGAGGAATTGGGGATGTGGTCCCTTATTAATAAATTACAAAATCGCCCCTCAGCCCATAAACCATCTAAATTAGCCTTTGATATCAAATTCAACTTTCAAATCCAATTTATCCTTCAATTCTATTTTTATATTCTATTAAGCCGCTAAATTAGGATTTTCAGATTATTATTTTCCAAGTTTAGAATATTTCAAGGTTTTGACTAGTATTATATTTCTATTGTTAGGCGATTTATCGAGCGAGGATTAGACGTGCTTGCATCCAATACTTTTAAGTTCTACTTGCAAGCTATGTGAGGTTTGTTTTCTAAACATTTATTGTCCTTGTTAAATGCTTAGTTATTTTGCATGATATGTAGTACAGTTGCTTTAGACACCCATGTTGTCAGGGACTCAAGAGGTCCGAGGTAGATGTATCCCTTAAGTGGAACCCCTGCAGTGCGAGCTATGTCTATATCTATAGTTTTTCAAAGAATCTATGCTATGTTCCATTTGATTGTATTTGCATGTTAATGTGAAATTCTGTGTATTTAGCTTGGATAATTTTGACCCCACTGAGCTCTGTCGCTCACCCCATAGATAGTCCAACTTTTCAGGTGAATTCGATGGCGCTGGCTAAGGGCGGTGAATATGAGAAGGCCTATGAAGTTTATGAGTGTGTATTTTTTTAAAAAAAAAATTATGTTGAACTATTTGATCTCTTTTCAAGTTGTTTACGACATTAGTTTTTATTTCAAGTTCATCATTAATTAAAAGGATTAGATGATGATTGTTTGTCCATGAAATACATTGCTTCTGCTACAATTGGATTAGTTTATTTTATTTTTAAATTATTCGTGTTCTTTTTCATTGTTAAAATTAGGTGATGCTTGTTTAATTTATAATAGAAATTCTAGGGCGTTACATCTACTTAACCACATTGGGTCTGTCCCGAATCTTGAATGAGGACCCTCCGACTGTTGCTGAAGAAGAGACAGACAACCAATGAAGGATTGCTGTAAATGCTTGGCATAACAATTTTCTCTGCCGGAGCTATGTTCTGAATGGGCTGGAAGACACCTCTATAATGTCTACAGTTCATTCAAAACGTACAAAGAGTTGTGGGATTCTTTGGAGAAGAAGTACAAAACAGAAGATGCCGGCACAAAGAAACTTATTATCGGCAATTTTTTGGATTTCAAGATGGTTGATACCGAAATGGTAATCAGCCAAGTTTAGGAAATTCAAATCATACTACATAACTTAGTGTCTGAAGGGATGACTCTGAATGAGGCATTTCAAGTGGCTGCGATTGTCGAAAAACTACTGACATTGTGGAAAGACTTTAAAAACTACCTCAAGCACAAGAGCAAGAAAATGGGACTTGAGGATTCTATAGTTCGACTTTGGATTGAGGAAGACAACCAAAAATCTAAAGTCAAGACCAACAAAATTGGAATTGAGGCCAATCTTGCATAATCAAGCACTAGTAAGAAACGAAAGCATTCCGGAAAAATAAAGGGAAGGCCAAGAAGTTTAAAGGCAATTGCTACAACTGTGGCAAGCCGAATCACATGGCCAATGGTTGCCGACATCTTAAGAAAGGCAATAAGAATGGCAACCAACAACAAGCCAATATGACTGAGGACAAGTCTATTTCGACAGACATGTCCGAACTCAATCTCACTATCGTTGTATTTGAAGCCAATATGGTGGATAACCCAAGAGAATAGTGGATTGATACCAAAGCTACATGTCACATTTATGTCGACAATGAGATGTTTTTCTCCTACACCCCGTTAAATGGAAGGAAATTATTTATGGGGAACTCTTCAACTTCAAATTGTGGGGCTTGGAAAGGTTGTGCTGAAGATGTCTTCCGTAAATTAGCTTACACTTGTGGATGTGCTGCATGTCCCGGATATCCGTAAGAACTTAGTTTCCCATCCACTGGTAAGCAAGGCCAGATTTAGGCTAGTGTTGTAAGTCCAAGCGGCTACGATAATCTAGAGGGGGGGTGAATAGATTATCTCCATCTTTTCGATTTTGCCCTCTTTTTCGAACAAAACAAGCCAAGACAATATAGAAGGTGCGGAATGTAAACAACACACGTCGATTTATAGAGGTTCAACCCACCTAGGGCCTAATCCTCTACCACCCCAGTATATCCGGGACGGATTTCAAAAAGAAAACAATTTTTATTAATTACCAAAATTAATACAACACCAACTTACAACAACACCTTGAAGAGCACCACACTCTTCTTCAACACCACCTTTGAGATTACCACAATCTCTCTTGAAGATTACCACAATCTTCAACGGCACCTTGTGAAGATTACCACAATTTTCAACCTTGAAGAATACCAAATTCTTCAACACCTCAACAAGAAGATTTCCACAATCTTCTTACACCTAACACCTAGATCATCCAAGTGTGTTCTTACCACAAGAACACTCACAAGGATATCTTGTGTTGAATGATAACCCAAATATTCAAGATTACAACTCGATAATGAATTATACAATTGAGTGCAAGTGTAATCAAGAATAGCCTAGACCTCAAGGATGTGAAAGTGATAAGCTAGGCAAATTACAACAAGAATAATAACAATGGAAGACCAAGTGTTTGCTTGAGTATATCTTGTTGTGTTGTGTTGTTCTCTCTCTTGTTGTTGTGCTTCAAATCTTCCTATATTTATAGGAGATGATTGATATTTGATAGGCTCCTCTTGGAATCTGATATCTACAAAACAATTGAAATTAAAATCAAGATTATAGCTGTTAGAAATTATCCCACAAATTAGGGAAAAGCTGTCTGCTGCACAACGGTTAGAATTTTGTTGTCAAACTTGAGGGTGACCGGTCGCGCACTAATAAGATTTGAAAAGAACGCAGTAAAAATTCAGCAGGGTGACCGGTCCTAAGGGGGGTCGAGCGGTCGCCCTAGGGTGCGACCGGTCGCCCACCATGGTGACCGGTCACCCTGACTAGTTTTGATAGTTCCGCGAGTTCTGTTTCAAGAAACTCGTTCCGAGGTACCGGTCGCCTCTTTGTCGACCTCCTAAATGAAATGTTGTCCGAGTTTTGTCGAAAATAAGCCTCAAGAAATACTCCAAAAAATTCGTAAAAACATTTTAAACCGATCGGGAGTATTTAGGACAACATTAGAAATATAGTTTTGATGAAATAACACATTAACAAATAGTGTTGTCCTATATAAATTCCAATAAATACTCCAAAAAATAGTAAAAGCTTTTTAGACCAATCGGGAGTATTAGGACAACATTTAGAAACATAGTTTCAATGTAAAAACCCATTGACATAAAATCATTGAAAGTGTTGTCCAATATTATCGAAAATAGACTTGAGGAAATACTCCGGAAAATATTAAAACCATTTTAAATCATTTAGGAGTATTTGGACAACCTTTAAAACCATTGTTTTGGTATAAAAATAAAATCATCAAAATCATGATAAAACCATTTATCAAACAATCTCCCCCTTTTTGATGATTACAAACCAAAACAATTTTAACGAGGTCGATTTTGAAAACAAAACAATTTTACCGGTTAAAGAGAACTATCCGTTGTGAGCGACAACATTCCATGCAATATAAACACAAAGGTGGGAGTAAAGATATTCAAACATATATAGGAAAAGCTCCCCCTATCAATATGCACAACAAGAGTAATGTAAAAGCAATCAACCACAAGCTAAAAGCTTAGCTTTTACATATTGATCTTGCAATATAAACACAAGGGTGGGAGTAAAGATATTCAAACATATATAGCAAAAGCTCCCCCTATCAATATGCACAACAAGAGTAATGTAAAAGCAATCAACCACAAGCTAAAAGCTTAGCTTTTACATATTGATCTTAAGTACAAGAGCATATAAGCTCCCCCTGTCAACAAAACATCGTTAGACAAGTATACAAGTCCATATTTGGACTAAGTATGATGCACAACTTATGGCTTTTAGAAGCCATAGCTTATAGTTTTTTTCTCGAGCTTTTATTAGCTTCTTTGAGCTAACGAGCTCATGACCTGTTTCTCCCCCTTTGGAATCATCAAAAAGAATGTTAGCACGATAAATACATCATATATTCATATCAAAGTGCGCAAGTAAACCGATGTATCGAGCTATTTGAACATTGAAGCTTTTAAACCAAGTAGGAGGGAAGAGTCGAATCATACGACTTGTAGAAGCTTATGAAAGATCATTTGATAAGCAAAACATGATCTCTATAAATATATAAGACTTTTGAAATCGAGAGAATCATGTAGGTGATGAATTTTTCATTGAAACGTTTTATCAAATACTTGGCGGGCGTCAAAAATTGAAAAAGATATATATAGCCCTTGTAAATAAAATCAAGCCAAGTTTTTCATCACCAAATGCAATTTAATAAATATCATTCATCAACAATCAATAAGCTCATCACAAACATATATAATTTGCATCAAGAAATAGACATTTAAACCACGTTCTCAAGGGTTCAACCCAATTGAGCTAAAGAGAGTGAAATTCTTACCATTCGATCGGTAAAGACAAGCAATGATGATGATAATTGAGTTAGACAATCCCCAAAATATATAATTTATGCAACAAAACACATTTGAAGTGAATTGTGTGTGAAAATGACAAAGGGGACGAAAATAGAGTTAAAAGGCCAAAATGCCAAAGTCTAGAAAACAGAACCATTTTAAGCCAAAAACAGGCATAGGGCGACCCGGTCCTAGGTGAGGGCGACCGATCGGGCGGGCGACCGCCCTCACCCCAAAACACCCCACTCTCTCTGTTTTATACAAAATCCGAATTTTGATCCAAAAATCCGATTTTTCGCCCCTAAGTTTTAAAACGTGCAAAATGCAAACGTAGACCTCATTCAATATACATTATGTCATAATCAAGCTCGAACAAGCTCGAAATGAGGTAAAATACTTGGCGGTAAACTATTTAAAAAGTCCACGAGTTATCCTTGAGACGGAGTTAAACACATTTCAAGTTTTTGTTAAAATTGCAATCCCTTAACAATTATATCGAATCTCAATATGTTTAGTTCGATTATGACGAACCATAGTTTGAATAATTTTCACCGGACTTGTTATCCCGAAAAATAAGAACGTTTTAAAGCGTTGGATACAACAAGTCATAAGAAGAAGTGTCTTTCAAATATTTGAAAATTTCTTTTAACGGCACTTTAATGAGATTCGTTGGGATAGTTTTTGAAGTCGAGCATATAGACATAAGGCATATGGAATGTCGAGTCTATAGAAATAATACAAGAAAACATACCTCGAATTTGTTTGTCGGCCGATATGCCTTTCTCAACCTTTGTCAATCTTTAGCCATAGAGGTTGAGATGGTTCTTCTTTCTTCAATGCTTAACTCCTTCAAGAGTTCTTTTGAAATATAACCATCTTCTTGGCATTGAATAATTTGTAGTCCAAGTAAGAAATTGAGCTCCCCCATCATGCTCATCTCAAGCTCACCTAGTATCAACTTAGAAAAATATATCTTGCACAAATATTCATTAGTAGCACCAAAAATATTCTCATAAATATGCACAAGTAAACAATCTTGCCCTTTAAAAAATAACAAAGAGAGTAGTATCAAGTTGACCTTTTGTAAAATCATTTAGCAAAAATAGCTAAGTCTATCATACCATACATGGGGTATTTGTTTTAAACCATACAAGGCCTTTTATAAAAATCATTTGGCCTAGAAAAATTTTAAACCCCAGAGATTGTTTTACATAGACTTCTTCTTGAATAAAACCATTGAGAAAATTGGATTTAACATCCATTTGGTAAAGCTTGAAATTTTCTTAAAACAAGAATGGGCAAGTAAAATGCAAATAGCTACTTAAATGTGCTATGAGTGCAAATGTTACATCAAAATCAATTACCTCTTTCTTGAAAATACCTTCGAGCTACTAACCTTGCCTTAGTTCGACCAATGTTGCCTTGGTCATCGAGTTTGTTCTGGAATACCCTTTTTGTCTTCTTCATCACTATCATTATAGGGCATCGAGTTTGATCTAAGGTGTTCATAATAGAACATTTACATCCAAATATTTTGAGGTAACTAATATTTGGCGTACTTCATTTCTCATCTACACAACTTAACAATCTCATTACCGGCATCGCTTATATAAGCAAGAAAAAATAGCCCAAGTGTAAAAACATGCCTCAATCATCAAACACAAAATATCTTGCATAAGAGCATAGTAGAAATAGACACTATCTATATACACCATGAAGCAAGAAACACATACTATGCATTTAGAAGATCATCAAGAGTCTAATAAATCATGCAAGTTCAAATAAGCTTAAGAAAGCTACAAAAGGTCTCTTTTGAAATTTGAAAATCCGATAGCATATAGTTGAGACCTCATTTAAAAGAAGTATTTGAACAAGAGTTGACAAAGCAAATATGTACAATCAAATATCGAATAATGCCTTTCAAAAAAAAAATTTAAAAATCCTCTTAATGGCACTTGTATGAAATACTATGAAAAACAAGCACATAGGCACATGGCAATACATATATCGAGTCTATAAGAGTAAGAATAACACAAGTAAACGTACCTCGATAATTTATGCCTTTCTTGATAAATAATGACGTAAATGGACATTAGTGAAAATATGTAAATCCTACACAATTCTTAAAACAAATCTAGCACAAATCATAATGATAAAAGTGTAGGCTAAGAGATATCACAAGTAAGCTCATGCCATAAAAATCCATAAGAGATGATAACACACTTTAGTCTACAAAAATACACAAGAGTTTTTAAAAACATCATATAAGGTCTTCTTTTTCAAAAATATTTTAAAAGCACAAATATATATTGAAGACCTTAATTAAAAGATAAATACTTGAAAACTCATTTTGCAATTAAGACACAAATAAAAGCATGCATAATAACAGAATAAAATGCATATTTAAATAAAGAGATACGGGTTACCAATTACGCCATTTCCATGGGTTGTGCCGTTCCCATTGTTGATGATATCTTCCCCTTGAGAAGTCACTTTGTTGATGATGGCTTCTTTGATTACTCCATTTCCAAGATTTTTGTTCTTCCCATTGTTGATAGTCTCTTCTTCTTTGAAAATCATCTTGTTGATGATGTCTTTGCCATTTCCAAGAATTGTGTTCTTCCCATTTTTGATTATATCCTCTTCTTGGAAATTGGCTTTGTTGAAAATATTTTCTCCTTTGATCAAATGAATTGATCATTTGATGTCTTCTTGGCGGTATGAATTTTCTCCGATTATTATTTCGCCGGGTACCTAATACAACATTATTTTGTGGTACCCTCAAGTGCTTGGGTCCTTTAGGATTAACTTTGAGACTTTTAGGTCTCCAATAATGATTAGAGCTATTTCTAGCCCGACAAGTATTAGCCGTATGACCCTTTTTACCGCAATAAAAACATGAAATAATTCTAGGAGCATAATGACCAACGTTCTTAGAGACTTGATTCTGTTTCATGTGATTGACACCCTTAGGCTTATGATCAATTTCTAGTTTCGAATTATCACAACAATCAACAATATTGGTCATTCTATCGGTACTCAAGTTGGATTTAGATAAATCATTTTTCAAGCAATTTATATCCTCAACAAGAGTACTATTTTCTTTCTCAAGGTTTCTAACCTTGTCAAGAGTGGTGGTGTGAACACATGATAGTGATTCATAGGAAGTAAATTAACTATCCTTTTCATTTTTCAAAACAATGAATTCCTTTTTCAAATTTTTGTATTTAACAAGTAAATTTTGGAATTCATTTTGAAGATCATCAAAATCATTTTGCAAATCACTATAATCATTTTGAATAACAATATCATAAGAAGTAGAGGGTTTAAGACATACCTCGTTTTCTTCTTCGATGCCCATAAGACAATGTTCAACTTCTTCATAGTTGGAAGTTGTAAGAGGCTTGTTCCTTAGATGTGACATTGTATCCCTTTGACAAGTAGATGCTTTTGTTTGACTTCTTTCATTTGCATATACTCCATAGATGGCTTCTAATTTTTGCCATACTTCATGTGCCGATCGAATTACTACAATATGTTCATATTCCAAATTAGTAAGTGAACAATACAAAATATTGAGAGCTTTACCATTTAAGGAGATGATTTTCTTCTCTTCATCATTTAGCTCTTTGAGGCCTTTGGAGGTGTGTGGTGTGTCTTTCATTGGAATGGATTCTCCATTTATGACGGTGTTCCAAATGTCAAATCCGCAACCTTGTAAATAACATTCCATTCTTTCTTTCCAAAATATAAAATTTTTGGAATCAAATAGTGGTGGCTTGGTGGTGGAGGTGCCGGATAGATGAGCTTCATTCGTAGCCGATGATCGTTTCTCTTCACTCGCGATGAGAAGAGCTTTCCAAAGAGTTTGGCTCTGATACCACTTGTAAGTCCAAGCGGCTACGATAATCTAGAGGGGGGTGAATAGATTATCTCCATTTTTTCGATTTTGCCCTCTTTTTCGAACAAAACAAGCCAAGACAATATAGAAGGTGTGGAATGTAAACAACACACGTCGATTTATAGAGGTTCAACCCACCTAGGGCCTAATCCTCTACCACCCCAGTATATCCGGGATGGATTTCAAAAAGAAAAAAGATTTTATTAATTACCAAAATTAATACAACACCAACTTACAATAACACCTTGAAGAGCACCACACTCTTCTTCAACACCACCTTTGAGATTACCACAATCTCTCTTGAAGATTACCACAATCTTCAACGGCACCTTGTGAAGATTACCACAATCTTCAACCTTGAAGTATACCAATTTCTTCAACACCTCAACAAGAAGATTTCCACAATCTTCTTACACCTAACACCTAGATCATCAAAGTGTGTTCTTACCACAAGAACACTCACAAGGATATCTTGTGTTGAATGATAACCCAAAAATTCAAGATTACAACTCGATAATGAATTATACAATTGAGTGCAAGTGTAATCAAGAATAGCCTAGACCTCAAGGATGTGAAAGTGATAAGCTAGGCAAATTACAACAAGAATAATAACAATGGAAGACCAAATGTTTGCTTGAGTATATCTTGTTGTGTTGTGTTGTTCTCTCTCTTGTTGTTGTGCTTCAAATCTTCCTCTATTTATAGGAGATGATTGATATTTGATAGGCTCCTCTTGAAATCTGATATCTACAAAAAAATTGTAATTAAAATCAAGATTATAGCTGTTAGAAATCAATCCCACAAATTAGGGAAAAGTTGTCTGCTGCACAACGGTTAGAATCTTGTTGTCAAACTTGAGGGCGACCGGTCGCGCACTAATAAGATTTGAAAAGAACGCAACAAAAATCCAACAGGGTGACCGGTCCTAAGGGGGGTCGACCGGTCGCCCTAGGGTGCGACCGTCGCCCACCATGGTGACCGGTCACCCTGACCAGTTTTGATAGTTCCGCAAGTTCTGTTTCAAGAAACTCGTTCCGAGGTACCGGTCGCCTCTTTGTCGACCTCCTAAATGGAATGTTGTCCGAGTTTTGTCGAAAATGAGCCTCAAGAAATACTCCAAAAAATTCGTAAAAATATTTTAAAACGATCGGGAGTATTTAGGACAACATTAGAAATATAGTTTTGATGAAATAACACATTAACAAATAGTGTTGTCCTATATAAATTCCAATAAATACTCCAAAAAATAGTAAAAGCTTTTTAGACCAATCGGGAGTATTAGGACAACATTTAGAAACATAGTTTCAATGTAAAAACCCATTGACATAAAATCATTGAAAGTGTTGTCCAATATTATCGAAAATAGACTTGAGTAAATACTCCGGAAAATATTAAAACCATTTTAAATCATTTAGCAGTATTTGGACAACCTTTAAAACCATTGTTTTGGTATAAAAACAAAATCATCAAAATCATGATAAAATCATTTATCAAACAAGTGTTTGCGTCCGACAAGTTTATAATGACCAATAATATAATGATCAGTTTCTTTGTAAAGGGTACCTTGATAAAAGGCTCTTCAAAATGTCTTTAGTGAATGTTTTCCGCCAAGAGGTGAGGAATAAGAATAATGCTTCTGTTTACTTATTGGATTGTTCTACTTCATATCATGATAGATTATGACACGTAAACTTTACCACAATTAAAAAGTTAGTGAATTTGGATTTAATACCAATGTTTAAAGCCGATCCAAAAGACAAATGCGAAGTTTGTGTTGAAGCAAAATTAGCTAAAGCACCGTTTAACAAGAAGTACCAAACCATTTGAGTATTACCACATAGATTTGTGTGATATAAAACTTGTGCAAACTCAAGGTGGGAAAAAGTATTTTATAACGTTTATTGATGATTGCATAAGATATTGTTATGTTTATCTTTTGAAAAGCAAAGATGAAGCTTTAGTAACTTTTAAAACTTACAAGAATAAATTTGAAAATCAGCTTCATTTAAAAATTAAGATGATTCACAGTGATAGAGACGGAGACTATGCTACTCCGTTTGAAGAATTCTTCTCAGAAGCGTGTACAATTCTTCAAACGATGGATCCCTACTCACCTCAATCAAATGTTGTTGCAGAACGCAAAAATCAAACTCTTATGGAGATGATGAATGCGAGGTTAATAAGCTCTGGCTTACCTTAAAACTTATGGGGGGAAGTTATACTTTCTGCAAACTATATTCTTAATAAATACCACACAAAGGTAAAAGTGAAACTCCATATGAGTTATGGAAAGGATGGAAACTATCATATAAATACCTTAAAGTGTGGTGGTGTTTGGCTAAAGTTGAGTACCCACGCCAAAATAAGTTAGAATCGATCCTAAAACGATTGATTGTATTTTTATTGGATATGCGAACAATAGTAGTGCATATCGATTTATTATGCATAAGTCAGCAATTCCTGATATAAATGATGGAATGATCATAGAATCAAGAAATGATGTATGTTTCGAGAATGTCTTTCCTTGCAAAGAAAAGAACGAAAGAACTTCGAATAAAAGAGCTTGTGAAATGACAGGGTTACTTCAACGTGATGATTAAGAAGAACCAAGGCACAATAAAAGGACAATAATAGCTAAGTCTTTTGGCATCGATTTTCAACGTATTATGTTAGAAAATGAACCTAGAACTATTCAAGAAGTTTTGTCTAGTATAGAAGCTCCTCTCTGGAAAGAAGCTATCAACAATGAAATAGATTCCATTTTGCACATTAATACTTTGGAGTTGGTTGATGTCCCTCCAGGATGCAAAGCATTAAGATGTAAGTGGATTCTAAAAAGGAAGTATAAAACAGATGGATCTATAGATAAGTACAAAGCCCAGTTGGAAGCTAAAGGGTTTAAACAAAATGAGAGATATGACTTCTTCGGTACATATTCTCCTATTACAAGGATCACGTCCATTCGTGTTCTCATTGCTATTGCAGCTTTGCATAACCTTGAGATACATCAAATGGATGTGACAACTGTTTTCTTGAATGGTGAGCTTGAAGAGGAGATTTATATGGAATAACTCGAAGGGTTCGTTGCACCCGGGCAAGAGAGAAAGTTGTGTAAACTTGTTAAGTCACTTTATGGATTAAAACAAACATGTAAGCAATGGCACGAAAAGTTTGACACAATTATGTTGTCAAATGGTTTTAAAATCAATGAATGTGACAAATGTATCTACATTAAAGGTAATGCAAATGATTACGTCATTATATGCTTTTATATAGATGATATGTTGATCATGGTTAGTAGTCATAATTTAATCATGAATACTAAGAATATGTTAAAGAAGAACTTTGACGTGAAAGATATGAGACTATCTGACGCGAAAGCAAATGTAGAAAGTATAATGCTTTTGATAGTCCTTTGGGTAAGACAACTGTAGATCTGAGTTTACACTTAACCGAGGAGAACCAATTTCTCAGTTGGAATATACAAGAATAATTAGCAGTTTGATGTACTTAACTAATTGTACACATCCAGATATTGCATATTTAGTGAGTAAGGTAAGTAGGTTCACAAGTAACCCTAATAAGGCTCACTAGAAAGCATTGACAAGGGTACTTAGATACTTAAGGTATATCATATACTATGGGATACTTTATACGAAATATCCAACAATATTATAAGGATACTATAATGCCAATTGAATATATTAGACACAAAAGACTCCAAGTTCACAAGTGGCTATAAGTATCATCAAAATATATAGAATAAATCTCCTAACAATTTCTCCTTTTATGATGATACCAAAAGTTATCATATTTGTGCACTGAAATAAAATAAATAAAAATGGTACTCAATTTAATTCATGAAAAATATCACTTAAATCTCAAGAAAATACCAAAATATATTATTTTTGTGTGGGAATTTCTCTGGGACCTAAAAATTGCATGAAAATCCATTTACGATGAAAAATTATTTTCAGGAATATTTTCTTCCCGCAAGTTACCATTTAATTCATGAAAATACAATTTAAATCGTAAGAAAATACCAAAAAAGATTATTTATTTGTATTTACAAAGAATTTGTAAAAATACAATACAAAACTACTAGGCATCTAACATTTATCGCCTCTGCTGTCTTCTTCTCCTTTCCCCTTCCTCTTGGCTTCTGCTATCTTCTTCATCTTGCCTCTCCTCCTCTCAAACCTCCAGGATAGTTTTTGTAATTATCCCTTTCTTAATTGACAAAATCAAACGAAAGTGTCCCATTTAGATTTCTAATGGTTTTATAAATTTTACTTCAATATGAGATAGACCACGTTTCAAGATTATCAAGATATCCCTTTAATAATTTTTTTTGTAGGAGCAGTATCATGGAAATCTTCTAAGCAAATGTGTATAGCTTGATCCACTATGGAATCCAAGTTCATTGCTTTAGATAAAGTTGGAGAAGAAGCTGAATGGCTTAGAATTGTTTTAGAAGATATTCCTTGTTGGAATAAACTAGCGCCTGATGTATTGATACATTGTGATAGTCAATCAGCAACTGGAAAGGAATAAAGTAATATGTATAATATAAGTCTAGACATATTCATCGAAGACATAATACCATTTGACAAATGATCTCGAATGGGGTTATTTCGGTTGACTATGTGAAGTCAAAGAAAAATCTAGCAGATCACGCCTCAATCCCCCATCCCCGGGGTATTATTTTGCTTAAAAAAAGGTGTAAATCGAGATCAAATGTGCAAGTTATTAAAGTGAATGAGTTTAAAATCCACAAAATAAGAATGTTCATAGCGGTAACCCAACCTTGTGAATTGGGGATCCCAAGACCTTGATTCAATGGAAAAACTAAGTTATGAATGTTCAACTGTTACACTTGAAACATGTTTCAGCTGATTCCCAGAACGTCCAAGTGAAATACCCTGCAGAGTGTTGTGAGGTTAAGTTTATCTTTTAATGATTCTATTCCTAAAATGTAGAGTATGGCAGGATACTCTTTATAGGAGATCACCTATGTAAGTGAGAAGTATTGACCACTTCTACTTGTAACACTTATGAATCTAAGATATGATCGAGGGTTGAAATGGACACAACGTGAGAACAAAATGTGTTAGAACTGTTATTATGTAAGTATTATTGTTTTGGTTTACATAAATAGCTGAATAATTCAAGACATCGTGTCACCAAGCAGTTTGTAAATTCGATAGTATTTTACTAAGGAAGGTACAAAGCCATAAGCTATCCATCCTAATGCAATAATGGTTCGTTGGGACTTCTGAACGAGTCTCCATAAATAAATGCATTAATGTTCATTCATGTGGAAGATTGTTAGAAATTGGTATAGTAAAATTGGGTTTTGACCCAATTTTGACCAATTATTTAAGTGAGATCATTTATTAGTTATGAAAAAATAAATCATATAATCGCTATCTTCACTGCAGGAAGATGAATTTAACATTTTGAATTTGTCAAAATCAATTTCGGGTGAATGAGAAATTTATGTATAAAGTAAGCCACTTAAATGCCTTTTATATATATAGATTTAAAAGGGTAGGAATGTTGAAAGGCATATCCCACATGGAATGATGGAAAGCATATCATATGATTGACTTGTTTGTACACCCTAGTGGACTAAGTCAATTTTGACTAGCCTTTAGCTAGCTCAAAGATCTTCACCGTTTGAGTAGAAGCCAGGGCCAATGTTAGGAATTTTATTGTTTAGATTTTGATGAGTGCCATGTAAAACTTAGAATAGAAAGTTAGCTCCCAATTCTTGCTTTGAAATGTATTGTAACAATTAGAGTCGCCAAGCCGTAGTTAAGTCACTACGCTCCAACTTGCAAGAAGACAATCAAGGCTTGAAGGAAAACTCACTGTGAGACAGTGAGTACAACAAAGAAGAGCAGACAGAACTCGATCAAGAAGCGGTGAGATGCAAACAGTGGAACATCAGTCAAGTCAACTCAAGAGAAGACAAGTCTCAACCTCGAAGTGATGAAGAGTCATCCAATGATTGGAAGTCGACTCTAAGTCACCTGGGAAAGCGAGGAAATGCAATCAGTCGAGATAATCGAAAAAGAACCGTTGCACGTAAATCAAGAGATTTACTTAAACAAGTAATATCTTCATACTACCTTTCTTGGAGTGCTCACCCTAAGCGTGCAAAGAAATGAACCAATGGGAAGCACTACACCGTGTCGAACTCGAAAAGGTGATAAAACATTTCATACGAGGAAATGGCAATTCCAAGAAGTGCAAACCAACGATTGCAAAGTGATTTTCAAAAATGAGCCTATCTCTTCAACGGGCAAATTTTTGAAAGTTCACTATAAAAGGCCGAGGAGTTTGATTGAGAAAATAATGCGTGGATGACACACACGTGAGATTTACAAGCTTATCAAAATTGAAATATTCTCAATCCTCAAGCCTACATCTCAAGAACATCAATCCAACACTTACCCGTGAAGGAAAGAGAACTTCAATCGTTGAAGAGGAAACTATCGAAAACAAGGGGTCTACATTCCAAGAAGGATTGTAGAAAGGTTCAAGGTGAACCAAGTCTTAAGCGTCTGGAGGGCTTCGTGATCAAATCCAGAGTGCTTGAGCAAGTGAGTCAGAGTAAGGCAAAGCCGCCTGCCACTGTGAAGAAGGCCGAGTCGTACGAGAAGCCACCGAGTGATCAAGGCGTCTCGGCATCGAGTCCCAAAGGATCAAGTCGGTTGTTGTGATCAAGACTTGTATCCGGACTTACCACTTTGTAAACCGATCATTACTTAGTGGATTCCTCCAGGAGTTGGAGAAGAGAGGAGTAGAAGAATTACCCCATCTTCGAACCTCTATAAAAACTTTCTTGTGTCATTTACTTTCTGACATTTAAATATCTGCACTTTTAATTGCTTATATCCATTGATAAATTTGCTATCCATCCGATAATCTATAAGTACTAAATCAAGTGTAAAAAAACTTGCTTAAACAAACTTAAGGGTGTTAAGTCTTCCACTGAAAACAAAACCACGCTACAAAGTCAAATTATAGCCAACAAATGAGTTACTCTTACTAATAAAATCAAATGAATCTGAGAGATTAACTCTACTTGAGTGACTAATTCGATCCATCAAGGGACACAAATTGTGTAGAACTCAGAGATTTAAAAGGCCTAAATCGAAAATTTGGTAGGTTTATTCAACCCCCCTTCTAAACCTTACACTTACACCCCTTGGGACCTACAAGTGGTATCGAGCGGTTGGTTCATTGAACCCTCCGCACCGGTTATCAACTAGATCTCCAAACTTTTCAAAAGTCTCGCTTTAGTACTTAAACTTTCAAAACTCTTTTCTTTCATTAAAAAGTTATCATCATGGAAGCAAATCTAACACGCATTCCTATGTTGTTCACTATTGAAGAATTTGATGATTGGAAAATTGTATGCAGGCTCATCTATCAAAGATTACATGATGAGATGTGGATAGTGATAGAAGATGGGCCTCTCCAAATATTAAAGGTGAACACAAACACAAGAAGAGTTGCACCAAGGGAAGAAGATGCAAAGACACGGACCACCATGGTTGAAAAACCAAGAACCGAGTGGACAAATGATGACAGAAAAAGATACAACCTGGACAATGTAGCCAAGGATATTCTCTACAAAACCTTGACAAAGCCATGTTCAATAAAGTGAAATCTTGCAAAACAACTAAGGAAATCTGGGACAAACGACATTGATTTGTGAAGGCTCGTGAGCAAATCAAAGAAAACAAACTTTCAAATCGTCAGTACAAAAATTTGAGAACTTTAAAATGATCTCGGAGAAAACCCGATCAACTGGATGCTTTCGATTTACTGAAATCACAAATGAGTCATCTACACTTGGAAAGGAATATACACAGAAGGAAATGTGTATGAAGATCCTGAAAAGTCTTCCAAATTAATGGGAGATGAAGGTCATGTAGCCGAGACATTCCATGGACCTATCAAAGACATCCAACCATGAGTTATTCTCGGACCTCAAAGCCTATGAGTTTGAGTGAGAAGGAAAGACCCGAAGAGACAATTTGTACCCAAAACAAATTGCTCTAGTTGTCAAAGATGGAAGGAGAGTCAAGTCAAAGAGGCAATTGACCCGGAAAGAAATAGCCCTAATGGTTAAAAGATTTAACAAGTTCTTTAACAAGAACTACAAGAGAGGAAAGGGTGAATCCTCCGTAAGACACTCGGCTCCTCCAAATCAAGGGATGATAGGCCAACCAAGAGAACAGATCATCAACAAGTTGAGTATCAAAGGGTTGACAACTCAAGAATAGAAAGAGTGAGCAAAAGGCTGAATATCTATGTTGGAATTGTAGACAACCAGGTCACTATGCCATTATTCGCTCATATCCTCGTAGTCAACAAGTACGAAACGAAGAAGAAAGAAAGGTCTTGAGAGAAGAAGACAAGAGAAGAAAAAGGCAATGATGGTCGCAGAGACTACCGAGACAAAATGACAAGTCAAGAGAGACAACACTCGAGAGCGGAAGGTGACTACTCAAGTGATTCTCAGAAGAAGCCTGATCCGCTTAATGGCCAAAGAACAAGATCAAGAAGATGAGGTACAATCTAACTCAACAAGCTCGACACTAGTGATAGTGAAATGACACACACACTTCATCACCCACTGATCTTTATGATTCATTAGGCAAAATGATGAAAGATTTTGAGCACATTAAAACCTCACACACACTATTGAATGAGGAAAACAAATTACTCAAAAGTCAAAACTCAAAGTCGACTAAGGAGCCGAGTACCCTAAGTCAAATAGTGATGAGAATAAAAGTTTAAAGGCCGAAAATGCTAAATTAATAGCGAAATTGGCTGCTATAGAAAAGAGGAGAATGACCTCAAAAATGTCATTGCCTCATTCACTAAGGCATCTAAATCATTGGATGATCTTATTATGAGTCAAAGAGAATGTGGAGACAAGACAGGGCTTAGGATTTAATTCCTTTGTGCCATGTCAAACCTCAAGAGTAATTTTGGAAAAGGATCTTCAAGTCATGAAGAGTCCTAAAAATCCAAAGCTCTAAATGATGCACACACTTTCAATCCAAAGCACAATACTAAGCAAACTCGGCCTTGGTTACAAAGGAAAAGGAAGACGGCCAGATTGAGAGTCTTTGAGAGGACAACCGAGAAGAGATTCACCGAGTCCTCCTGGACTCCAAAACGAAAAATACTCAAGAAAGAAGCGAGCTACCAAAACCCCGAAAAACTCATAAAAGAAATACATATGATGGGAATGGTAGAAAATATCCAAGCCAAGTCGATGGAATAATGTGAACTATCACCTGAGACTTATGGAATACAAGCCCAAATGGCAAAGGCCTAGAACTCAACAAAGGCCATTCCAAAAGCATAAGAGCTTTCATCAAACACATATGCACCTAGGCACTACACTCAAAGACACCACAATTACCCAAGAAAGGCAATTGCTAAAACACATATCTTGGCATACAGACAAAAGAGACAATTTGTATGAACCTAGACTCCCAAGCAATTTGCCAGGATTGATTATGATTATGGCACCGATAGATGGCAACCTCTTGAGTCAAATCATTTGGCTATAAAGTTGGTTGGATCATCTTATAATTATAACCCCTCAGGACCCGCAGACAAGAATGGGTACCTAAAACTTAATTTCCTTGATTGCGGTTCAAGGAACAAACTGAAAAGCCAAGGAACCTGGTACATGGATAGCGGTTGTTCCATATGGACATATGACAGAAATAAGAGAAATCTGTCAAAATTCAAGGAAGTCAAAGGAGCCAAAGTCATATTTGGAGGAAATAAAGCTCTGGTGAAATAAGAGGCATTGGATCCATCCGAGAGGAATGGTTTAGAAATCACGATGTTGCATATGTTGAAGGACTACACTTCAATTTGCTAAGCATCGATCCAACTCTGCGACAAGGGCTACAATGTTGGATTCAACATGGGAATATGCCAAATCAAAAATGTTGAATCTAATGAAGTTGTCTTGCAAGGATGCGACGCAGAAATATGTATGTAGTGGATTGGTCAACCCAACACCCAAAGACACTGTCTACTAGCAAAGAGACACAGCTGAATCAAGTTGGTGGGCACAAAAAGTCGAGTCATCCGAATTTCAAAACGATTAATAAGCTAGCAAGAAGTCATCTTGTGGAAGGACTTCCGGACTCGATATCTGAAGGAGAGTATATGTGATGCATGTCGGAAGGGAAAACAAATCAAGTCGTCGTTCCAAGAAAAGACTTGCCCATCCTCAACAAGAATATTGCATCGCTTCATATGGATCTATTTGGTCCAAAGGGGAACCAAAGCATAAGTGGAAAGAAATACACCCTGGTGGTAGTAGATGACTACTCAAGATATACATGGACAATATTCATGTGCAAGAAGAAAGAAACTCTACAAAAGCTACCACAAAATGATGAAGAGGATACAAAATGAGAAGAGTCAAACCATTATCAAAATAAGATCGGATAGAGGAACGAGTTTGTCAATGGAATAATAACTCGATCTTGTGTTGAGAATGGTATTGGTCATGAACTATCACCGCAAGGACTCCACAATGAGAATGGAGTTGCGAGAAAGAAAAACAGAACCCTCAAAGAAGCGAAAGGACCATGTTAGGTTTGAAGCAGGTTACAAAAGGTTTTGGGCTGAAGCAATCAACACAAAATGCTACACCCAAAACAGATGTATGATAAATAAAAAATGGTGACAAAGACTCCTATGAGATCCTGGATGGAAGAAAACCAAATGTTGCATATTTCGGATATTTGGATGTAAATGCTTCATCCACAATAATGGCAAAGATAACCTAAAGGCTTTTGATGCTAAAGTCGATGAGGTATCTTCTTAGATACTCAAACAGAAAGCAAAGCCTACGAATACTCAACAAAAGAACTATGGTTCTGAAGAATCCATTCATGTAGTATTCGATGAGCCAAACATAAATGGAGAAGACATTGAAGAATCAAATGATAAGTCAAACATCCAACCTTACAGAAGAGTCCCTATGTTGAAGTCAAGGGGATTATCAATTGAAGAAGATGAGATAGTGAATCTCAAAAGCGTTTGAAAAATCTGCCCAGAGTGATCACGAGAGAGTCGACCCAAAGAACACAAACGTCGATCAATCCAAACTAACTTACTTCAACTGACGTAAGATGGCCGAGAGACCATCCACCGAACTTGTCATTGGAGACATGAGAGAAGGTGTCAAGACAAGATCGAACTCAACAAGAAGCAATGTTCACATGCTTCATCTCGCAGATAGAGCCCAAAGATGTGTCACAAGCATTGGATGACACACATTGGATTCAAGCTATGCAAGAAGAGTCAATCGTTTGAGAGAAATAAAGTATGGGAATTAGTACAAAGACCCGTACATCAAAATGTTATTGGAACCAAATGGGTATTCGAAATAAGATGAACGAGGAAGGTTACGTGGTAAGAAACAAAGCAAGACTGGTAGCCAAAGGATATTGCCAAGAAGAAGGAATAGATTTTGATGAAACATTTGCTCCTGTAGCAAGATTGGAAGCTATAAGGATGTTTCTTGCCTATCAACTCACAAAAATTTCATTGTATATCAAATGGATGTAAAAAGTGCATTCTGAATGGATTATTGGAAGAAGAAGTGTATGTTGAACAACCTCCAGGATTTGAGCGAGAAGACTCTTGGAGACAAAGTATACAAACTCAAGAAAGCCCTGTATGGATTGAAACAGGCACCCGTGAGCATGGTATGATACCCTGTCACAATTCCTAATCGAAAATGGATTCACTAAAGGAAAAGTGGATAGAACACTTTTGAAATTCAAGACAAGAAGAGTATCTTGCTTGTTCAAATATATGTGGATGACATCATTTTTGGATCCACTAACAAAGAGTCATGTGAAAAATTCTCAAACCTCATGCAAAGTAAATTTGAAATGAGCATGATGGGAGAGTCGACATTTTTCCTTGGACTTCAAGTGAAACAGTGAAGGATGGAACTTTCATAAGTCAAACAAAATACACCGAGAGATTTAATGAAGAAATTTGGTATGGAGGAGAAGTCTTCTGTAAAAATACCAATGAACACATCATCAAAATGGACATGGGCCAGATGGCAAGCCTCAGTAGATCAAAACAAGATACGAGCACTAATTGGATCACTGCTCTATCTCACGGCTAGCGGGCCGGACATCACCTTTCTTTGTGGTGTATGTGCAAGATTTCAATCTGCTCAAAAGAGAGCCATATGACTGCAGCTAAGAGAATATTGAGATACTTAAAAGGAAGCCAAGTAGTAGGCTATGGTATCCAAAGGAAGGTGGATTCAAGCTAATTGGCTATTCGGACTCGACTATCTTTGGATGCGAGTGGGACAGAAAAGTACTTCGAGCACATGTCAAATGCTTGGAAACAGACTAATTTCCTGGTTTAGCAAGAAGCAAAACTCAATAGCCACCTCTACAAATGAGGCGAATACATAGGCTAAAGGCAAAATTATGTACTAAGTTCTATGGATGAGGCAAAGTGAGAGATTATGAAATTGAAGAAAAAGAAATTCCAATCATGTGTGATAACACAAGTGCCATTGCAATCACTCAAAATCTGTGTTGCACTCAAGAACAAAACATATAGATGTCGGATATCATTTCATAAGAGATCATGTTGAAAAGAAGGACATTATCTTGGAATATATCTCAACGGACAAACAACTAGCTGACATCTTCACAAAACCATTATGTGAGTCAAGATTTGAAGAACTCAAACATGAGTTGGGGCTAATTGAGCTAAGTTTGAGACACGACGAAGAGTCAAAGAAACGAAATGAAACAGAAAGAAGATGAAAAAGAGTGAAAACAAAAAAACTAGCTCAATAAATCAGATTTTGTCGGAAAAATCGACTATACCAAGTCGGTGATAGAAATGAGTCACTAAGAGAAATGTGAGAAGCGAGTTAAATCGGCTAAGAGATAAGTCAATAACTTATGAGCAAAATGACAAAACGCATCGTTTTGACTAAGCGGGAATGTTTAAAGGAACACGTCAAAGATAATGATGATGTGTACGGACATAAAGCTGCACACCAAGCTTATGATTGGATATAAATCTTTGCCGCATTAAATACGAGACATGAACTGCTCAATATGCGTGCGAAATCCAAGCCGTTGATTTCGATCACAATTCAAAAACCGTCTGCACGTCCTTTCATAAACCATATTTAAACCATTTTTCGTCCGTTTCTCTCTCACACTTCTAAAAACTGTTCAATCTCTCTCTCAAAAAGCAAAGGCAAACTCTCTCGAAACCCTATCAAACTTCAAATCTATTTACGAACTTTTCTTGAAATTATTCTCGAGAAATGGCACCAACATATGACTTTACCAAGTTGGAAAACAAATCCACACCTAGTTCGACCGTGGATTTCGACGGAATGGTGAAGCAGGGTCCGACGACACCCTGGTGAAGAAAATCGCGGAGAAGCTAGAAGCGGCAGGATCAAAACCGTTTCTAACACTGGGTATCCTATGACCTATGTGGAGGAGGTCGCACAATTCTACGTGAATGCTGAGATTCACGACGAAGGAATCAAGTCATCTGTTCACGGGAAGCAGCTGACTATCACAGCCAAGGATTTGGCTGAATATTGCTCACTACCAGCAGAGGGAGCATCTGAGATCAAAGAGGCTGATGTAAACTTGGCTGACGCATGGAAAGAAATAGCCAAGTCCGACGTTGCTGACAAAATAATATACACAGCAAACAAGAGACTGCTGAAGGAAGATTATCACAAATTGTTGGACATTGTTGCCAAGTGTATCGACATCAAATTTGGCAGCTTTGACCAACTGTCAAAGGCAAAATTGACTGTGATGGCTGCAATAATCGAAGAAAAGAAGATAAACTGGGCTGAGTTTATCTACAGCAGACTCTGCCAAAACGTGGGAAACAAGTCCTTCAAAGAAGATGGGTCATTTGGAGGATCCCTGGGATATGGCCTAGTGATTGGCCGGCTATTGGAGGTGAAAGGAGTACCTCTTAGACATGGGAAAGCTTTCCATGTTAACAAGAGGATGTTCAGAGCTAATCTCTCTGGTGCTCAGAAGCGTGCATACGCCAAGAGAGCTGACACCAGTGAGGGGGAATCAGCTGACCCCGAAGACACAGCTGCTTCCTCTCCAACCAAGAAGAAAGCTGCCCCTGCAGCTACCAAGAAGTCTGCTGCCCCTGCAGCAAAGAAAACCAAACATGCACCTGCCCCTGCAGCAGAGTCACCTGCCCAAGCAGCCGTGTCACCTGCCCCTGCAGCAGCGGTCGAGAAGGACTCACAAATTCCTTCTCTGATCGTCAAAAAGAGGAGATCTGACAAACCTAGACGGCCAGCTCCTCAGAAACAAACACAAGCACCGGCCCCAGCCGCCCAAGACTCAGAGGACACCGTCTCTGAACCAGAAATCCCTCTGGTACAAACTAAGAGACGAAGAAGACTTGTAAAGCAATCCGAGCAGGAGAAACCAGCTGAGTCAGCTACTCAGCTAGCACAAATACCGGAGACTACTGGAGAAGTAGAGTCTCCAGATGTAATTGATGAAACAGCCAAGTCTGCTGAAGGTGATCAGCAGAGGCAACCTGAAGACACAGCTGTAGCTCACACAGCTGAAACTCAAGAAGAACCAGCCCAAGCAGATAGTGATGTAATGATCCTATCTCCACCTTACCCAGACATCCAGAATCGTCTGCGTGAGTGGAGAAAATGGAAGTTGAGCAAGTCAAGGGAACAGTTCCAACGGCCTGAATTCATAGAAGAAGAAGAGGAACTGCTAAATTTCCTTGGATTATCTACTGTACTCCCAGCTCTAGATGAAGACAACTGCATGAATATTCTGCAGATCTACAAGGACAAGGAGAGAGAAAAGCAAGCTGAAGAAGCCGAAGCACGAGAAAAGGCAAGTATCTGCCCTATCTCCGGCACCACAGAACACTTCCATCCTCTCCTTGATGTCTTCTCTGAAAGTGACGAGGAACCAGAGAATGCTGCTGCCACAGAAGAATTGCAGATGCAGCAAGCATTGCGTGAATCAAGAATCCTTCACGAGCAAAGACTGATGGAGGGACCAGGAGAGTCCTCCAGAACACAGCTGGAAATCGATCCAATGGGAGTGGTTCAGCAAATAGCCACCGATGTTGCTGCTACCACTTCCCCAGCTAACTCGGAAGAAGGCAATAAGGGAGATGGCGATGAAATCGGGCTAGTGGGACCCCAATCAGCCAACCCCTATTGAAGGTGTGCCACCACCTGCCCCAACGGCTGAACCATCAACTGCAATAAATGGGAGTTTGGAGACGAGTGACCCCACTCCAAGTCACTCACCGGGTGCTCCACCTCGGTGGGAAACTCCTCCACCGCAGGCAAGGTCGGAGGATGTTTGCAGATGACTCCACAAAGAATGTAGGAGGCGAAGCAAAGAAAACTCAAACACAAGAAGAACAGAAGTTGCCATCAACGGCTCGAGCGAGACTGTCTCACTGAGGTGCCAACAAACTCGAAGGCTAATGACGCTGGCGATGCGGTCGAGGCATGGAAGGAATGTACAGGAGTTAACACTGGCGATGAAAGCGCAATCCATGGGGTTGAGACTCCAATGGATGCCATTGTAGAAGACCCTAAGACAACACACGTCGAAAAGGAAGACCAAAAACCTCGCACAGAAGAGAGACTCATTGGAGGAAATGAAGGCCCACGGGAGGTTGAGACTTCCTGGTAACACAAACCAGTAGAGAACATCCCTCCCCGCAACCATCGATCCATCCGAGAAGGAGATCGCCGCACTTCATGATTCCCGGACAACCCCTCGATGTCACCTTTCTCGGGATCGAGAAGACGAAGAAAGGAAGGCGAGTCAACTCCCATGACAAATCCAAGAGACTCACCACGCGGATGTTCCAGGCACGAGCAAGTCTCGATCCCAAGACTACTCGTCGACCTTTAATTTTGATGATGAGCCACCTATGGAAATCTCATCATCGTCCGATGACGCTTTCCGATAAGGCCGAGGACCGATCTACTCAAAAGAAAATCACCGAGACCAACGGTTGAAGACATTGAGGCTCGAGGCTCGACAAGCCCATCGCACCACAAAACCCAGTGAACCAGAGACCACCGCTCCGGCTCCTCAAGCTACAAATGGATCTATTCCTTGAAAGAACTTCACGTCCACCGCTTATCATCGAACAAATCCCGGATGGCGGTGATGAATCCTTTTGAATCTTTCCCATTCTCACCGGAGATACGAACTCCACGAAGAATCGAAAAAATGAGCAAGCACGCTACCACGCAGACCACTCCTTTTTCACTCGAGCACCATTGTTCCAAATTGACTTGATTTCGACAACAGATGGCCATCACCGCAATGGAAGAATCAATCCAAGTGACGAAGTGTTCAAGGCACTCTTTCAAGTTGAAAAAGATGGAGAGGCATCAGCCTCCTTGGATATGCGCCCGGACAACAGAGATGCCAACTTTACATACCGACTTGAGAGGCATCACAATCGGAATAAGGGAATGGTGGCAACAAAGAAGAATCAATGCGTGTGGAACAAATGAGATACTTCAGACAATTATTCAACAAGTCACTGTGGTGTGAGAGTCAAAATGTTGACGCGAAACGAAGTTGGGAACACATTGAACATATGCACGAAGCTCACACCGCCGAGATCAAAGCGCTGCGTGAGCGAGAAATGCAAATGATATACGACGTTTGGAAGAACACATGACAAGAAAATTCAGCCTTCTCACGGCCGAGATGAAGTGATTTCAAGAATCCAACGCTACTCGGTTCGAATTCGTCGGCAAAGATAAACGCAGTTGGCAGACTTGAAGCAAAATTCAACCATCGAAGATTCGACTTCATGCTTGCCAAGATGTTCCCCCTGGGGTTCCTCTATCCTTTGATGATGCCAAAAAGGGGAAAGGAATACCTTAAAGCGTGCAAAAAATCAAGCCGAGAAGAAAGGAGCGGTAAAGGAACAAATGAGAAGGAAAATCACCGAGGAAATTTTGAAATCAAGAAAGGAAAATCAATGAGGGGAAGGATCAAAGAATATGACCTTGATGATTGCACAAACCCCCAACAAAGAGTCCTGTCACGGTGACATTATAAGCGAAGAACTCCCAAACGACTACGCCACTCCAACACTGTATCCATGGCCGAGAAGAAAAGAAATTGAAGCGAGGGATGAAGGAGGTGGAAGGAAGAATGGATGCCAGGGTGATGAACATTTTGAAAGAACACGGAGGCATTCCAAATTTATGACAGACACGTATGCCATTTCGGATGTCGGGACAGAGCCAAGATCGATTAATGAATTCAAAACGCCGAATCAAGGTTATTTTGCAAATCATCCTTGCTCAAGCTTGGGATCTCAGACTTGGGAAAAGGGTCTCACACTATGTGAAAAAAGGTACAGACAATGAGACAACCGCATCCTCTGGCTGGTCACTCCGCCGGCACTCACCGAAAGAAAGAAGAAAGCCCGCAGGATATACGCCCGGTGAGTAGAAGGAAAAGCGGCGAGGAGGAAGAAGCTTGCACCCAGGCCTCCGCCCAGAATATTGAATCGTAGATCCGGGAAAGAAAGAGGGATCTCATTGGGCTGGAAAACTTGACCATGTGGCGAACTTGCAAGTGGCAAAACCACCCAGAGTATGCAAAAGGATAGAAGAAGAAAACAAGAGACAAACTCGGCTATGGCGGGAGAGACAGAAAGAATAAGGAAAGATGAAGTCGCAGGAAGGCATATGAGAAGAAAAAGAAGGCACCAATGACGAAGAAGAAGAGAAAGAAGAGAAGAAGATCTTTGATCAAGATGAAAGAAGAGACAATAAGGAGATGAAGTGTTCTTTGTCCAACCCTTCGTGTATTTTATATGTAAATACATACAATGTAAGTCTTCGTAATAATGCCATAAATTTTTTTAGACAATTACATACTCGATACACCTTGTAAACAAATGTGTTAAGTACAAGAATGATATGATCAATAAAAAGATTGATTATGCGCATACATTCTATGTCAATACACTATCTCGTATGTATCTTTGTTATTTGCATCTTTGTATGATTTAAGTTTTGGCATCATCAAAAAGGGAAATTGTTAGGAATTTTATTGTTTAGATTTTGATGAGTGCCATGTAAAACTTAGAATAGAAAGTTAGCTCCCAAATTCTTGCTTTGAAATGTATTGTAACAATTAGAGCGCCAGTGAGTTAAGTCGCCTACGCTCCAACTTGCAAGAAGACAACCAAGGCTTGAAGGAAAACTCTGGTGAGACACCGAGTACAACAAAGAAGAGCGCATGAGAACTCGATCAAAGAAGGTGAGATGCAAACAGTGGAACATCATCAAGTCAACTCAAGAGAAGACAAGTCTCAACCTGAAGTGATGGAAAGAGTCATCCAATGATTGGAAGTCAACTCTAAGTCACCTGGGGAAAGCGAGGAAATGCAAAACAAGTCGAGATAACGAAAAGAACCGTTTGCACGACGTAAATCAAGAGATTTACTTAAACAAGTAATATCTTCATACTACCTTTCTTGGAGTGCTCGAGTCCCGGATGTGCAAAGAAATGAACCAATGGGAAGCACTACACCGTGTCGAACTCGAAAAGGTGATAAAACATTTCATACGAGGAAATGGCAATTCCAAGAAGTGCAAACCAACGATCGCAAAGTGATTTTCAAAAATGAGCCTATCTCTTCAACGGGCAAATTTTTGAAAGTTCACTATAAAAGGCCGAGGAGTTTGATTGAGAAAAAATAATGCGTGGATGACACACACGTGAGATTTACAAGCTTATCAAAATTGAAATATTCTCAATCCTCAAGCCTACATCTCGAAGAACATCAATCCAACACTTACCGTGAAGGAAAGAGAACTTCAATTGAAGAGGAAACTCTCGAAAACAAGGGGTCTACATTCCAAGAAGGATTGTAGAAAGGTTCAAGGTGAACCAAGTCTTAAGCGTCTGGAGGGCTTCGTGATCAAATCCAGTGCTTGAGCAAGTGAGTCAGTAGTAGCAAAGCAACGCCTGTGAAGAAGTTCTAGTCGTCATCTGGCTTGCCACCGAGTGATCAAGGCGCGCCTGATCGAGTCCCAAAGGATCAAGTCACTTTGTTGTGATCAAGACTTGATCCGGACTGTTACCACTTTGTAAACTGATCATTACTTAGTGGATTCCTCCGGGGAGTTGGAGAAGAGAGAGAGTAGAAGAATTACCCCATCTTGAACCTCTATAAAAACTTTACTTGTGTCATTTACTTTACAAACATTTAAATATCTCACTTTTAATTGCTTATATCTGTGATAAATTTGCTATCCATCCTGATAATCTATAAGTACTAAATCAAGTCAGAAAACTTGCTTAAACAAACTTAAGGGTGTTAAGTCTTCCACTGAAAACAAAACCACGACTAAGTCAAATTATAGCCAATTGAGTTACTTACTACTAATCGTCAAATTGAGTGCGAGAGATTAACTCTCTGAGTGACTAATTCGATGTCCATCATGACACAGCTGTGTAGAACTCAGAGATTTAAAAGGCCTAAATCGAAAATTTGGTAAGGTTTATTCAACCCCCTTCTAAACCTTACACTTACACCCCTTGGACCTTCAAAAGCCCGCACACGTCGCATTGGGCGCTTTAGAGGCGCACTTTGCATGTACGCAGCCTCACGAGCAGCTTTGATGAGCCTTAAAGTTTTGCGAAATAGAACTAAGGTTCAGTTCAGTGGCTCGGTGACATGGCAAGGTGAGCCGCATGGCAGTGACTTGGCAGAATCATCTAGAATGAAGGCGCCATGTGGTAGGTGCATGTTCACTGACTAGATACGTTCATGCTCAGGTGCGAGAGGTGTATGCAAACAATTTTAGACCTTCAAAAAAGATGCGATATGGACCATCAGATTGTGGCTGTTGATCAGAAGGCACAATCTAACAGTCCAGATCGATCCAGACCAAGGATGCACTGTTTTGAAAGGGCATCCAAATTTCTATATAAACAGACCCCCAAGATGTTTGTTTCCATCCAATTCAATCTACATTTTAGCATGTTGTTTCACTCTCTCTTCTTCTATATTTCTTTTTTTTCAAACGATAGGAAATTATTATTAGAACAACTCAATCAACTAAGCGATTACAACGTAGCCGACTGGCTAGAAACCAACTTGGAAAATATCATAACCAAGTGGGGAATTGGTCAACCCAATCTAAATCAACAGAATCATCCAACACTAAATTCACTAATCTATTACAATTAGCTCGAATTTGCAAGTCTTGAAACACAAACGAACAATAATCAAAAAGATAGCATAGGAGATAGATGTCCTTGGCTATTTTGGCTCCACCATGTTCAAAAGGCATTTTATTGGTGAGTTTGCACAAAATATCCTTGTCATCTAGATGTATGGAAATCTTTTTGATACCATGTTTATCAGCAACACACAAAGCTTTCCGGATACCAACTAAAAGAGCCTCCACTGGATCACAAATGTCATCCTTAGAGTACCTCCAAGCTTGCACCAGCAGCCCACTATCATTCCTCAGCCAACCTCCAAAGCGAATCACATTACCTTCCCAAGCCATAACACTGACTATCACATTGGATATGCCTACTATAGTTGTGTTATAACCTACATTATCCACGAGTTGCCAAGCCCTTGCGCCCATTTTTTTGCCTTCAAATCATAAGAAATTCCCCGCCATTCTCTTAAAGCTCCTCTAACGCTTTCCACTTCCTTGACCACGGGGAATTTTGGAACACCCACAAGTTCCTCGTTTTCCAAAGCCACCAGAGTATATGTAGATAATTGAATTTGATTTTGCATACTAGAGTTATCCCACAAAAAGAGACATATATCTTGCCACCACCAAAGAATCGAAAAACCGATTTTGAAATGGAGCATTCCATTGACCTAGAGCTAACTTCCATACCAACCTTGCTCACTGCAATGAAAGAACAGTGTTCGATGTTCTCCTCGACTTCCCACATATTTTGCATTTGAGTATCGACCTTCATACCTCTTCTTGCCAACACCACACCGTAGGAAGGCAATTTTGCACACATCTCCACATGAAGTGTTTCAATTTGTTGTTAACCTCTAGCTTCCACTTTTCTTCCACATACTTCAAGAGGTATTGATCCACTCTGGATTAAAACTATCTATTCTCCATTTTTTTTTACCTTCAAGAGTTGTGCATAAGTTGAATGCACAAAAAAGTGTCCCTTCTTCTCCCAATGCCAAATGAGCCTGTCTTTGCCACCATCCCGATCAATAGGTATCTCGCAAAATTACACCAAAGATCCTCCACACAAAAATATTTAAGCACCAACTCACTATTCCAAATAATACAATCAAGCAAAAAAAAATTCACGTACCCAAACCTTATGAGAGTCCTCATTACTGATTCTTTGAGGTTTAAAGCCTGGGGACCGGGAGCCATGGTTAATCCCAAGCTCTAATGGATTTCCCATCCCCCACTTTAAATCTCAAACCCATTTCCAGAGTAGACTTGGCTTTGATCCAGCTTTTCCAAAGCCAAAAGTCTCCGCTTTTCATTTCATGACTCAAAAGCCCCCAATATTAAAGTATTTACCTTTAAGTACTTTTGAAAGAAGAAGGTTTGGTTGCGTAAGAATCCTCCAAAGTTGTTTAGTTAAGAGTTCTTCATTAAACAAAGTAATATCCTGGAATCCTAACCCCCCTCCTCCTTAGGCAACATCAGCTTTTCCCACGCCACCCAAGCCATCTTCATCCCCCCCACCCGCAACACCCCCACCAAAATTTAGAGACAACTTTACATATATCCTTCTGATTTGCATAGGAAGTCTAAAAAGCAGACATTACATAAGTGGGAAGGGTATTAATGATCGCTTGATAAGAGTTTCTTTACCAAAGAAAAGATTTAAAAAACATTGCTCAAAGAACACACTCTCTTACTCACACACTCAACAACATATTTAAAAATTTCATTTTGGATTTGCCTATGACCATAGGGAGCCCTAGATATCTTGAATTCTGGATAGAGATCCCATGTAAAATAGTACGACATCATGTTTCTAAATTAATTTGTTGTCTGACTTCACAAAATCTGTCGGATATTTTTCACACTCAAAGTTTGGAAAGTAGAAGCTTCACAAAACACAATGGAATCGTCCCGCGAAGAAAAGATGAGTAAGAACGAATGTCACCCAATTTTAAAACCTTTAAAAAAGACCGTTGGGCTTGATGAATTAGATTGGAGAGAACTTGAAAGTAAAATAAACAAATAAGACGAAAGGGGGTCCCCTTATCTCGATGCCTCTTGAAGGGTAACATAACCATGACTGACCATTTATATTAAAGGAAAAAGAAGTACTAATGCAAGCAAAGACCAGTTCACAAACCTCATAAGTCAAATCCCATCTTACACAATCTGAATGCAAGAATCTCCATTCAACACGGCCATAAGCTTTTAACATGTCCAATTTTAATGCCATAAATGCTTTTTTTGCCTTTTCTAATGCCATTAAGGAAATGAATGCACTCATGAGTGAGAACAACATTATCAATGATTTGTCTATCGGAATAAAAGCGATTGATTAGCACTAATGCAATGATGAAGAAAAGGTTTCAATCTATTTGCAATCACCTTGGAAATCACTTTATATATAACACCACACAGATTAATAGGTCTGAAATGAGCCATAGTAGTGGGGTTTTTTATTTTGGGGATCAAAGTGATTAATGTGTGATTAACACTTTTGAGCATTTTATGGTGGAGAAAGAAATCCTTTATAGCACAACAGAGTTTGTCACCAATGATACTCCAAAAATGTTGGAAAAATAAAGGGTTCATACCATCCAAGCCCGGGGCTTTCTATGGGTTGAATTCAAAGAGAGCGTTCTTGATTTCTGCATCTTCTACAGGTCTGGTAAGAATCTGGTTCATTGAGTCTGAAATGGTTCTGGGAATCACTTCTAAAATGTCACAGTCCACCCTACGAGCAGATGTCTGGAACAGTTCCTTATATGCCCTGCAAACTTTAGATTCAATAGCACTCTGAGTATCACAAACACTGCCATCCACCTTAATGAGCCTTTCAATGCAATTAATCTTCCTTCTTTGCAATGTTCATGCGTGGAAAAACTTGGTATTTCTATCCCCCCTTAAGCCAACAAATTCTTGCCTTTTGACTCCAGAAAACCTCTTCATCCTTGTACGCTTTGTCGAGCACATTCTTAATGTTCATCCATCTTTCCAATTTCTTTGACTGCCTTCTCTATTAGGCTCAGAGAGTCTTGTTGAGCATTCTTCAATGATTCTCGATTAATTTAGTTTTTGCAATTTACTCCACCTAGTTAAGGCCATTCTGCAATTAGCTACTCTCTTTTGAATCTGAAAAAGAGGAGTCCCCCACACATTTTGGTCCCATGCCTGCTGAACAACATATTCAACCCCTTCCCATTGAATCCACATTTTATCGAAGAAAAACCTCTTATTTATGTTTCCTTTACTAGGTGAAGTAACCAGTGTAACAAGCAATGGTCCGATGCATGCCTTTCAACATGGAAAACACAAGCCTCGGGAATGGCGGAGAATCCAATCAGGGGAGCCAAAAACCCTATCAAGCCTTTCCTCAACAAAACCTTCCCCTTCCCGATTATTAGCCCATGTAAATGGGTGCCCTTTGAATGTGATCTCCCCCATCCCCAGCTCATCAATGCAGTCCTTGAAATCCTTAAAACTTGTACTCCCTCGCAGATTTCCACCCCTCTTTTCCTCATTACAAATGATGTCATTAAAATCACCACCCATTATCCATTTATTCCCCCATTTATACTTAGCCTCAATCAGAAATTTCCATTGATCTCTTCTAACAACCCTCTCTGTACTAGCATAGATACAAATGACCCAGAAGGTATCATCAGAATTGATGTAGCTACATTCAAGTTCCACACAGAATTGGGAAAGAACACTCTGAACAATCTTAATCCTATTAGACCAATACACAAATATTCCTCCACTTCTTCCCATAGGATCCAAACAAAGACACCTATCTTCCATTTTTAATTTCCTACAGACAGTAGTCACAAAAGCTTTCTTTTTCTTTGTTTCACACAAGAACAACACATCTGGGAGTTGGAGTCTTAGAGACTCCTTCAGTTGCGGAATAGTAGAGGGCCCTCCCAGACCTCTACAATTCCAGAAACAGAAACTCATTGATCAATTTGGGCACACTTAAGGCTGGCCACCTCCACCTCAGAGTAAATTGATAGAGCACATTCATTAAGATCAGTACACTTTACCTTTTTCAGATTATGATTCTTTCTCTCATTAGCCTCATCAATGAGACCAAAGCTTCTTTTTTGACCACTGAAAGGTGACTCCAATTCAGAACTGATATCCATTAGTTTAGTCCCGGTGTGGACCTCCTGCTTTTTCTTTGTATATTGTCTCCCACCTCTAGATTTCACCTCGCTTCATTGTGTTTCTGTTTTCTTCTTCATTAATTTCCTTAAAGGGTAATCGGCCTTCTTTCTAGGTTTTCCTCACTCTTTCGGACCTTATCATCTATGATCATGTTTTTCTCCTTATTCCATTCCTTTCCTCCCCATCCTCTACGTAGCTAGTGGCTTGGGCCTCACTACTTGCCCTGGGTGATCACAATCGCTTGATTTCCAGATTCCTTCCCCACTGTATTCTCTGAATGGTTCCCAATGTTGACCTTTGGAAGAATGGTAGGGATTTGGTCTTGCATATCCATCACCTGGGAAGCCTTTATTTCCCCATGACAAGTCCACTAGGCTTCTCTTTAATCGGTTGTTTTTTGTTTTCCTGTCCACTTGACCTTGCATTGTATTTGATCTAACGGTGATTCCTAGTCGACCATTTCCGAATCCAGGCACGCAACCATTCACCATATTGACCTTCCTTGAGAGAATCTTTTTGCAAATCATCCTTCCTATCTTGACAATTCCTCACAGGATGGCCAATCTTACCGCAGTATAGACAGAACCCTTGGAGATTTTCGTATCCGGTGACCCAAGACAATTCCCCTCTAACATAATATTCGCACCCAGAAGAGTTTTTCCAAATTAATCTCGATTAACAACTTAATACATCCGCCTTATCGCTTCCTATTTCGAGGATATTAATACCCAAAGCTTTGCCGAATTTTCTCCCAATTTTCCTACCCACTTCGACACTTATCCAGTGGAATGGCAAATTCCAAACCTGAATCCACAGTTCAACCAAATTCGGCGAATCAACATTATCAAGTATATCCTTGACCAATCTCTAAGAATCAAATATTGGTTATCGAAGCTCCAGAAATCTTGCCCGTTCTAACCTTAATTTTATCTTCTTGGAAACAAACACAAATGGAATAGGTTAAAGGCCTATTTCACGGACAAGAATGATTCCTTAGTTTGCCATATGCTCAAACTATATTTTTCAAATCCATAAAATTTGTTTTTTGGATCCGTATACACGTCTGTATTAGACTTCTTTCACATTCCTCCTTACATTTTTCCACATCCGAGCTTTCCAGGGTATGTCCTATGTTTTCTCTTTTTCGATAGTGTAAAAGATTTCAATCTTTAGAGATATCTTTGTCCATGTTTAGGAGGGATTCCTAGGCCCAACTTTCTGACTCAACTCCACCGTGATCTATCCACCTCGGGTAAATCAAAAAAACACAGAAAAAGTGCAGGTGGGGACCAACAGGCGGTTAGAAAGAAAAACTTATATAAAAAAGAGAAGTAAAACAAATATAGTAGTTAGGAAAGATAAGGCGACATAAATGAAGGTCAAATAGAACTACCATTATCATGCAGTCAACGATGGAGATAATAAGATGTAAAAACACAAAAATAAACACGTAGGGGCATTAAAATTAGATATTTGTGCA